>JAQFVV010000055.1:6564250-7164250 GCA_028023455.1 Epiperipatus broadwayi | reverse complement strand
CACACAATAAATTTCAAAGAATTGACCTGTTGATCACCAGGAAAACGTTTTCAACCATTATCAATCAACTGCAGGGTAAAGATTTAAATTTAATCCAGTTTCTTCAATCCAGTTTATTCACAACATCTACCTTAATTACCTATCTTAGTTGTGATCTCTTTTTGGGTTTTTACTATCTCTTTGGACCCAGTTTAAGGTTGCAATTGTTTATCTATTGCCATCTCTTCTAACATTAAGTAACTCAATTTCCTTTAATCTAATTTTTTCAAAAAGGTCACCAATAGATATTTGTCCTTCCAATCACTCCATTTCACTTTCTTGTATTCTAAACACACATCTACTCCATATTCTGTTATGTGATCTGAAAACTGTATTATCTAAGTCTCAGTTTCATAAATATGGATGTATTGATTTATATCAAAAGTACTTTATCCAGGTTCAATTGTACAATTAATTTTATTCAATATTTTCCATATGCATTAATAATTTGACCAAAGTATTCATATTAGTTAGCTTCTAATTTCATTATCATCAATAATTTTCCCCTTCTTTAAAAAGCATTACTGGCAAGAACAACTTATACCATATACAAAATTTCTATCGTTTCTCATTTTAAACCAAAAAATAAATCCTATAAAACTATTATAAAAAGTTTTGGAGAAATAATCATCATAATATTTTTATCAATTTTAAACTTCTAACAACCCTTACATAATCTAATCTGCTGCTACATTTTGATAAATACTGATCAGAATTTAATATTATTTTGGATCTATTTTTAACTGTTCCCAAGTTTGATCATCACTGAATATGTTCATAAAATCAAGTTATAATCTATAAATCCAAAGGAAAATAGCAACTTAAAATTATTGGTCTTTACTATAACTTTTTTTTTTAATACTTGTATGTGGGATCTATTATGTTATATTCTCTTTTAATTCTAGATTGTTGTTTCGATTGGTCTGAGTTCAAAGTTCTCTAAAAACGAGTTAGAATGTTTAGTAAAAAATTTTGCATATAGAAATGATAGAAGACTAATATATCTGCAATTTCTAAGCTACCTCTTACTGTATCATAATTATAATTAGATGAATCAATATATCAATTGGAAAATTAATCTATATTCACTGATAGATGATCTAAAAAGCATAATTGTTACTCTATTTCAAATATAACAACTTTAAAAATATCTTATTGTTAAAACTCTCATAACTTCAATAAATGAATATAAATTGATGACTATACAAAAAAAAAAAAAAACTAGCATGCGGGTTGATAACAACAATCTCTTAATAAATGAAGTGGTCATGTGGCAAAGTTTCAGTGTTCAGTGAAAAGCGTTTTATTTAATAAATCGGTGGATAAAAAATAAAAAGCATAGGAAAATACCACTTAAAAAATAATTTTATTATTAAACATTATCTTTTGTATGAATATACAATCATAAATAAAAAAAATGTGCATGGCAACTTCAAAAATGTTAACTATCACTCGCATTTTTAATTCTAAACACCTCACATTACAAAGCATATTTACAGTAGTTTTAAAATCTCACAATACCATAATATATAAATTTAGATAGTGCTTTATTGTCATTAATTTATTTGCGCCAATTACTATTGCAAATTCGTTTTAGGGCCTTATCAGACTCTTGTATCTACAATTACAATTAACATTTTCGGATGTCACTTTGACCTTACCATCATTATTGTATTGTGATAAACGGATTGCTCATACCTAGGAAACTATTTGTAGAAGTCGTTGGTTTTAGGAGGGGAGGGGGGTGTTAAAGCACCAGTCTATCATTAAAACTAAATCAATCCTTAATATTAAAATGGTCTCTTTTAATCACTTGATTTTTGTTTTTTTTTTTGTTTGTTTTTTTAAGTTATAAAAATAGAATATCAATACTTGAAATAATATGTTTGCTTTTAATTTTTCAAGTTACAGAACATCAGTTCATGGAAATAAAGATGTATCTTTTAAAATTGCAATTTCTCATGTTAATAGTAACTAGAAAAACATGGTTCTATTATCGAACGAGTAAATAAGGATTATTTGTTAAGTTACCAGTAAAAAAAAATACACTTTTTTTATTTGCTTTAAAGAATTTATTATCTAAGGAGATAAAATGCTATAAAATTAATAGAAAACAAAATACCTTCATCTTCGTCAAAACTTAAGAGCGATGGCAATTTAGGAATTGTCTTAACGTCTTTCTTTTTTTTCACTTTATTTCCTTCAACAGCAGTATCTAGTTGAATTTCATTGTTTTCTGATTTATTTTCATTAGCGTTTGTTTCTTGTTCATTTTCAGAATCACTATCTGCAACATTTTTTCTACGAAAATTCCTAGTAGGTTTCTTAAAAAGTGACATTGTCGACCATAATGGCGGGAGAGGCCTAAAACTGGGAAGAGTTGTCGTGTTTATTATTTTTTAATAAAAATTTAATTTACTCCAAAATTAAATCAACAATTTGCAGCACTTTCTATAATAAATTTTTTACGTTTATTTCTTAAACAAATATTTTGATAATTTATAAGATATATTATTAAAATAAAAAGAAATCTCATTTAGACGAGATTTGTCAGCCATTTTGTCTCAAAATAAAATTATGTTTGTGTTAAGGAAATGTTTGGCACAACGAATGAATTATTCGACGTATTTTACGTAGTACCTATTTTATTACTATTGATATGGCTGAAGCCGAGAGAGGAGATACTTCAGAAAATACAGGTCCTCCACAGTCATTTGTCGAAGAAATTGTTTATAGTGAAATAGAATTATTAGAGGTGACTTTTTTTTTTTTTAATAAGTTTATAATTAGTATATAAAGTTCATCACTTGATTTATTTAATTAAATAAAAGTTTACATATGTTAGAAATATATATTTTGTGTATGTATAACTTTATTATAATTGCATACAGTATATTGTATGTAGTGTTTGGCATAATTTATTGAGAATTTATACAACTAATGTATTCTGGCTTGTGAGAAATTATGACATTCCATATTTTGAAGAATGCCATTACGGTAAATCGTTTACTGTAGATATCTCTGCTTCAGCTAATGGTGTCAGAAACTATCAACGCATGAGCTGACTATAGTGTCTACTTATGTCCAAAATCGTCATTGCAGTGACCCAGGGATCAAGAACACATTATTATGGCATCAAAGACATCATAAAGAAGATGACAACAGTTTGCTTCGTAAACTAGTGGGCTATGCCACGATATTCCTCTATTTTACCCATCCGGGTTGTGAAGGCCCCAGTACAGATTGAAAGATTTAATGTTTTATGTGATTTAGTACATCTTAAAATAATGTACAAGCGTTGTTTATTCAATTACGAAGCTGAATGCCCACAAATAAAAACTATAGATTATAAGTTGAAATAAAAAATCATTAAATAAAGATAAAAATTATATTTATTTACATTATAGTACATCACACATTATATAGTTCTCAATAACTGCTAATATTTCCCACTGTTAAAGACAACAATATCTTAACTATTCTCAGACCTGAGTCAATGCTACAAAATTTCTCTATACTTACGGCCCGACTCTGCACAGCTCTCCCGAGAGCCTTATCAGGTGTACACAAATAAAGGTAAGACCCCTGTGATCTGTTTAAGATCCCTATCCGGCAGTTTACACCTACAGAGGCTCGATCTCTGGATGACGTCCCCCGTAGCAGAAAAGTTGCTACAACTTTTCCAACAGCTTTTTCTCGGTGTCCTTTCTCCTGACGTCCAACGACGCAACAGGACCATCACACGAAGAGTAAGAAAAAGCTTGCTGCTTTTTTCAGCACACACACTATTTATACCTTTTCACAGTTTAATGGCCAGCATTAATTATTATAAAAGGTAGTAGCTATTTACATTAAACTATCCCCTCCCCAAAACGTCTTTTCTCAAATTATTGTCAAGCGTTTAATTGCGTGCGTGCACATTTCTTTCCTCTGCAACTAGCCCTTCAAATATTTATTCTTTTATTTGATTACTTTTAAATAGCTTAATGTTCTAATCTAAACAATATTAGCCTTTTCTATATTTCAATCCATTAAGTCTTTCATGCATTATTATTCAAATTTCTTTTTAAATTACAGCAATATTTTTTCATTGCTTTTAATTCACAATATTTTTCTATTTACGTTTCTAATCTTTTTTTTTTTCTGGAGTCATAAATCCTAGCTTTATAACTTATACAAATTATGGTTACTAAGAAATATTTTTTCCAAAATATAACAAGTATGACTTGCAAGGGCAAAAAATAGCAATTTTTTGTTGCATAGCATACATTTGCATCTTTCAACGTGGACTCCAAATCTCCAATTCATGTTAAATAAAATACAATCCAGGAAGGCTTCATGATTCAAACATCCTGTCTTTAAATCTGCTGTAGTGAAATTACTTTTTTGAAGAAAATAGAGCAATAATTATCATGATTGCATGGTATACCTGGCCCTGATTTGATTTTGCCACTATTAACTGGCTTCGCTACATGCATAATATAGAGTGCAAATCTTTTTTTTTCTTTTACACTAAATATGGTCATCTTCCAAAAGAAATCTGATTAAAAACCATTGTAACATCTGTAGATTCATGACCCTATTGCCTTCATTTGGCATTATTTAGTAATTTGGGAAATGTTTGAATTATGCAACTTATAGTGAACTCACTTCTACAATATGATAAAGTGGAAAGACTATCTTGAATTCATGCATTATCTAAGGTATAACAATACGTAACTATCACTAATAGATTGGGAGTACTATCCTGGTTGTGTGATAACATATGCTGAATAAATTAAACTATTTTACGTGCGAATGTACATGTTTATTCATCAGTATAAGTTATTAACACAATTATTGTTTGCACAGCTGCTTTAGGCACATAAGAAACATTTTTTATCACAAAGTTGTTGCAATATGACTTTCTTTTTTAATGCAAAAATTAATTTATCTTTAATTTTTGTTTTTCACTGACATTGGGAAATCATTGTAATAAAAGTTTTTTTTGATGGCTAAATAAACTAAAAGTAAACTTCGTCATTTCTTATTCCGTAAAATAGTTTGTGTTAATTACAGTAATACATGGTTAAAAATATTTTTTATTATAATAGAAAGCTATTACCTTCACATTGAAAGAAATACCTACGATTGAAATTGTTTGTTATATTTTTACGTAATTAATAAGGTTAATTTTTACTAACCGAAAAGAAAGTGATAAATATAATAAAAGTTTTTTTAAAAAAAAAAAACCTTGAGGATTGTGGTTGATCCGAGAGAGACAAACTTTTTTTAAATATGGTTTCATACATTGGGTGCCTAGGATTCAATATCATGACTAGCTACATGTTTGTAGATGATTAATGTTAAACCATCAGTTTGGTTACAACGTACATTTCTCAGTCGGGATATTCTGTAGTAAATTGTATCTGAAAGATATCGCAAACTCTGAAAGCAGTATTAGTGTACTGGTGAAAAACATTTATACTTTTAGCATCACATTATTGTTTGCGATGACTGTTACAAACATTTCGCAAAATCAGCTATTCATGATTCTGATTGGTGAAGGTTAAATACTTCTTTGCTTGTATTTTTTAGCAATATTAATTTTTCCCATTATTTAAAAAAAAAATTTTATTTATTTATTTAAAAATTTCTAGATTGTAACAAAATAAATAAATAAAAATCATGTGTTTTATTATATTAACGCAAATTAACAGTGTTTTTGAAAAAAATTTATGTATTTCAAAACGTGCTACTAATAAATGTATCTCGGATACACGAAACCCTATCACAATCTTCACAAGGTTAATGTAAAATATATAGAATTATATTCATAACAGAATTTTGATTCTCTGTATGTTAGAACATTGTTGAGTTAATGTTGTAGCAATTCTGTAAACACTTCTTCCTCTTTCTTAATTTTACTTCTTCATATACAACAGTATAATCACGACTTCTTACACTTTTAAGCAAAAATGGTGGAAAGTACAGTCATAGAATGAGATCTGAAGAAGACTGCGAGGAACAGTTGAAACTGTTATTATTATGATAAATATTTTTGCTCAATGGTGTAAGAAGTTGTGATTATTTTGAAAAGATATATTAATGTTTTAGCAAGTTAGCCATTCTGCATGAATTTTGATCGAATTACTATAACTTGATTTTTTGTATTTAATATAACTTCAATTAATCAACAATTCTACTCTAAGGTATTACCAAAAAAATCTGACTTTTTTTTTCTTTTCTTATTTTATTATTCTTATCTTCTTTTCACTTTCTTTGCATCTTTCTTCATATATTCATATACAGTATATTAAACTTTTGTATATAGTCTCCTTAACTGTCCTGCAGTCTTCATCAGACCTACAACATATAAACATATAACCATTATTTTAAATACATATCTATACATATTTTTTACATTATTATTCATAATCACATCTAATTTTAACTAATTTTACCTTTATATCTTTTATTTATTTATTATTATTTTTATTCCATTCTATTTTTATTTTTATCTCTAATTTATCTATCATTCTACTTTCATTCTTTTGTATCATTATATATTTCTATTTCACTTTTCATTTCCATTATCTCTCTTTTATTACTTTTTCTATTATTTCCTTATAATTCTTCTCTATCTTTATTTTATCTTTATATACATATTTTATTCTTTTATTAATAATTTCTATTTTATTTTTGTTTCTATTTTTATTTATTCTACTTACCTTCCATTTAACTTTCACCCTTCTTACGTTTGTAACTGACTATTTTTTAAAAAATCTTTCAACCTCTTTTTCATATATTCCTTTAATGTAACTCCCTCTATTATCAATATTCCTAACTTTTTATCCTATTTTTTAAAAAACTTTTCATATATATATTCTTTTATTATTAATATTTTTTCTATAAAAATGTTTTACCCCCTCTCCATCTCTAATTTGATTTGGCTTAATCTTAATTAATATAGCTTCTTTTATTTTTTTTATCCCTTTTATTAATATAATTTATCATTTTTATACTATCTCTCTCAAACTTCTTGTTTCTATAGAATATGTAATGGGATATATATGCGTTACATTTAAATTCTAATACTTAATGTTTTTGTAAATATCTAATACTGAATTAAAAGCACGAATGTTCAAAATGCACAAATAACGAATTATTAATTTATTAATATGTTTAATTTAAATATTGAAATAAAATAAGCTTTAAAAAAATTATAGAATCGAAACAAAGATTCTAATCTTTAAATAAAATATAATAAAAAAACTTTTAATTTTAAAAATAACGAAGAGAGTTTTTAATCTTAAAAATAAAAAAATTACAGACAGATCCTTAGGGCAAAATGACCATTGAAAAGATGATTACGAAAAAGATAAAAGAGTCGAGGAATAGAAACAAAAGACTTGCTTTTCCCACCCAAAGATATAGACACAGACCTCAGTGGAAAACCCAAAATCTACTTAGCCACAAACCCAACGTCTACTTGGCGACAAACTCAATGAACCAATGAAATATAGATATGAAATATGTTTGACGGATCCGTGCATTCCAGAGATAAGGTGCCTGAGGACTATAAAAAGAAAAATCCAAAAGAAATAGTTAGTTGGAGAATTAGAAAATTAAAATTTTAAATTCAATTGTCTTTGCTGAAAGTAGAAAAATTTTAAAAAGCTATTGTCGCCGTCACTAAGAATGTAATCAGCTTCATTGTGCTTCCTTCGGTTCGGCCGGCCAAAGGCAGCTTTCGTCTCCATGGATCCCGTCTTCAGAAATCATCGTCATAAGTCTTCATAGATCTTCATCGCGAAAGAACAAGCTCTGACAAAGGAAAGTATAATTTATATGATAAAAATGAAATCTAAACTCTTAAATTTAAAATCTTCGAACTTTATTTGTTTCTAAAAATGAACTATAAACTTTCCTGAACTTTATCTTTTATGAACTTTGCAATTTTAAACTCTGATCTAAAGTTAAAACGTAATCTCTTAAAATATGTATTGTATTGTTTTTTTTTTATTCATGCTTAATAAGATCTGTTTGTAATAGGGTAGGGGTTTGTGATTGCAAACTTAGATTTAAAAATGAAAACACTTATCGTTATTTGTGCATTATTGAATTTAAAAGAAAGGAAAAGTAGGTTAAATAGTATTTGTAGTAAAAATAAGTTAAATATAATGCGTTATCGTAAAATGATTTTAAAACCTAAACTAAAGATTTTTTTTAGAATTAAATTAATAAGTTGATTTAAATGTAAGTTGAATGTGGGTAGCCGTTTAGCCTCATTTGAATTAGGGGTTTTGACTTCGGACTTTGTTTCGTAGTTGTGTCAATGCTGGTGGAGAGATATATGGATGTTTACATTAATGTAATGTGAAGTGTGTTAGCACATAAGGGCGACGAGGCCAACTGAATGCATGACCCCAAAGAGGTAGTCATACTGTTGCAATGGACGCAGTTGTATTTCCTGCGCCATTGACCCATTCCAGCTCTATGGATTGAGAAGATAAGCCGGCAAGATAGACCGCTCTCCCTTCTATATGTAGCGTTTTCTCTTTATATTACATGCATGATTCCTTTGCCAGACGTAAATTCCTGAACTGGACAAAGGTCATGCTTCTTCAAATAATATCACGCTGTTCAGATGCACATTCCTGTCAGCGTGGTTTGACGCTAACATGTTCACATTGCATTGATTGTGGATATATATCTGGAAGCGAGCATTGGCGTGGTTGCAGACCTTTAGCCTGGAGTCAAGTGCCTTGAAGATCTTTTAAAGGCATCGTCTGGGTGATCTACCTACGCTCGACATTCTAAGATTAAAAATTAAAGTAAAAAGTAAATAAAATAATGATAATGAAACAAAATAAAGCATAATTTATTTTTTTAAGTTTGTGTTATTATTTATATATACATAAATAAAGTTACTTTTTGTGTTATTAGTACTGACAGTGATCTAGTAATTGTTTTTATTATTCTTTATTAAAAGAAATATATTTAATAAATGTTTTAAAACTCTGCTACTCCATGAGCTAGTGGCAAGGGCTGGTGGTCGTGATCTTAACAGCGCGTATCTGTCTACTTTATAAATTTTCTAGGTTCAAATGGCCTAGTGGCGCCCTGTACGACAGATACGGTAAGACTGCATATTTCACTTCTTTCCCGACCGTTATAATAGAATGCATATAAATCGATGATTTCTTATCATACCTATGTTGAACTAATCTTGTAAACATTCAATTCTTTGTTTCTCGTACATATTTAGTTCTTATATTTTTACATGATTTGCATTCTATTTCATATACTTCATTTATATGATTTTGCTATTCTCTTAATATATTTATTTTCTAGTATATCCATTAATTCCTCCTTTTTTTATCTATTATTTTATACTTAATTACATTATATTTTTATATATAATTATTTTAATTTTATTTGTTTTTTGCTATACTATTATTATATGTTTTAATACCTATATACAGTATTCATCTTTTTTTTTCTTATCCTTTTTATATTTCCCTTTCTTGTTTTTTTTTATCTTCTCCTTTATATCTTCTGATACTTTTACACTTTTTTCTATTACTTTCTCTTGATATTTTTTTTCTTTAAACTCTTTAATTATTAATTCTTTTTCTTTATTATATTCTTCTTCATTTGAACTATAATTAATAGCTCCATAAACCCTTGAACTAATACTACTTATTTATTTTATATCCATATTAGAATTCCAATTCACTATGTTATTTTCTTTATTCATTTTCTTATATACTGCTGTTTCTATTTTACATTTTCCTATTTCATAAAAAGAACAGATAAAAATTAAATAGGTGGTAAGTAGAATAAATAAGAAGTAAAAATAAGGATAGGAATAAAACTAAAATAGAAATTATTAATAAAAGAATAAAATATGTATATATGGATAAAATAGAGATCTATATAGAAGAAGTATAAAGAAATAATAGAAAAAGTAATAAAAGATTGAGATAATTGAAATGAAAAGTGAAATAGATATGCATAATGATATAAAAGAATGAAAATAGGGATAAAAATAGAAATAGAATGAGATTAAAAATAATAATTATAAATACTAAGTATAAATTAAAACATGTAAAGGTAAAATTAGTTAAAATTAGATGTAATTATGAATAATAATGTAAAATATATGTATAGTATATAAAATAATAGTTATTTGATTATATGCTTAAATGTTGTAGCTCTGATGAAGACTGCAGGACAGTTGAAACTGTAAGGAAAATAAAGGAGGAATTATATAAAAATTGCATTGAAGGGTATATGAGGAGAGTATATAAAAAAGTTTAATATATATAAAGATACAAAGAAAGTGAAAAGAAGATAAGAATAATAATACTTCTGAAAAGAAGAAAAATACAAAAGGAATAAGAAGCAATATTTAAATGTATAGTGATGGAAAATATAACCAGTATAAAAATGTTTATGGAATACATTAAAAGATTGGAAGGATATGAAACAGCAGAAAAGATAAATGAAAGATGGAAATTAATAATAAATTTTAACAACTTCAATAATAATATTCAATTTCTGAAGGATTACATAAAATATAAAATAATATTAAATTTTGTAAAGATGAATAAATTAAGGAAGATGATGAAGAATAAAAAAAAAGATTATAAATAATATACAAAATAAAATTTTAAAGGAATATATTAAAAATGGATATAAGATGAAGAAGAAGATATATAGTAACTATTGATAAAATAGAAAAAATTCTAGTTAAGAGGATATCTAAGAAGAAAGAAGAATTATTCAGAGAATTGTGTAACAAGAACAATATAAATGAAAATAGAAAAATGAGACCTAAAAAAAAAATGGGGAACTTAATAAGAGAAAGGGAAGATAAAGAAGAAAAAGATGTATAAAAAATGAAAATAATATATGTAACATAAGTAATATTGAATTAGAAGAAAAAGATTGAGATAATTAAGAAAGGAATAAAATATGTACCTTATGGGGGATATAGTAATAGAGATGTATTAGAGATACAGGTGTTAATATAAAATTGGCACAGAAGTATTTAGAAAATAATTATATACTATTATGAAAATAATGAAATTAATAATGTTATAAATAAAAAGGATAGAATATGGATGGAAAGATTAAAAGAAGTATATAATATGATATATAAGATGAAGAAAATGAATATTAAAGATAAAAGGAATAAGAATCGGGTTAATAATATAGATAAGTAATAATAAAAGAATTTAGGGAAATATGAAGAAAAAATTATATTTACAAAATAAAATAAAATTAATAAAATGGTGCTAATGAAAAAAGAGGAATCTATAGAAACAATTTTAAAAATGTTATCAGAAGAATTTTTCATCAAAATAAAAAATGTATGAGTTAATAAAAGGAATGCATAATAATAGGTTTATAGATAAGAAAGCATTAGGATTTTTAGGAACTCAGGATTATGAAATAGCAAAAATTTATGGTGCACCAAAAATATATAAAGCAGTATCATTAAGACCTGTAATAAATGGTAATGGTTCATATTTTGAAAGGATATCAAACTGGTTAGCAAATAATGTACTGTATTTAAAATATATATTAATTAAAAAAGTAGTGCATATATAAAAATAAAGAATTAATTAAAGAGATTAAAGAAAAAATACGTATAATAAATATAAGTTAACGATGGCTAAGATAGATATAGTATCAATGTATACAAATATGGATGTAGAAAAAGTAATAGAAATGGCAATTAGTAGTTTGCTGTCCATTGGTATCTTAGGTTTTATACAATTTATGTTCTTTGTATTCGTTGACCAAATTACGTTTACTTTAATAATTCCCTCATTAGAATATGTCAGGTAATTTTATCGAAGACAATTATTTTTTCTGGTCACAACCCGCTTAACGTAATAAAACTTGAATAATAGTTGAGGACAGAACCAGCTTTTAATTTATTTGAAAGGCACTAGGATTCTATACATGAATCCACTGGCTCACCCCCACCTATCTTTATTGGTCACTATTAAATAATCATTTACTACACCCTGGAGGATTATATCTTTTAATATGACAGTGGCAATTTATTTGGTAAAATAATAATGGTAGAATTTAAATAATATTACCCTAGTAATAATAAACTTAAATAGATAACAACGAAAATTATATTCATAAGGTTTATTAATTTATAATTAAATATTCTAAGACTAAAAAGAGAATATACGTATGAAAATTATTGCTTTTAATATTCAAATTTTCCACAATCTGATTCGACAACATTTGACAGTATTATAATTCAAGAAAGTGATAACCTTTAATTTATGAAAATCACGTCTCTTATCAGTAAGTTCATTTGTTCAAATATAGCACTGTGGATTACCATGCATGGTTTTTGTTGTTCTGGAAGGGATTTATCTTACACTCTTATTCCAGCTTGTAGGCAGTCCGAGTTCAAGATTTAGACAGGCTATGGCTTCACTCTCGGCATTTTACGACTTCAGGAAGAAATCGGCAAATGGACTGCTCTACTCACACATATGATTCCGTCCACTGGTGCAAGTAGTTTGGTGCATTTTATATGATCTCATAGAAAAATCAATTTTATAATAAACTTTTTTAGAGGTTACACATAGCATAAGGCACAAGAAGACGAAGATTTAAGATGAAAGATGTCTGCTTTTTCATACCCCCTCCCTGATTTTAGTCCATCGTATACATCCTGTTGATACCATTTAATTTTGACAAATTTAAAGTAATTTTGTCTCAAAGTCATCTTTTTCCCTTTGGTGGCCATCTTTGATACGGTGACGGAATGCTGTGACTTTAGCTTTCAAGTGTTGCTAATTAATTTGTGATTAATGGTTATATGATTATATGTTTAAATGTAGCTCTGATAAAGACTGCAGAACAGTTGAAACTGTAAGGGAAATAAATGAGGAATTATATAAAAATTGCATTGAAGTGTGTATGAGCAGAATATATAGAAAAGTTTTCTTATTTTACTAAATGTAGACAAAAAAAATATATTCATTTACAGTACTTATTATGAAAAAAAAATTATTTTGATTATGATGCATAGTTATACTTATAATAATTTAGTCAAATATATCGGTAAATACCATCGATTACTGATTACATAATTGCTTATCTCACTTTTTTTATTCAATAATCTGCTTATTTAACACTTCACATATATTGTAACAGAACAAATCCAATGGGCAGCTCTGATTAGTTACTTTACAAAGCTACATGAAAAAATAATGTTTAATAAAAAACTTATAAATTGAGTAATAAAATATATAAATTACCATATATGTATATGCCTATATACTAGATATACCATACATGTCATTTGTGTTTTAAAAAGTTAAAAGAAATATTAATTTGTACATTAAAATCCTACTATTAAAGATTTTATAATAGAAAGATACTTTGAAAAACAATAAAATGATGAATTGTATTGTGTAAAGGAAGAAAGAAATATGGTTTTAATGCATACAAGAATTTTGAATTGTGGAGTTTATAAAAATCTAAAGTATTTTGTGCTCTTTTCTGATTTGCATTGTAAATGGGATTTTAAATCAACAATTTGTTGATTCTTATAGTAAATTGAATAGCAAATCTAATTATATTATTGAAAATTTGGAGTTATAAAAATTAAGAAAGTTATCATTCAATTTTTAAAAGTTGGTAATGATTTTTTCTTTCTTTCTATCACTAATGTAAATAAAGAGGGAAAAAAAATATTTTTTGCTTTTGTTCATTTAGATATCAAATAATATTTTTAAATATTTAAAATTTTTAGTTTCCACAATATGTTGTGGAAGAAATGAAGAAAATGTTTATCAAAAAACATGTTATAAAGAAACAGATATCAAATCTTCTAACTAGCTTGTGGTGAATCTTGTTTGGAAAACATTTGTCAAGTACAGCAATAAATGTGAACAACAGTAAATAGGGTACAAATAAGTCTGAAACAAGCAACTAGGGCAGTCTATTCTCGTCTTTTTGAAGACTCAAGAAACAGTGTTGCTATGGCTCCATGCAAAGGGAGAGAAACCACTGGTTGAAACAGTTTTTCCACCATAACTTGGATGGCCATATCTTGTTTTAAAATATTTCTCAATACTCCATTTATAATAGCAAGTATGATTTTATTTAATGGCAGATTATCTTACTATGTGTGGCTAAATAACCAAAAACCACATCAGTCAAAATACCCGGAGAGTAAACATATATACAATTAGAGCACTGATTATATATGTGTGGGGGGGAGATGGTTATCTGGTCCAATCTGATGAGTGCCTGGTTCAGCACAAAATATATATATATTGGAGATCATTTATCTTTTTCATATGTATGTGGTCATGTGTATCAATTATATAAGATGGAGTAGATAGTTATGGGGAGCTTGACAGTCTGAGATCAAGTCCTTCTAATTACATTAAGTTCAGTATAGATAATATACATGTATTTAAATATTACTGTATAAAAATATATTGTATAATTTTCCATTCATTTTTAATTGACCAATTATTAATTAAATTTATATTTTATAGTGTGTATTTTTTACATATTGTATAATTGTTATGTGTTATATAATAAATAAATTTTATTTTTGTTACATTTGTAGATATTTTGAATGCTTTATGATAATTTTATTAATGATTTTGATTAATTATATATGTAAAAAAAAAAAAATAGATGTCAAATACGTATGTAATGTAAATTAAAAGTATAAATAGATTACATTTACATTGGGGAGGGCAAAAAAATATTTGCTGAAAAAAGATTTTATATATTAATATTATCATTTTCAGTCATTATCAATATAGTGCAGGACAAAAGTCTCTCCAAGTTCAATCCATCATCTCCGATCCTTAACCTTTCTTCTCCACATCATTCGTGCACACTTCATTATCTCATCCAGCCATCTCACATGTTGTCTCAATCTCTTGGAATCCAGCTTAAGATTTCAATCGACTATCCATTATTATCTTTTCTAGCAATATATCCAGCCCAATTCCATTTTAGTCTCCTAATTCTTTCAATGGTATCAATAACATCTATTTATTCTTTTACCCATGTATTTCATTTTCAATCTCTTCTTATTGCTCTTTACATAAATCTCTCCATACTTTTGAGTGGTCTGAAGTCTGTATTGCTTTTCTGTTAAGTGTTAAAGTCTCAGATCCATAAGTAAGAATTGGTAAAACACTTTTATTAAAAATGTTACTTTTCAGACACATTGAGATATTCCTTTTAATATTAACTTTTTTCTATCAAAAGCACTCCAATTAAGTTTAATTCTATGATTAATTTCATCCATTATGTTTCCATCTATAGTAATAATGTGACCAAGGTATTTATAATTGTTAACTTCTAACTCGTCATAATCTTTATTTTCATCTTTTGTGTAATTGTTCCTTTTTATAACTTCTCTCGATACTTAGATATGATCCACTGTACTAAAACTACTTTTAAATCCAGTTTATTTCTTTTGATTGGTTGAAATCCAAAGTTCACTGTAGACGAGTTGTAATTATATTGGTAAAAAGTTTGTATAAAACTGATTAAACACTGATAGGGCTGTAATTTCTAATATCTTCTTTATCACTTTTTTTAAATATTAATATTATACTTGATCATCTGGTACAACTTTATCATTTAGATTTTTGGTATATAACTTTGCCAAAAAATGTTCTATTTCTCCACCTGCTTCTTTTAAGATATCGATTATAATTCTATCATTATCTAGAGCAGGGATGGGCAAATTTTTTTCGTTGAGGGCCACATTGTCTTTCGTAACACTTCTAGCCAGCCGCAAGTAACATAAATAGAAGTATTATTTGAAGCATTTATTTATCTATTTTATTGATTTATCTTATTTTAAATTTCATGTGATATACGCATTATGAATTAAGTCATATTTAAATGAGTCTTAAAATTTTTTTTCTCCCAATTTTAAATGAAAGAAAGCCAACTAATTAAGCAAACTTTAATGACATTTTTTTGTTGTTGTCAGTAAATATTTTGTTTTTATTAAAGGTAATTGATTATGCATTTCAGTTCAAAGTTTATGTTTGCAATAAAAAAAACAGGTTTTTATAAACAATTTTTTAAAAATTAGTTTCAAAATCCACACATTTACAAATCGAATTTTATTTTATTCTTAAAAGACAAAAATATATACATACATCAAATACAATATTATTTTACTTTTAAGAAACAAATATATATATATATATACATCAGCTATCACAGTAGGTATTTTTTATCTATATGTAAAATCTGTACGATAATATATATAAATATTTTTTAACTTATGGGCAGGCCACACAAATGCACACCAGGGGCCGCATGTGACCCGCAGGCCGTAGTTTGCCCACCCCTGATCTAGAGTTTTTACCTTCATAAATTTAATTGCATGTCTCATTTCTTCCTTTAAAATCCTGACCAATTCTAAAGATATAATAGTTGTAGGAGAGACTTTTCCTTATTTATTCTTACTATATAATTCTTGATAGAACTCTTCTACGCATTTCATGATATCATCTCTCTTTTTTGTAATAATTCCATCTTTTTTCTTCTTGCAGAAATAAGTTTCCTATGTAACGGTCAGAAATTATAGTTGCTTTAAAATGACCCAGAGACATAGGTAAAGGCAGTTGGAACTTCACCCATCCCTGTCTATCATATCTAAGTGACTCGCTCCCTTAATCTCTTAAGAGTTAAATTTTCTCAATGCAGCCGAATGGTCAGGTAAAGATAAGACTCGTAGAAATCCTAGATAATATAATGGTCAGCTTTTAACATCTTTAATAATGATGGACAGTGACACCATGTTATTGTTACATATTATATTTTATTATTGGTATAAGAAAGTCTATATTTAACTTAATGAGACTATTTACAAATAATATAAGAGAGTACCCACATGTGGATGTCAGATACAATTATTTCTTACAATCTTGAAATAAAACAAAACATTTGATCTATATTATTTAAAGGGGTAAATTTGATTATGTAGAGAGGAGATGTGGAAGTCAATCTATGATATATGAACATGGTAATATTCATTAATTAGCTAAGCAAACTGAAGGCTGACTTAAACATAGCCTCATTTATGCTGAATCTATATATATATATATATATATATATGATGCCTAACAGATACTGAACAGTAAATTGCATAGCAACAAACATAAAAGCATATATCCACAAGTCATAATTATTAAAAAAAGTTAAGATTAGGCATGGTATTTGGTGAACATATATATATTTAAATGTGTCTCTTAATGTAGTAATGTCTTCATCATTTTGCCAATTTAATTGATAGATAGTTGCTTCGCCTCTAATTAATTATTAGAGAAAGGAACCCATTCGCCTAAGCATGACCCAGGTTCAGGAACGAAGTGTCTTTGGTAGTTTACTCCAGGTGACTGGTATTTCCAGTATTTGAGGAATAGCTGAAGTAATACAGGAAGCCAATAATGTAGAAAAACTTAGAGACACATATTATCATTAAGTACGCAGTATGGGAATATGATCAAACCACCATAAATATTAAATCCTTATTATTAACATTAAATATAGAGATATACAATCCCCATATGATACTATGCTAAAATCCGTTATAAAATCAATAAAACTCTCTCTCTTAAAAATCCTTAAATTAATGAATCGTGTTCAAAATTTGTTAATATTTGAAATGATTTGCAAGTCCTAATTTAAATTCATTAGAATGTTTCTGAAGATTAGGAATATTAACTGTGAATATTGGCTTTTCTTAATAATTTTTGTATCTAGTTTTGCAGTAACATGTATCTTACATCTCACTAATTGATGATCACTTCCTATGTTGAATTTATTAAGAACATTACAGTCTTGAAATATTTATTTTCTGATAGTTAAAATATAATTCAATTCTATATCTTCATTTGGATGCTTCTATGTCCATTTCCATTTAACTTTTTTTTAAAAAAAAAAAGATTCATAATATAAAGTTTTTCTGAAAACTTCACAAGTCTATGTCCTTTGTCATTTCTATTACCATAACCAAATTTATCTACAGCAGTTTCATCTCTCAATTGTTTACCAATTTTAGCATTAAAGTCTCTCAGAATAATTTTAAAATGTTGTTTGGTCTGATCAAAAGCTCTTTGTACATCCATATAAAAATCCTCTACATCTTTATCACTTTGAGAATTTGTTGGGGCGTAAACCTGAATTTTCTGCATTTGGTATGTGTTATTATAATAATTAATCTTGCCACTTCATCCGATACACCTTCAACTTCACAACATTCTTCAATTTTTTGTTAATAATGAATCCTACTCCACTTGTACTTCCAATATTTGTGTTTTTGTCGTATAAAACATGTCCATTTTTTAAATCAGTTGTGTCTTTGCCTTTTCTTCTAACTTCACAAAGTCCAATAATGTCTTATTCAATATGAGACAATTCTCCTTTCAATTCTTGCAATCTTCTTTCACTTGAAAGTGACCTGCAGTTGTAAGTACCTAAGCAAAAGGAGTTTACTGTTAACTGAAAGGGGAGACTCTTTGATTCCTTTTGGAGGCCTTAAAGGAACTGAGCAGGACAAATTCCTAATGTCCATTCTATATATGCTTGTCATTGCAACTGTTATTACTGTGTTTATTCATATATTACATGAATATGAATGAGCTACTCATCAAAACACACTAGCCTGTGGTGAGTTTATTGGCTTTTTACCTCAGAGTTTAACATCAAGAAAAATCATAATTTATTTTTTTTTGAAGGCGGAATGAATGTGTGTGTGAATGAATTTTTTTTTTTTAATAGACATTTACAATCATGGCCCTTATTCCTAGGAGGCTATAAAGTTGCCAGCCAAGGCAGCAGTTTGTGGCTGAAGGTGGAAGATGCTACGAATTCCCTGATCGTGGACTTAGGCTGCCATTTGATGACGATTAATATTATAAATATATATGATGCAATTGGACAGTAGGCACATCATTAACCAACAACAGAGGGTGCCACTAGACTAGAATATGAATTTACTGATGAGGATCTTAAGGATAAATGCCGACACAGCTATACCATTACTCAGAGACATTTAAAATTGCCTCTTTTGTGAACAGATTTTTTAGAAATATCACTTGGCACTGCAGACAACAATAAACAAATACTAAAATAAATCTAAGAATAAGAAAAATGTAGACTACCCAATTAAACAAATACGTATACATTTTCTATCGTGCTCACACAATCCACTTGCTATGTTTATGAGAAGATAAAACTTCTCGAAAGTACTCGGGCAATTAATATTACAATTTGTACTTAGCTTCACCATTGCCTGCATTTTAGCACATTTAGACATATTAAAGTAGATCTAACAATACACAAAACAAAATTTATCAACAGTTCAAATACAAACACATTTCAATTCTAATTGCTACTTTTGTACGTTAGTGTATATGCATTTTATATCTGGCAACTGTAAATATTATTGTTCACAAAACTTTATAATGCTGTATCATCTCTGAAGGTTAATAACTCCTCCTTTATTTATTTAATTCTATTACATATATGTTATAAGTTAATATGTGCACGCATATATATTTCTTTTTTGTATAAACAAACAAACAATAACAAAGGAGTTTAAATTCGCTATAAATGTTCACATCACACAGGCCATTACAAAATTAGATTTCTACACTATGTCTTTCACTCCATGCCACTTCAAAAGTAAAACAATAAATTAGTCTCTTAACCACCTGGAGGATAAAGCAAAATAAAATTCATGAGGAAAAACATCTAATCCGAAGCAAAATCAACGTATCTCAAGTGAGAATAATATAGATCGCAGAGAGGCACGTAAACATACATAATTCAAGTGTAGCAGATAAAACACCTAAGGATTACCATATGAAAAAGCACACATATCTATATACTGTTTTCCTGAAGGTTTGTGGTAATGGTATTTTAGTTGTATTTTATATATTGGACTATTTCTATCATCTAATATTAGTATTGAATGTCAAGAAAAATTTAACTTTATTTAATATTCCAAATATGTTCAACTGTTAATATGCTTAATGTTTCAAGATGTATATTCTTCCCTCGTTTTCAGGTCGTGTTGGCCTGACCAGTAACAGTACTAGCATGGGAATCAACCCTGGACCTTTAGATTCTTGATAACTAATTTTAAGGTAAGATGGTTCAGTTGGTTAGGGCATTATCTTAAAATTCAGTATTCAAAAATCTAAGGGTCCAGGTTCGTTTCCCATGCTAGTACTGTCACTAGTCAGGCCAGCAACACCTGAAGAAAAAGGGAGAATAATACCTCTCAAAATGTGCATATACTAACCTATGTGTTATTACTAACAGTTAAATATATTTGGAATATTTAAATAAAGTTAAATTTTTCTAAAGATATTCAATATTTATATTAGATGATGAAAATAGTCCAATATATAAATATCTTCAATTTCAGATGCGTAAGTGAAACAAACAAAATAAATAGGACAAACTGCCTACAAATGTAAGCACAATAAAATCAACTAACTGAATTACTTTTGTGATATGCGCTCATAACATTTGACACACACATATATGGGCTTATAATGATTTTGAATATCTTCAGAGAAACGCTAAATTTTAATTGTTACAATAACCATCTCTTTAAAACTTATTTTTTAAAAGAAAGATTGATTTGAAACTACATGTTGATTCTTTTAAAACTAAATTTTGATTTTAATAATCATAAAGTGAGAAAAAAAAAGTTTTTAAGAAGCAAAATTGATATCTCTTATCTCAAATATTTAAAAGTATAAACTATTTTAACCAACTACATTTAAAAGAAATCGCATCTGTATCTTTAAAATAGAAATATTTAAAAAATATTCGAAGCATTCCACAATATCAAATGTAGTGAGTTAAATCACTTATAAAATAAAAAAATTAAAGTATTTTATTTTAAAAAAATCAAAATAAAAGATAGATACATAAAATCATTTAAACTAAATTCTAAATATAACTGATTTGTTAGTAACGAAAGATTATCAGATAGTTCATAAAATAAACAGTTATGTTTAGGTCCAAAATACAACTGAGCAGATGTTATTCTATAAAAGTAGCATTAGATTTATGTATGTACAATTTTGAAAAGATAGCTTTGGTGGTTTACTAACAAAGGTTTTCCATTTATCAGTTTTAAATTCTTAGTTATCATCAGGTTTGTGTAGAGTTGGTAAGAAAATTTTTTGCTGTTGAGAAGCATTTCTGTTTAATTGCATACTTGACGATAGCTTGCACGGGGTTGGATCAAATTCAGAAAACAAGGTTCAACATTCTAATGATTATGGGCTTCATGCTGAAGAAGTTAAATCCATTCAGACTTATTACCCACACATGCTGTTTCTTTCAGCTGTTGGTAAAAGTTCCATGTACTTCATGTTGAGCAGGCAAAAGCAAGTTGGCCTTTTTATATTATTACCAACTTTCCAAAATTAATTTTAAATAACAAGCTAACAATTATTTTAATTATCCATGTTTATTAAATTCTCTAATAAGTAAATAAATAATACTTCTGTATATAGTATAATATAAAATAACAATTTGTGTCAATTGTTAATACAGAGTTTAATATAAATAAATAACAAATAATATTTCCAAGCGCTTTCAACTCTTACGAGTCCTTATCAAGGCAGTGTAAAAAATTCTATTTTCTCCTAGGTGATGAAATTAACATTTCATTCATCACCTAGGAGAAAATAGAATTTTTTACACTGCCTTGATACTCTTAATAGTTGAAAGCGCTTGGAAATATTATTTGTTATTATTTTATTTATTTATATTAAACTCTGTATTAACAATTGACATGAATTGTTATTTTATATTAAATTATCTAATTAAACAAGCCCACATGTTTATATAGAATTCTCTAATTAAACAAACCCATAAGTTTATAAAATTCTTTAATTAAGCCAGTCTATAATTATTTTAGTTGCCCATGTTTACAAAATGATTTAATTGAATTTTAAATTGCTCAAAAACTGAAACAGTTTTGCCAAGAATTTTAATTAATACCAATACAAGCTAATTGAACAAAATTTTATGGATTATTATTTAATTAAGCTTTGTTCCTATAAAAGTTTTAAAACAGATGTATTTAAAATACATTTAATTAAAATCAATTGGTTTCTTTATCTTTTTAAAACTAAATTTAAATTGACTCATTTGATTTTAAACACAAACCCTTATTGATGAGTGTGTGCTTATATGATACAAATTATATCTAAAAAAAACTATCCAATTTATGCAACCTGAATTTGATTCACAATTGCCAACTACTATATTTTTAAAATAAAATATAGATTGAGATAGATCACTATCTATCTTAATGTATATAGTTAACTTATATAATGATATTTTGTACTATTTATTTATAGATTGTATGGAAATCAGCATAATAGATTACATTTTTCTTTTTTTTGATATTGTAATAAAGATTTTTAAGATTAAAAAATGAAATTAACAATAGTAAAGTGCATGGATGAGTTAGTATTATATGAAATTAAAAATGGTTTTAGGCAATATATATAAATTCCTTGTTGAGAAATTCTTATTTATCGAATTGTTTATTACTTGGAAGTTAATACAAAAATTCACATGATGTTCAAGTACAGGATGTGATAATTGAGTCGCAATTCATGGACTTTCAACTCTAAAATCCACTACCTTATCATTGCTTTAAACCACACTCGACAGATATTTCTATGATCAGTAATATAAGAACTCACTTTAAAATCTCTTTAAAAATCCTGCTGTTTAAAATCTTCAAAAAGTTCCTATCTCGAAAATCTCTTTGCAGAAGTATATCCTAGCATTTTGTTCAAGTCCCATTCAACCTCTTCAAGACTTTGATTTCCTGAAAAACGAAAGTCTTTTCATTATTTACTTTATCAGAGAAATGGCCAATCACAATTGGAGAAACTTTGAAACAACTTTGTGTATTGTCTCTTTGTTTCTTAATCATCTAACAGTGTGAAACTATTATTAGAGAATAAAGGAAAGGTAGAATAGTGAGCCTCTGTAAGACTGGAAAGTATTGAAATTTTTCACACATATTTGGCTGGAATACATCGAGTTACATTTATTAAGATGTGATGAAGTTCAATACATTCCAGCCTTATGGATAACCATTATTCTATTTCTTTATCTACCAGCTATAGTTTTTATTCAGTTAGCTGACTTACAAACAAAAAGGGACAACACAAATTCATTTTAAAGTTTATTTTATTGCAATTGGTTGATTCCTTGATCAAATGAAAATATTTTAATTTGTGCACACTCATTACTACTTGAAACACAACAGTCTTGAAAAAAGATTAATAAGTCAATAGCAACAAATTTCTATGGAGAAAGTTCCGTAATTATGGATCAGAACCTTTTTCAATACTTAAAATAACTAGAATCTCATGGAAACTACTACTGCTCATAAGAATTTCTCAATACAAGGACTGATATACAGTATTTCCAATTTTTAAAAAATTTAATACATATGTGTCATTATCATTTTCAACCATTATCGATCCATTGCAGAATGATGGTCTCTTCAAATTTAATCTGTCTTCTCCAATCTTTAGCCTCTCCATATCATCTCAGCAACGCTCTTCTTATTTCATTCATCCATCTCACATGTGGTCTCTTTCTAGGTTTTTTACAATCTCTTGGAATCTCGTTCAAGATTTCAACTGCCCAGCCCAACTCCACTTCAGTCTTTTAGTTCTTTCAATGATGTCAATAACATCCGTTTGTTCTCACTCATGCGTATGTATATATATGCATGTGTGTGTATATATATAAACATAGCAATGTTATAGATTTTGTTATAATATTTTTTTGTGTTTATATGTTTGCATTTTCTACTTTCACTTTATTTATTTTATTTAAAATTTATAAAAAGAAAAAAATCTGGAATGTAAGATATGGCAAAAATAGCAAGAATTTTTAAAAGATATCGCTATCTTTTAGATTTTAAACTACTAACACAAGTCATAAAATTTGTCTGATAATAATTGAAAAGCAACGTAAATAGTATGAAAAATTAAGTTCTGATCCATTGACAAAATTAAAGCACTTTCTGATTTAACATTCATGATCTGAAAATATATGCATGATTTGATTTAACTTTTCAAGAAATAACTTTGAAACAGTCACATAACACTTAGATAAATCCTAAGATCTGATCAAAAGGGAGACTTTATTTATGACTAGTTTATGTTTTATAACTCCAAATTAATATCCATAGTATATTTTTTAGTATTCCGTATTTATTAGTTGTTTTATTGTATTATGCTTTGTGAAACTGCTACATTATTGGCTCTCTGTGTGTGTATTCACGCGCATGTGTGTGTGGGCACCATGCAAAATAAAAAAATTAATAACTTTTGTCTAAAACATTACTTTCTCAGAAGGCCAATGTATCCTTGAATCATTCTTTTCTTTTTTTTTATTAATATCACCCGAAGAAACTTTGAGTTCATTTGATAAATAATAAAAATATTTTCAAATAATTTTAAATTTTTTTTCATTTAATTAAAATTTCCATTATTGGATTGAATATTCTCAGAACATGCATGCTTTGAATGGTTGATGTTATGCAACTTAACCTTTTTATTATATTCAAATATCCGTTGAGATTGAATATTATTGGAATATGCATGACCTGAATTGTAAATAAATCACATTGTTTTAACTTATTATCTATTATCTGTTTTTAAATAAATAAAATAAGATTGAAATAAACAACTATTAATAACTATTATAATATTTATCGAACAAGCTTTCATCACCATCGAGATCTTCTCAAGATATTAATCAAGCAAAATAAAATTGAAATAACTATTAATAACTATATTATAATATTTATCGAAATGGCTTTCTTCTCCATTGAGACTTTCTCATGATATAGTATAATATCTTGAGAAAGTCTCAATGGAGACGAAAGCCAGTTTGATAATTATTATAATATAGTTATTAATAGTTGTTTATTTCAATTTTATTTTGATTATTTATTTATGAATTTGTGACAACATTATCGATAAATAAATTGTGTTGAATGTTTGACCATTATAGTAATTATCTCTTTCCTCACATGCAACACCAAAATTATCGGGTTTAAGTACGTGGCCTGTGATGTTTCTATGATTTAAGAAAACAGTTGAAATTGGGATCAGCTTTTGAATTGTTGTATTAGATATATATATATAGTTATGTCTTTATATAAATGGATAATTATTATTTCTTATGCACTTGAAAGTGAATTATTTTCATCTAATTAAATGCTATATTTGACTTTATTATTTTATCCTAGTTTTTGTTTGCTTTATAATAATTTATAATTAACATTATTTAATTTTTAAGCCTAATAAAATATTAATTTGTAAGATACTAAAAATAAAAATATATTCCTGACAAATATGAAATATTACATAGGTTTTATCCAAAAATATTTTCCATTCTCTAATTGTTCTGTTTTATAAGAAATAAAGTTGATTTGTTGTTGTTGTTTTTTTAAATGAAGCACAAGTTTAAAAAAACTTAAATCTGTTGGGGAGGAAGGAGGTAATACTTACTGTCACATTTTGTTTTATAATAAAACCTGTATTTTTGTCTTTAGGTAGTTGGTCGAGGAGCCTTTGGTGTTGTAAGCAAAGCTCGATGGAGAGGAAATGTTGTAGCTGTAAAGTTAATAGAAAGTGAAGTTGAAAAAAAAGCCTTTATAGTAGAGGTATATATATTTATTTATTTTTTACTATCGTTGCTATTTATTCAAAACACACTATTATACTTGCTAATTTTAAAGCAAAATTACAACTATTAGTACTACTAGTAGTAATAGATTTACAAGTAATATTGTAATCTATATATTGCACTTGAAACGCACATCCGTGAAGTTATATTAAAAGTTTATAGTTGCTTATCGTTTTCAGGAACTTTGTGCTCCCATATTTATAGCTTCTAATAATAATATTTGTTGTTAGTAATGCAATCATTTTTTTAGAGACATACCTTTTAAAACTTAAAAGAATTTATTCTAGCACATAGGAAGTTATTATAACAAATGATATGTGTTTGAAGTAATTTGGAGTATTCTCTTAGGTAACAAAAAATTATCATTTTCAACCATTATTGTTCTGTTGTAAGATGGTGGTCTCTCCAAGTTTAATCCAGTTTCTCTAATCTATTACCTCTCTATTCCATATCATACCAGAAAACTCATTTATTTCGTCTATCCATCTCATGTGATCTTATTCTAGGGTTTTTTACAATTTTTTGAGATACTACTGAAAACTATCGTCTCTTTTAGCAATATGTCAGCCCAGCTCCATTTCTGTCTTATAATATACTGTATATGCAACAAACCACACACAGACTTCTTTATAAATCTTGATTTATTATAATATGAACTATTTTAACGTAAAATAATATACTCCAACGTTTCGACTATATTATTTTATAGTCTTTATCAAGTAGCAACTAAAAAATACATCAATAAATACAAATATTCTATAATACATATAACAAATATAAATACCTCTTACCTTAAAATTCTTCTAACTAATAATCTTAACTTTTCATAACATTCGTTTTTTAAATACCTTTTTTAAAATAATCCCCTATAATTATTACGAATATAATGAAAAGTTAAGATTGTTTGTTAGAAGAGTTTTAAGGTAAGGGGTATTTGTATTTGTTATTATGGAATATTTGTGTTTATTGTTTTTTATGTATTTTTTAATTGTTTCTTGATAAAACTGTAAAATAATATTGCGAAATGTTGGAGTATATTTTTGTACGTTATAATAGTTCATATTATAATAAATCAAGATTTATAAAGAAGTTTGTGTGTGGTTTGTTATATATATATATATATTGAAATTAATGGGTTATTTTTAAAATAGCAGACTGTGTTTGTTTGCTATTTTTTAATTTATTTTGTCTTATAATTAATTCTTTTAATTATATCAATGGTATCTGTTCTCTCATTTATGTATTTTATTTTAAATCTTATTGTTATTTCTAATATACATTGCTCTTTGCTAAGTATCCATGTCTCAGATCCACAAGTTAAAGAACTGGTAAAGTACATATTAAAAACCCTTTTCAAACATATAGGCATATTTCTTTTTAAGACTAAATTATTCTGCCAAAAGCATTCCATACAAATTTATTTCTATAATTAATTTCATCCATTATGTTTCCATCTGTATTAATAATCTGAATCAGATATTTGTAGTTATTAAATTCTTCTAATTCATGATAATCTTTATTTTTTTCTTCTGAGAAAATCTACTGAATATTACTTTAGTCTTTTTAGTACTTATCTTTAGTCCTACTTTCTTATTTTCATTCAGTAATTGTTGCAGCAGCATGATTTTCAAAAGAATGTCATCATCCTCAAAGGTTTCCCTTTTTAATCCTTAACGTTGAAGCAGTCAGATCTAAGTTCGATCCTAGCTTCATAACATCTCGCCAGAAACCCACTTCAAACCCTATTACTAACCTTAAATTTCCGATGCAATGGGGCTTTATACGGTCAATCCACGCTAGTTTTCTTAAAGAAAAACTATTATATAAATGTGTGTTAAAATTAACTATTTTAAGGTTTAAATTGATCAATTCTATTAATAAATTCATGATAGAATTATTCATGAATTTATATATATATTATAACTGCGTGGATTGTGCGTATATATTTATAAATATTTAAACATATATAGTCATTCTAAAGTTTCATTGTGTCGGGAATGTTTATTTTACTTTTAAATAATCTGTTCGAATTTTAGTGATTAAAAGCTACATTCTTTCGATAAACTTTCAGATTTTCCCTTTCCAAAAACTAATGGGTAAAGTTTTATTAATTAGAAAAAAAGATAAGTATTTAAAATGTAAGGATTTCCTAATTAAAATCATTTTTCTGATTTTAAAAATTGATTTTCTAATTAGAAAATGAATTCAAGTTAATGAGTTTGAAAGCCTTATCGAAGGAATGAATCTAAAATCAATTAGTAAAAACTTGTAACATTAAAAATGAAAGAAGCGCTAGCCCGAAGGCATCAGACAGTATAAATAGCTCTGAAAAGTTTGGAGAAAAAAGAAGCGATCTTTGTTTTAGAGAAGTGCCATTAAACTCTGTGCGTTTTTAAAATTATGAATTTAAATAGTGTTTCTATCATGGTGAGGGGCTAAATGTCAGGAATCTGGCTACTGTGCCTGAAGTCCTCTGAAAATCTTCAATGAAGTTGCTAAACCTTTTCCGGACCAATCATGCTGACAAAATCAATCAAAATGCTGTTCAAGTAATTTACCAAATGTGCACCTACATTTTACCAACTCGGATGTGTAACTAAGGAACCAGCCCCGGAAGAAATGGTAATATATTTCCATAATGAACCGTAACTTTCTGGCCAGTTTCCGAACTTTACTTTATACTCCCTTTAAAAGCTCTTCTCATTTATTAATATAACAATCTGTACAAAACTTTCTTTTATCTATGCTATATTTAAGTCATATAGTAATTCTCTCAACCTCTAGTCTTTAAATTTAATTTTCCTTTCTTACGATAGCGGTTCATTTACTGTATTATATATATTTATTGAGTGATTTATTAATGTCATTTATTTTTAATTATATGCCAATAATCCTTCGACTCTATGAGCTCCTTTGTTCCATTTGCCTTATGCAAATAATATATTAAATCTGATAGTAATTCTCGCCCATTAGAACTAGATTTATACCATTCTATCAATCATTGAGTCGAAAGAAATTATTAAATATTTGCAATTTTTATAATTGGCTAATAATAAATTATTAGCTCTGTTTCTAATCTATGCCCCATCTATTTTCTCGTGTTCACCAATATTTAGTTATTTATATATAATGTTAAAATATTTTTTTGCAAAGGGTTTGATAAAGGAATCAGATGAATACATTCTAATCCAAATTGTTTTTACTATCTATTAATATTCAGGAAGGGCATGATGTTTGGGGCATAATTAATATAATTTTATAACTGCTTTAAAATAACTTTAGTTAAAAGCTCATTTGACTTTAATTAATTTAATCAAATCATCACGTAGAGCATTCTATAATAAATTGTGTTTTATTATTCAAACGGTGACTATCAAGTCATCATCTTCAAACGTTGCTGACATAGAGCAATCTTCTGCTCTGTAGGCTTGTCGTTGGTGATATTACTGATATTTTAATTTTAGAAGAAGAAAGCACTTCTTCCCCCGCTTCTATTATATTTGGAACACCAAAGGTTCGTAGCTAATGACTCGGCCTGGCTTTCCCCGTGTTCCACGTCTCCTTAAAGGGCAGTAAGACTTGTCAAATACAAGCCACCATAGTACTTAAATCACCAACAAGCTATTACCTTTCATGTTCATTTTATAGCTCATAATTCGTCAGCACCGTTACCTCTCTGTTCCAGTAAAGCCCGCTCTTATGCTCGTAATTCGTGATGAAGTGATTTTATTAAAGTCGAACAAATTCTTAGTCATCTCTAATTAAATAAGTTTTCTAGTAAAGGTTAAAGTTATACCCTAAATATGTATCTTGCTATTCATGAATTGATTTGCGAATGTGAAAATAAATCTCACATTCTTCCCTATAAAATTAGAATAATAATTTTCGTCATTACTGAATACCTTTATCTGCCTTTATTTTTTTGTTGGGAGCATAGACATATAGACTTCCATAATATTGCATAATACTTGTTGGCATATAATAGGAACTGCCATTCTTATTATAATTATAAAATCTGTTTAAGGACTAGAGGTAATCAATATAGTTATCATTTAAAAGTTGATCAAAACTATTACTATTTTATTAAACATTTTATTAACACACTTGGTTTCTTAACTCTTTTATTCAATCATTATTTTCATGTTGATGCTCGCTGTCTGTGTTGGCAATCTGAACATATACATATAATTCGACTTAAAAATTATCCTTAGTTAGTTTATTATCTGATATTAGTGTCAGTTCAGGGGTCTCTAATCATCACCAACCGTTGAGCTAGTTTCTTGGCGCATATGTGCCATTGATTTAAATCATCCATTGATCTGAGCTGGTGGGTTGGGTTTGAATTCAGTTTGATTCGGCTGAATTTGGATCCGACTTTGAGTTTAGGTAGGTGGTGGTTTATTCGACCGGTACAACATACTTCTTGTAAAATTGCTTCAAAAAATTTTGAAGATATGGAATTCTTCTGTTATACAGTCTTCTGAATGTAATCTAAACACAACTCTTGTATTTTGATAAATATTCTCTAGAATATGACTATTTTCAGGTCTATATCTTGATGATCAAAACTGTAATCATTATTGGAATGCTTATAAAATCAATTTATCTTTTCGTAATCTACAAATTCAAAGCATATTGGTAAATCATATTCATTGGTCCTTTCTATAATTTTTCTCAATATTTAGGTATGATCTACTGTACTAAAACCACTTTTAAATCTATCTTGTTCTTTTGTATGGTTCAAATCAAACTCATTATAGGTGAGTTGTAAATACCTCGGTAATGATTTTGCTTAGAACTAATAGAAGACCTAGGTCTATAATTTCTGTCTTTCCCTTTTCTAAAATGCCAATATTACTATGGCATTCTTCAAATTATCTTGTACATCTTTATCATTTAGTTATTTTGTATATAATTCTATAAACATTTTTATTTTTCATATATCAATAATAATTCTATTACTTCCTGGAGATTTTTTCTTTATAGATTTAATTGCATTTTTACCTCTTTATTTAAAATGTTTGGCAATTTAGATGATGTAGTAAATGTAAGTGATACTTTGTTGTTGTTTTTTTTATTCTTTCTTACTATATTATTTTTTTATAGAACTTTTCTATACATCTCATGATGTCATCTTTTTTTTTTTTAATAATATTTCCGTCTTAGTGCCAAAATAACTTTTCTTTCAATATCATAATGTTGTTTTACACTTTTGAGACTTTTATTTTATTTTATAACTTTCTTTGCCAATTCACAATTGTGTTTTGTTATATTATTATTTATTTTCATACAGTTTTATAAAACTTTAGATTTTCAATTTTTTTTAGTGGATCATTTTTAAAAAAATTTTTATTCCTTCTTTTCTTTCTATATCGTCTTGTCTCAGTTAAAAATTACAGGTAAATTGCTGCTTTATTGTACTAGCGATCTTGCAATTCCTAATAGAGTATCAATTATCTTCTTATTGTTTCAGTAAAGTTTGAATCATCTTCAATATTTGTTAATATTTAAAACGATTTGTGTATTCTAATTTAAATTCATTGGATTGTTTCTGAAGGTTAGGAATATCAAATGTTAAAAAAACAGGCAAAACTCTCCATACAGTAGTGCCACCCTGTGCCAACCAGATGGAGATTTTATGCACAAGCCTTCTGGCATCCATTGATTACTCTGGTTTGCACATGGTTGCACTATTGTATGGAGAGTTTTGCCTGTTTAATAACAGATATGTGCTGGCATAAGAAATGGTGATCATGTGATGTTTAGTGGGTTAATATCAAATGTTAATACTAACACTGATCTTACATCTCACTAAGCACTGATCACTTCCTGCATTGAATCTGTTAAGAACATTACAATCTTGAAATACATATTTTCTGTTAGTCAAAATATAATTCAATTTTTGAGTACCTTCATTTGAATCATTCCACTTCGCATTTATCTCAAAAGAATTCATAATATGCAGTTTCTTTGTGAATTCCATAACTCTATGTCCTCTCATTTCTGGCACCATAACCAAATTTATTTATAGCACGTTCATCTTTTAATCATTGACCAACTTTTCTATCAAAGATTCCCATGACTATTTTAAAATGTTATTTGGTCCAGTCCAAAGCATTTTATATATCATTATAAAAGTTATCTACTTTTTCATTACAGTGACAACTTGTTGGGACATAAACTGTCTCGAAAATGGTCTATGTAGCATCTTCATACGAATTTGCATAAATTTGCATTAATATTACAGTTCTTAACTAAACACAAGTAGCCATGAATATGAGACTATAAACTGTCCCAAAAGCGCTTGGCGGTAACTTTTGATAATTTTACTTACATTTAATAGTTTCATTATCTGTGCGCAAAGCACATATATATATATTAATTGATGTCTATGAATAAGATAGTGATTTGTAAAAAAATGTAAATTGTCTATTATTTCTTCAGTTTTTATTTGAAATTGTAGTTTAATGAGTAAAGGTTCTTTATCTGAATTAATAGCTTCCTTTAAACCAGGGGTGTGGAACCTCCAGACATTTTCAAAATTGTTTACAAAATATTCCTGTATAAAACTTTTTTTAAACAAGCATAATGCAAATATTGGAATTAAGAGTTAAATAAAATAAAATATTTTCTCAACTACATCTTTTTTTATCTTTTACCATTATAATAGTTCTAGTTCAGTCTATCAGAAGTGCAAGAGTTCAATAAATTATATTGTATGGTCTATCTGACTACGGATTTCATCTACGACGCCGAGGGCATTTTGTTTGTTTTTATAGTGATTTTGACAAACGAATGTATACTAGTAAAAATAAAATTTCAAATTTTACTTTGTTTTATTATTAATATTTTGCATATATTTTTTTTTATTGGAATGGCTATACCAAGTAAGATAAGAAAAATTGGCGTAGAAAATCGCGCATTTCAAAAGAAATAAGACAATGCATTTTTTTTTTATAGAAAGAAATAGTAAATTGATATGCCTGGAAAGTATTTCAGTTAATGAAGAACACAATATTAATAAGAGGCATTATTTATCAAAACATTCTGATTACAATAAAATTGTTGGGGAAAAAAGAAATATTAAAATAGGAAACTTGAAATGGAACTTTATCAAATGGCTGATATGTTTCATAAAAACTACAAATAAGTCAGTTTGTGAAAGAAAATTACAATATTTCAAAAAAAAAAATTCAAAACCATTTTCCGTAGATGAGTTTGTAAAAGACTGCATCCTATCTGCTCTAGAATTAATCTGTCCAGAACATAAAAAGAATTTTGAGGAAATAAATATGTCGCAAAGAATAATTGCAACGCGAATCGGAAAAATTGTTATTAAATGTCGAACAGTCATTAATAATAATGATCACATGATCACCATTCCTTATGCTTGCTCATAACTAGATAGAGATTTTATGCATGAGCCTTCTGGCATCTATTGATTACTCTGGCTTGCACTGAGTGGCACTACTGTATGAAGAGTTTTGCTTGTTTTAATAATAATGATGTTATTTTTAATTCACAAAAAAATTGTGATCCTCATTTAAAAAGGAAAAGTTTAAATTGGCCTGCCAATTGAAAAGTTATCCATCCCCTAATGATTCTGGTAAATTAAAAATTTTGTTCAATTATAACAAGCTATTTTTAAGTCCATAATTTTGTATGGACCATGAATGGTATTATAAATATCCAAACGGCCCTTGGTAGAAAAAAGGTTTTCAACTCCTGATTTAAATCAATGACTTGCAAATATTGCATTTTGAATAAATTTATATAAGGAATTTTCAAAAGAAGTAAAATGTATATATGTTAGGGAGGGGGTGGCATCTTTTTATTTTTAATTTTTTTTTTTTTTTTTTAGGTTCGTCAACTGTCTCGAGTTAGCCATCAGAATATTGTTAAATTATATGGAGCGTGTACTAAGCAACCTGAGGTAAAAACATATTGCATGAATAATAAGATTAATATATATATATATATCAGACATAGTAATGTATAATGAACTCTACAATTTTTAATATATTAATATATAAATAAATAATAATAGCTATATCTAAGTTAAGGTATGATTGCCATCTTGAGTATCATTTATAGTTAAAATTTATAAAGTCTTGTTAAAATCACTTCACATAACATTCTTATGTGAATGTTGAATCATCTATAATTTGCATATTTCATATTATATTGTTTCTTTAATAAGTTATCTATCAAATCTATAAAATATATATCTTTTTATTTTCCTCAAATTATTTTCCACATCCAATATACGAACCTTGTCAAAACAAATCTTTCTATTGCAAATAATTGAATGTTCTCCAAACACAGATTTAAATCTGTGCAGAGAATGTCATAACTTTATGGACAATAAATTTGTGAATATATAACTATTACACAAGATGGTAAACATGCCATAAGCTAGTTATATTTTTTATTTAAATGATTGATGTGGGGTGTGTATTATATAGTCATGAAATGTAAACAATAAGGAAAATATTCTCTTATTCTTCTCTTTCACTTTCTTTGCATATCTTCATATATTGCTTATAATACTTCTTTCATATACACTTCAATGCAAACAGATTTTCTTAAAAAACTTCTTTATTTTCCTTACAGTTTCGACTGTCCAGCAGTCTTCATCAGTTAAAGAAGTTTTTTAAGAAAATTTGTTTGCATCTAAGTGTATATGAAAGAAGTATTATAAGCAATGAAGAAAATAATTAGGAACAGATTGGAGGTCTTTTGAATGTGGTCATGGAGAAGAATGGAGAAAATTAGTTAGATGAATAAAATAATAAATGGGGAAGTTTTGGTACGAATAAAAAAAAAAAAGATTGTTGGAAGAAGTTTGAGATAGAAAGAGAAACTGGATTGGGCAAATGTTAAAAAAAAAAAAAAAAGGAATAGTTTAATGAAAGATATTTTGGACAGAACAAGCAGTATTGATCTTTTTGGTTGATATAAGAAATGGAGAAGAGATTTGTGGAATTGAACATTTAAGAAATGAACATAATAGAATGGGTAAATGAATGAATTAGCTGTGTGATTGATCTCTGGGCCTATCTATAGGACAGAAAATGATCAATATTGAAAATTGTGGAATTAATTCCAATGGTTTTTTTTTTCTGTATATTGTTTTGTCTGATATTATATATTATGTAAATATAATAAATGAAAACTATATTTTACTATTTTCTAAAGTAAATTTCATTTGAATATCATTAATCACTATGCAGAGGAAAACAAATGGACAGAACTATTATAATACATATGCTTCAGCTACTGTCAGCTAGTCTTGCACACAACAAAAGTTCATGAATAATTACTTTTAAATGATAAATATGTTTTGTTGAGATTACTAATCCGTTATTTGATAATAATAACATATGAGTTGTTTGTTTTCATTTATTGAATTATTTCATTCATCTAGAATTAATTGTTAAATATCTTTAGATAAAAATTCAAACTATTTAAAAATTTCAAAATACATTCAACTATTAGTAGTAGCATGCACATTATTATATCACAACATTTCCAGTAATAGTATTTTCTCTTCTTCAAGTGTTGCTAGCCTAACCAGTGACAGCATTAGCATGCAACTCAAATTTGAGATTTTTAGATTCATGATAATGAATTTAAACCACTAAACATCACATGATCACCATCTCTTAGATAAATATATCACATTTCTAATGCCTATTGCTTTTTACAGAATAGATTAGTTGGTTAAAGTGCCATCTTAAATTCAGTACAGGCAAAAATCTCCATACAGTAGTATCACCATGTGCTCTATTTTTTTTTTTAAAGGCAAAGTTAATGAATGGTTTTTAAACTGTGTGAATTGTCATACTAAGTTCACTTATGGGGTTATTTGCCATTATCATGTGAGCAGCTTCTATAAAAAAAAAAAAAATTTTCTCTATGCAACATTTTTATCTTTTCCTAATTTAACATACATTTAGTGGTATATGTATGATTGCTACTTTAGATATATCTGTTCTTCCCTTCTTAATTTATTACTTTATGCTCATGTAATCATTTTTTAATGAGTCAGCTTGTTTCTCCAACATACATCTTTCTACATTCATGCGGTAAATGTAGTGATAAACACTAACTGTGACTGTTCATTAATTGTGCTACCAGTTGTGTAAAGTTCATATTTAATATATAAAGTTTTATTTGCTTTTAACTCTATTATTAAAAGCATTGTTACAAATAATATATATTATAAATCAGCCTCTGGCAAATGAATATGGCCATTTCACCTCCAAGAAAGGGCAAAAAAGGCATAGAAACAGTAATACACTAGAGATAAATTTTGTGATGACTATACAAATAATCTGTAAATCACAAATATGCCTTCTCATGTTCCATACTTATTCATTAATTGATGTGATATTTTGCAATGCTATCTTTTAACTTTTTCCACAGCAAAATTTTCTTTCTGAAAGATGTCAACACCTTGTCTAATTGTAGCTCTTTTGCATTCTCTTCTCAGCCATATCTTCTCAATGAAAACAATTATTATTGCACTTATTTAGCATGTCTATAAGATCACCTTTATAATGTAAATGGGGGGTATGTCTCCCATAAAAAGGTATACATTGGTCATAAAGTGTTCTTTTAGGAATTCTTGTTACATGATCATTCATTTTGCATATCCAATACAGCGAATATGTAATTTTAGAATGGTGGTCTCTAACGTATTGTATCCAGAAGGTTAAAGAGCATGTTGCTTGTTTTTGTATGATCTTATCATATTTTAAAAATTTGACTTAAGGATGCTCTGTGAAATTTTTAAAAATAAATTACTGAATGTGTATTCGTTAATGCCATTTATTAAAATAAATCCACCTTTTATCTATTACTGTTTAATCTCATTAGGGGAAAAGTATTGCATTAGACTTATAATCAAATGGACTTATAACCAGATGAACATAACCTAGTAGAAAGTCGAGGCATACCAGGCATCTGTAAATCATGCTTAGAAGATTGATTATGCTTATCATTTTAATGAAGGTACTTCATATCATTGATCATTTGCTTATATGCATTCATATGTTATTGGTTTGTTTGTTTTTGTAATAAAATGAAAATATATAGTTAATAAATATAAATATACAAAGGGTGTATATATAAAGGATATAGGTAAGAAATTTTTTATAAAGCATTCGACTACGTGTTCTATCCATGCAGTCTTCAGTGAAACTGTTAACAAGTACAATAGAGATATAAGATGTGGGTAATAATGGTGAAAAGGTAAGACATTTTATAAATAGCCCACTGTAGGTCAAAAGCTTTTTTAAGAGCTCTCATAGGTCAGCAACTAACGAGAAAGCGTTACATGGTTGATATCAGGTTAGTCAAGATTGAAGTTGCGTTTCATTTTTATTTTGCACTCTAGCTAGGTTTACTTACATACATATTTACTACCTGGTATTGTGATGATAGAGTTGGCTATGACCAATATATAAAGAAGAAAAAGTCTAAGCCTGTTAAGGAAAAACAAATTTCCTGTTTATTCTCACAGATTCAAACTTATGCTATACGCATGGTGCACAAATGTTCTACAATTGTGCCACGATAATTTTTTGCAGGTATATATGTATAATGTTTACATTTTTAATTAAACTAGTGCAGGATTAAACTTTCCAACTTTAATGTAGCTCACCGACATATATATATATAAACTCTACCATATATATACAAAAACTCTTCTGAGCCAATTTTTTATAAGCTTAAATAATCTATTGACACTAGGTGGTAATGCTCTTCACTAAAGGAGAACTAATCTAGGTGATTTGGATATGTCACTATTATTTAGAATCAATTAATTATTATTCAAGTTTGCAATAGATGTCTCTGATGTTAAATTAATAGATTGAATCTCTCCTTCTCATGATATCAATATTAAAAACAACTGGATAAAGTCAAAGAATGCTTTGTTTCATGTAAGTTTTTTTTGTCTGCTTTTTCCGCGTATAACAGAGCAGGCTGGGCTAGGCATGATGTTCAAGATTTCTTACCAGAGCTTTAACAATATTGTAAATATTTTTTATAAGTGCTGCATCAAAATATCAATATTTTATAGTAAACATTAATGTTGAAATAAAATTAGTTTTTTTCTTTCGATCTTTTTAAAGCAATTATTATTATTTCTTTCAGCCGACTTGCAATCATTCTCAGGATAATTGCTAATAATCTAACATTTCTTCATTGCATTTATGCTAAATTATCAAAAAAAAAAAATTATGAATGTAGTTGCTAAATATTTTGATCGATTATTACTTCTACACAACTAGTAATATGACATTACTATAATTATTAATTATTTTTTTTATAATAATAAAGCAAAAATATTAGAATTCAGTTTTAATAATGATTTTTTGATATATATATATTTTTCCCCCCCATAAAATTTCTAGGTATGTTTAGTCATGGAATACGCTGAAGGTGGTTCTCTTTATAATGGTAAGTTGTGTTTATTTTACTTATTTTAAATAATAAACATTTACTTTTTATATATCATGACTATCATTATGTTTCATATTTTTTATGCAATCTGTTTTTATTTGCCATTGTTAGATCTGAGATCATTCAGTGTGATACCTGCGCTTTACTAATAATATTACTTGGAATGATTGAATTTTAAGCGCCCTCTATTAATTCATTATTTTACTGACATGTTACACAGGAGACAAATTGTGAGCTGTGACAGTACAACACTAACAGGGCTGGTCCTGTGATCCTTATATTTTCAAAGCTAGCAATTTAGAATTAGTCTTTTATACATTTAATATTTTAATATTTAACACAGCATTACGCTGTTGCACATGCGCTTTGAAGATTTTAACTATAAACGAATGAAAGCACATGTGCAACAGTGTAATGCTGTGTTAAATATTACAGTTTACAAACATCGCGCTATAAAAAATGATTTATTTACATACATTTAATATCAAATAAGAAGAATGACATATCGTAAATTCTAGTAAATTTCATTAGCGTCTTTCATTCAAGCATGTAATAGTAATTTAAAGTGATTATTTAATATATTCATGCTTTCACTTTCAAACACTTAAGATTCGCCCATACAAAAGCGTTTGGGTTCGAAAAGATAGATGGCCATTCTATCTTTTCCAAAGACTTTATCATGTGGTTGAGTGTTAGTATTCATTCATTTATAGTTAAAATCTTCAAAGCGCATGTGCAATAGCGTAATGCTGTGTTAAATATTACAGTTTACAAATATCGCGCTATAAAAAAATGATTTATTTAATATTTTAATAAATAAATTAACTAAAAGAGGACGCTTAGGCTGCGCTCATTCCTAGTAAATAATATTATAATCATATGAAATAGTCTGTGATATATTCATTGATTTTAGATTTTATTTGCTGGATGAAAATATATCCTGTTGAATTTGTGCTTATATGTGTGTATTAGCATATATATATTTGGCAAACTCCATACAATAGTGCCGCCCAATACAAGCCTTGAATCAGTGGATGCAAGAAAATTTATGTATCTAGCGCCTATGCACAAATCTTTTTGCATCCACTGATTACTAAGGTTTGCACTGGGTGGAATTATTGTACGGAGAGTTTGCCAATGATATTAACAGTTTGTTTAGCAACAAGGGAATATACACATAAATGGAAAACTATGGGTAATTTAATCTGCAAGTTATGTAAGGAAAACGTAGAAAATATTAGGCATCTGTTAATTGAATGTAAATGCCTGCAAGCAGAAAGGTACAAATCATGAAGTTGTGGAAGAATAAATATAAACAAAGTGATTATACAGAAAGTGGGTTTTGGTTTTTATGTTGGGTTTGATAAAAGATAAGAGGGATTTAGGTATAAAGGCCATGGAGTTGACAAAGATTATGTTGTGGAAATGTCATGGAGCACGATAGAGAAGAATATGGGAAACACTTAGTGTTGGGAATGGAAAGGGAAGGGAAGGTGGCAAACGGGTTTCTCTGGGCGTAGTGGTTGAAAGATTCCTGAATTCGACTAAGGAGACGCCACAGTGCATCGCGTCGCATCACTGTTTTAATTGCTTGTGTATGCATAGGAAATGATGATTATGTGGTGTTTAGTGGTTTAATTTTAAAATGGTTATAGACATTGAAGCGTGTCTCACTTCTTCATTTAAAATTAATATTATTGCAATTGATATAATAATTATGCAGCTTACTTCTTTTTTATTATTATTTATTTCTATGTAGAATGAATATATTGATTTATAATTTAATTACCATTATAAAACTTTTTAATAGATTTAATATATGAAATGATTATTAATTAGCGAAACATAAAATGTGCATCCGCCTGAAAGTTTGTAATGATGGTAATAATTGTTAAATGTTTTTAGAAAAATTCAAACCTTTTTTAAACTTTTCAAATATATTGAACTATTAGTAATAGCACACATTAATACAGGAAAGTAGTAAACACTTAAACAATATGAATATTAATAACAATCTCTATCTTGATAGAAGATTGAGATTGTTATTGATATTCCTATTGTTGAAATGTTGACTGCTTTCCTATATTTACATTAATACCTGTCTAGCCTTGATCGTTATTAGCTTTATTAGCTAAGTAACACACAGATTAATGTATAACATTACATTTCGAATGGTATTATTCACCTCTCTTCTTCAGAAACTCTGGCATGGCCTTTAATAGTACTTGCAAGGGAGTCCATCTTGGAATCTTTAGATATGTGAACGTTGAATTTAAAGGAATGCTCTAACGAACTAGGCTGTTCTGTCAATTGCATTAATGCAAGACTAAGGAGACAAAAGCTATCAAGAAAGATAATATTATCAGTTAACATTCCTATGTTTCAGAAATACTCTAATGAATTTAAACTAAAAACTTAGCGAATCATTTAAAAATATTTATAGACTTTGAAGATGGACTAGTATTTGAACACCTATGAAAATAGCAACAACAAAAACGTAATGAATCTCCAATCATTTTTTTTTTTTTGCTGAGAACTGAATATTTGAAATTTTGTAAATTGGTATTTAAAAGTAAAACCTTAATGACTGAAAAAAATTAAAATAATTACGAGAGCTGTAGAAGATAGTAAAAATCGTAAATATGTAAAATAACATCTTGGTATCATAATGAAAATTCAGTTCATGGCAATGGTGGTATGAAATTGCAGCTATAGTTCAGGGGCAATTAAATGTGAAGGAACCACAAGATTTGTATTTTTATATTGGATTATTTCCATCATCTAATATGAGTATTGAATGTCTTTACAAAAATTTAACTTTAATTAAATGTTCCAAATACATTCAGTTGTTAGTAATAGCACATTAAACAGGTTAGTATATTTGGAATATTTAAATAAAGTTCAATACACAGATGATGGAAATAGTCCAATATAAAAATACAACACCATCATCACAAACCTTCAGGAAATCATTAACACAAGACTTGTTTTCTCTTTTTTTTTTTTTACTCTTTCCACTTTAAATGCAAACACTCAACATTTATGAAAGCTTTCACTGAATGCATACTAGGATGGACATCATCGCCCCAAAAACCTATAGATTAGAAAACATTGGAGTAAGACATTTATGTTAGATGGCATCTATCATGGATTTATATGAATAACTTTTAAACATATATGCCAAGTTTGTTTGTTTTTTTTTAAGTTATCCCTTAATTAAAAGCATATTCTGTTATTTTTGTTTGGAGTTTTTGAAAGCGATGTTTTTAATCATGGCAGTTTTTTTTCCCAAATCTATAAAAATCATTTAAGTTCTTAAGATTGGTAGTTGTCTTATTTTAATGCCAAAAATTAATTTCTAGTAATAAAATATGCACCCTTGGTTAATTGTCTGGTCTAGTTTAAAAACTTTAAAATGAAAAATGTATTAAGATCAGAATTAAAAAGATTACCATATTTAAGATTTGAGTTAGTATGTCTTGAAAAATCGTTATGCACATTTTAACTTTTATATACATGTCTGATCCCGCTAACAATTGGATTATTTTCCCCAAATATACAATTAGTTTTTTTTGAATATATTTTTGTTGGTATTAGATCCATGTGGAAGGTCAACTATAATTTTTAAAACTTTATATTGAACACTTGAGTATTCGTATTTGTTTGTTTACTTTTATTGTGTAATACAATTAAACTCTATAATTAGACTGTAATAAATTTGTTTTTATTAATGCAAATGAGCCCAAATTTAATATAAATATCATAGCAAAGAAAAAAGTTTGGGAAACATTGGATTATGATGTAATATCAATTCCAGTTGGGGGTGTTGAATGGCCCAACAGTAAGTATTGATGATAGTTTGCTTTTACTACTGTGATTACTGAATAAATCAAAGTTTAGATAGATTTACACAATAATATGAAATAATAATGTTTGTGAATGTTCCGTGAGAGTACTGATTAAACTTATTAAGCCCTTACTGGTATATAATTCACATTGCTGCATTTTCACAGAGGTCAAACTCTCCATACAGTAACGCCACTCAGTGCAAATTAGAGTAATCAATGGATCCGGGAAGGTTTGTGCATAAAATCCCTATGCACAAACCTTCCTGCAATTCATTGATTACTCTGGTGTGCACTGAGTGGCACTACTGTATGGATAGTCTTGCCTCTGTGAAAAGCGGATTGTGTAAGCCTAAAGAATGGTGAACATGTGATCATTGCTGCATTTTGCAGTTCAACTGTAAAAATTATTATGGTTTGAGATATTATACTGTTTGTAATTTTGATCAGCTGCCTTGCATGGCTTAGTGCACTAATATAGCATCTGTCTCTGAAACATAACATCTTCAGATCCATTTCAGTTTTGGTACTTCCTGGTATTCAGACCTTTTATGCACTTCCAAGTAATAAATTCATATGATCTTTTTTTTTTTTAATTTGTCCAGATTAATGCAAAATAAATGAGCCTTTGCAGTCTATCTTACATTTGTTGCTAATTTTACTAATGTAAATAATAATTCTTAGTATATATATAAAACTTTTAAAGCAGAACTGGACGATTGAAACTGTTAGAAATAAATATCTAAAGTAAAAGCATTATTATTGAAAAAGTACACACAGAAGTATAATGATCTTCTTGCTTTATTAAAAGATATAAGCAATGCAGAACTGAAAGTGACTAGAACATCTTGGAAAACATGCCTTAAGTTTCGTTGGTTGAATAAACCGATTGTTTACTTTTAATTTTACCTTAAATGGAATTCATATAGCAAATATACATATTATTCCTTTCCGATTCTTCACAATTAGTTAATATTTAATCTAAATGAGTTAGCTGTTCCTTTACAATAATCAACGCCTAAAAATATAATAAAGAGAGAAAACAATTTTAATAGTAAATAAAATCAAGTCATATATCATGTGACTTAATTTGATAAGCTTGTAATTATAAAATAGTGAGCATGTTAATAGCTCTAACAAGTTTTATCAATAAATGCCGCAAGAGAAACATTTAAAAATCTCTACCTATTTAAGTTAGATAGCTGGATTTGAAGACCTATAGGTGACTGAAAATTTGAGTTTTTCTACTTAATAATTAAGTATCAGATAAGTGCTGGCCTTGTTGGTATTTTAGATCTAATATTTGAAATATCCTAGTGTCTCACTGAGAAGAGCCAATAGCTCAAAACTGGTTTAGGGGATGGGGATAATTTCTAGATAGAGATTTTTAAATGCTTTCTTTTGCAGTATTTATTGACAAAGCTTGTTGACCTATTAGCACACTCATTATTTTATTTTAAAACAATTTTAACTTGAATCTTCCTTTTCTTTTTTTTTCTTTTGAAAATGAGGATGATTTCATACAATTTTAACCTAGCAAAAAAAAATCTTTCAACAAAGTATTAAAAAAGAATATTCAATATATTCAGTGTGTAGTTTTAAAATAGAAATATGTGTATAGGTAGAGAGAAAAAGTTACTGATAATTATTTTAAAACACAAGTACATTATTTATAATTGTTTAATTTTTAATTAGCATTTTTCCATATTTTTTTTTTTGTAGTATTACATGGCAGTGGTTCTCAACCTATGTATGGTGCAGCACATGCTATCAGCTGGGCGTTACAATGTGCTCGAGGTGTATCATATCTCCATGGAATGAAACCTAAAGCTCTCATTCATCGAGATCTCAAACCACCTAAGTAAGTTTTAAATTTCTCTTGTTTTTTAAAGAATGAATTCATTTAAATTAAATTTTAGATATATTTCTTAATATGAATGATATAAAATTGTTTCATTCTATAATTGTAGATAAATTAATACTAAATACACGATTATTTTTCAATTAAATTATATTAAATCTTTGTGCCCCATTTAGAGGGGTTTTTTTAAATGCTATTGCAGACATAAAAATATATAATCTCAACATAATGTGTGTTTTGGAGTTTGACCATAAATCATATAACCTAAAAAGAACAGACACATCATCCACACAGCATTGTTTTTAGATAAATATTGCAACTACGTTTAATTTGATATTAAGGCTTGAACATTTTTGGTCTAAAAAGGCAGAACTAAATAAAGCCCTTATTTTCACATAGAGTCTTGTATACCAATGAATGTTATAAATGCTTTATACATCAATATTGGTATTACGCTTTTAGAGAAAAAGCTGTATCAAATTTACCATAGCTTGAATGTTGAATCTTTTAACATCAGATTGAATAATATTTATATAAGAATAATATTGATGAGGGGTCAGTTATTTTTAGAATAGTGTGGAAAAGTTTAGGAAATTCTCTAAACGAGTTGCATGAAGATTTAATATTACTTCATTTAATTACGTATTATAATGTCATATTTTTTATATACAAGTGTATGTTGTGACAATCCTATCACAGAAAACAGAGGCAAAACTCCATACAGTAGCGCCACTCAGTGCAAGCTAGAGTAATCAGTGGATCCAGAAAGTTTGTGCATAAAATTCCTGTCTAGTGCCTAATCATCCAATATCCCCAGACTAGCTGGCTTGCACTGAGTGGCGCTACTTTATGGAGAGTTTTGCCTCTATGAAAAATGACTTGTGTATACATAAAGAATGGTGATCAGGTGGTGTTTGATGGTCTGTCTCAGAACAGTGATGAATAATTCAAAGTCACAGGGAGCTCAGTGGAGTTTAGAGTAATTAAAAACTTTGTATTGAAGGGAGCTCAGTGGAGTTTAGAGTAATTTAAAACTTTGTATTGAATAATTAAGGAATAAATACGTAAATATAATTGCTGTCAGAGGACTTGTCAATAAGAAATAATAATTAGTCCGTACTTGACACTATCATAATATAGAGAAATTCAACATATTGGTAAACATTTATTATTTACTAATAAAAAAAACATTATTTTTTACAGTTTCTTTTGTCTTATTATTTTATAATATAGATTAAATATGAAAAATCTCATATCTTAAATTGTATATATTACATTTTCGCATGAATTTTTTCAATAAAAGCCTTTTTCATACTTTGCCGAAAAATTATTTATCATTCTTTATAATGCCTGGGTATTCTATACAATGTCTAGAGACTATATATAAAAAATTAAGATAAAAATGAAACTTCATACTTTGCCTAAAAGCGTCACGCATTACACTTTGCCAGTAACATATATATATATACAGACACACATACATTTGTAATGTATTCCTCCAAACTTATAACAAATCTCGAATTGTCACTCAGTGTAAAATCCTTCAGATCATTTGAATATTTTACAAATGCTGTAGTATGAAATTAGATATTTTCACAGACTTATTATGTTTTAACTAAGGAAACTTATTTCTGCAATAAGAAGAAAAGATGGAACTATTACTAAAAAGAGAGATTACGTCATGAAATGAAATGTGGGGAAGAGTTTTATAAAGAATTATATAGCAGTAAAAAAAAACATAAGTATCTCAGTTATTACATATTCTGAGTTGATCAGCATTCTAAATGAAGATGTGAAGTATGCAGTTGAATCTATAAAAATGGTAAAACATCCAGATAATGATGGAATTATAATATTTTAAAGGAAGCAAGTGGATGGAATTATAATTGATATTTTAAAAGAAGCAAATGAAGAAATATAAAAATTCTTGGCAAAGGTATATACCAAATGTCTAGATCAGGGGTGGCCAAGATGTCAATCCCAAGATCTCTGGAAGTCGACCGTGAACATTGACAAATTATAGTGATAAATTCAGAACTAATTTGAATATAAAAAAAATAAAAATTAAAAATTATTTTTATTTAAAAATAGTTAAATTTAGAACAACACCTGTCGTTATTGTCGATCTCAAAAGTAAACCCAGGTTGGAAGAAGCTGAAAAGAATTAAATTATTTTTGCATAATGCTAGAGCTAAAATTCTTAAAAATATTTAATTGCCATTTTCCTGAGGAGAAATCAAAATAACTTGTCATGGAGAAACAAGGATTTTAATGAACTGATTTTTAAATAAAAAAGTTGTGACTTTTTAAAACACTTCCTGTCTAATTATGTAACGATTGTTAGCAGAGAAATAGAGGACTTTTGTAAAATATTTTTATTGTTGTTATTTCACTCTAGCAAATTTTTGAGGTCACGCTAGGAGGGGGGAATGTGTTTTTAATTTCCTTCATCTTCAACCATTATCAAACCACTGCAGGATGAAGGTCTCTCCAAGTTTAATCCATCTTCTCCACATCACAGCTGCACACTTTCTTATTTCATCCATCCATCTCACATGTGGTCCCTTGGAATCCATCTATTATCGTCTCTTCTAGCAATAATGTCCAGCCCAACTCCACTTCAGTCTTTTAATTTTTTCAATGAGGTCAGTAACACCTGTTTTTTCTCTTACCCATATATTATCAATAATTGTGTGCTTTTAATACTCGTTAAAGAAATTATATTTATTAATTAATTTATTTAAAGCTTAGCGCTTTCAAAGCTCCATGGCTTCATACTCATAGCTATATTGCGTTTTCGATCTCTTCTTGTTACTCCCAACATGCATCTCTCCATATTTCTTTGAGTGGTCTGAAGTCTCTGTATTGCTTTTTTATTAAGTGTCCAAGTCTCGGATCCATAAGTAAGAACTAGTAAAGGAGTGAAAGTAAATGGAGATTATCTAAGTCATTTAGATTTTTCAGGTGATGCGCTTTAGAACTGCAGGAGTTATCAGATGAAAGTAGGACTAAAGATAAATGCTAAAAAGACTAAAGTAATGTTTAATGGATTTTCTCAAAATAAGAAAATAAAGATTGATTATGATGAGTTAGAAGAAGTTAACAGCTAGAAATACCTTGATCAGATTATTAATACAGATGGAAACATAATGGATGAAATTAATCATAGAATTAAACTTGGTTGGAGTCCTTTTGGCAGAAATAACTTGGTACTAAAAGGAAATATGGCTATGTGTTGAAAAGGAAGGTTTTGTTTTTTTTTAATAAATTTCCTTACTCGTATTTATTTATTTATTAATTAAATAAGTGAATCATAAAATATAAAAATCAAAAATAAATTCAGGATTTGTTACATTTTGGTAAAAATATTGATTGATTAACTTTAATTTTGTGTAAGTTATAAAGCCATGTTTAATCACTCCTGAAAAAAGAAAACAGAAAGAAAGTTAAATTTAGAAAGGTATTTTAAGTAAAGAGCAACGAAAAAAGATAGCTGAAAGATAAAATAAAATGGAATGATCATTCAGTAAATGTCTGTTAGATTCATTGTAGGAAAAAGATAGCAGTGTTTAATTAGAGCAGAAAACTATTTTTAAAACTAATTAACCAAAAGAGTAAAGAAGAATCATTAATACAATTAATATCGAAAAGGCTAATTGTGGTGATAGGAATGGGCACTTATGCAATTAAAACTTAATGGATAATTTTGGTAAAAAGACTTAATTCTATCATGGGATAGCCCAAATAAAAATATTTTGATTATCAGTTATAAAAATACCGGATATGAAACAGTGAAAGATGTGAATAGTGTGTGCAGAAAGGAGTGGTATGCTTTTTTTACTCTTCGTGAGTGATGCTGCCTACTGTCACGTATTGGACTTTTGAAAAAGGATCCAGAGTGAAAGCTGTCTGGAAAGTTATAGCGATTCTCCGCCACAAGGGAATTGTTCCCAGAAACAATACCTCTGTAGGCACCAAAAGTCAGATAGGGCAAAAACAGGTCCTAGATCTTTTTATTTGTGTAAGCCTGACGGGCTCCAGTAGGCTTGTGCAGAAAAAGACTATGAGTATAAATAACTTGTAATTATTTTAACTTTCGCCTAAGAATAATGATGATTGAAGTTAATCTATTATCAGCTGTGAATATTAGAATCAAAGACTTACTGATCACATTTGTAAATGCCAAACTTCTAGAGATCTGTGTTTTATGTATTTAAAAGTTAATTAATATTTTTTCATCTTTACTAATGATAATTTTCTTAAGACTTGCATTATTATTATTTTTTTTTTGTTATTTGTTGGCAAGTGAATACACAACAGGATTACGATGAATAAACCAAAATACAAGTGTGAAAAAAAATAAAAAATTATCACTATCATAATGAATGGGAAGAAGATTATTTTTTTATTATGATGAAAAACAAATGTGTTATTATTTGCAGCATGCGCGCGGCTTTACCGAAGAAAGCCAATGTTGAAAGACATTTTCGCACTGTTCATAAAAATTATGAAGATGATGATCCATGAGGCACTGCATTAAGAAAAGCTAAAGTACAACAGCTAAAAACACAACTCGCTACGCAATAAAAAAAATTTTGTCAAGTACAATACAAGTTCAAAACCTGCTACAATTGCATCATTCAAAGTTGGTGAAAGCCCTTTCATGATGACCAGATATGAAAAGAAGCCTTCAACAAAGCTGATGAAGTGTTATTTGAAAATTTTAAGACTAAATCTGAAATAATGACTTCTATCAACAATATGTCATTATTATGAAACACAACCATGCTTAGGACAGAAGAAACTAGTCAAAATCTTGAAGAGATTTTACATAAAAACGTTAATAATTGTTAACTTTTTATCACTAAAGTTTGATGAATTTAATGATTATACAGGTACTGCGCAATTAAGTATTTTTATTCGCATGGTTTTTGATGATATGACAACCACAGAAGAATTATTAGCAATTATTCCAATTCAAGGAAGGATAAGAGGTCAAGGTGTCTATGATTTATTCAAGAATTACGTTGTACAAACGAATTTTCCAATTCACAAATATATAACTACTGATGGAGCTCCTGCAGTGATTGGCAGTAAAATTGGTTTTGTTACTCTGTGTAAAAATGATAATATAATGATATGCCTAGTTTTATGGACTATCATTGTATTATACATCATTGTGCCTTGTGTTTAAAAGTATTGGAATTTAATCATGTTATGAATGTTGCCTTCAAAATTTGTTAATAAAATAAGATCAAATGTCATCAATTCCGGGATTTCCTAAAGGAATGCAAGAGTTAACATAGTGAATTGTTATTACATACAGATGTAAAATAGTTCAGTCGAGCAAAATTTTTAATCAGATTCAGAGAACTTCATTTTTGGAAATTAAAAGTGATTCATATCCACAATTGAATGACAAAAAATGGCTTCTTGACCTCACCTTTTTCTGTGATATTACAGAAAAACTAAATAACTTAAATGTAGAACTATAGATAAGCACTTTGAAGTTATTCAAGGAAAAATTAAATATGCTTGTAATACAACTGAAGCATTAAGAATTAGAACATTTCAAAAATATGGCTGATGAGTCTAAAGATAGAAAAAATCTAATCTACATCAAATATATTAAAAATATAATATTCCTCATAAAAGAATTTGAAGGGAAGATTCATGGAAATTGACAATCTTGAAGATGTCGCTAGTTTTTTGTTCTATCCATTAAATGTTAACATCAGTATTGAAGATATTGCTATGAAATTAAATGAATTTGTACATACAGATCAATGGGCCTCGAAAAAGAAATAGTAAATATTAAATGTGATATACATTTAAAATCAATGGCTTCAAATGAGAGCTTCTGGACATTAATAAGCAGGGATAAATATTTGGAGAGTTGCTCAATGCATTTTTTGGGTCAACTTATTTGTGCGAATCAGCATTTTCCTGCATGAATGCAATAAAAACTAAACATAGGTTACAATTATCAGATCTACATTTGGAATCGTGTTGAAGAATTAGTTTAAATTTATACGAGACAAATTTTGACAAACTTGCCAAAACTATGCAATGCCAAGTGTCATCAAAATAAAAAAAAATGTGTTATTATTATTTTTTTACTTTGGAATTTTTTTTTTTTTTGTAAAATTTGCATCTAATTTATTTTAATACAATTGTAAAACAATAATTTTCTTGAATTTTTTTTTAAATTCAGGACCAGCTCTAGAAAATAATTATTTATAAGTAATTTAATAAATATTTTATAAAGCGACATAGACAAATTGTAATACTAGAGGGACTGATGTAATTTAATAGTAGTCATAGTAAAATGTCTTCGACAGTTCATACCTTCTAAAAACATCACCAATATTTGTGATTACCTAAAAATCCCTTATAAAAAAAACCCACCAATTATTTTAGTACATTCTAAAAAAATCAGGACTTTGAACCATTATTTTTTTCCATTTCAGTTTTTGTTCTGACACTGGTTTCCTGTTTGAAGCCCTGAAAAAAACATAGTGGCTCTCAGATATACTTTCACCAAAAAAGTCATCCCCAACGTCTAAAAGTTTGACTGCCGCTGGTTTGGATGATGAAGATCATATCAGATGATTGGCAGAATTTAGTACCATGCTTGCCTGAAAATAAGATCTAACCAGAAAATAAGCTCTAGCCTGATTTTTCAGAATGTTGATAATGTAAGCCCTACCCCAAATATAAGACTTGGTTAAGATTGTCAGCCTGATGGATGGATATCATTCATCCATTGAAACACACAACGGACATATTAAATTATAAAGTAATGAATATAACATTCAAAACATTTATATATATACATTACAACTAGCATAAGATAAAAAACATTTGAATTTAAGTGATGAATGTATAAATAAACATAAATGTAGATATTTGTATTTCAGCGTCTGTGTATAATTGTAATTACATTCATATCGGCCTTTCAAGCCAATTGTGCAAACGCTTTGCGAGTGTTAAATAATAAATGAATACCCTCTGACCAATACAAGATATAGAATTTATGCAGGAATTATATACAGATGCTATAAAAAATAAATGCTTATTTATATATATGATTGGGTTTCAGTTGGAATGGCGTTTAGTAAATTCTAGAATATTTGTATTTCAATAAATGTTACTCAAAATTATTCTCATAACTGATTGTTTTAATAAACTTGCAAATAAAATTTTACTTTTCATTTATCAATGGACCTTTATTCAGTATGATATGAGAATTTCTTTTTCATCTGACATACAACTCTATCTATTGTAAATAAATCAACATTGATATATGAAAAGGCTGAAACTTATTACTAGTGGGCGATCTTAGTTTACAAATTAATTGAGCCAGCTTAACATTTCATATATTATTTTTAATTACATATTACTAATTTCAGCAACATATAAATAGCACTTAATATTCTCATATATGACATGAGTATGATTAAAATCTTAAATATGACATATTCAAGCAGTAATAAAAATTATTTATGTACTTTTGAAATTAATAATATTGAATAAATGTAGATTTTTGTCATTGAATAAATATAGATTTTTGTGTTTGAAAAAAATGTATATTTTTTGTACATGGAAAAATAAGATGTCTCCTGAAAATAAGCCCCTTTTTGGAGCAAAAATTAATATAAGACTGGTCCTATTTTTGGATAAACACGGTACTAATATTGATATTTAAAAAAGGTGATAAAGGGGATTTTAGAAATTACAGACCTATCAGTTTTGTACAAAATTTTTACCAAGATAATTATAATTCTTCTATAGCAAACTTTGGATTTCAACCAATCAAAAGAACAAGCTGGATTTAAAAGTGGTTTTAACATATCCAAGTATTCAGAGAAGTTATAGAAAACACCAATAAATACCATTATGCTTTGGATTTGTAGATTATGAAAAGGCATTTGATTCTATAAGCATTTCTACAGTGATTAAAGCATTAGACCATCAAGATATAAACCCAGGATTTATGTAATATGCTGAAGAAAATTTATCAAAATACTACAGCAATGATTAGATTTTGTACATAGTTGATAGTAAAAAGAGTAACATTGAATAGAATGTTCAACAAGATAAATCAATATCTCTAAAAACCTTTTACAGCAGTTTTATAAAAAAGTATTTTGTAAACTAAAATGGGAAGTTAAGGGAATTAAAGTAAATGGAGATTTTGTAAGTCATCTAGATTTTGTAAATGATGTAATTGTTTGTGCAAATGATGCTTAAGAGCTTCAGAAAATGTTGCAAGAGTTATCAGATGAAAGTAGGACTGAAGATAAATGCTAAAAAGACTAAAGTAATGCTCACTGAATTTTTTCAGCAGAAAATAAAAATTGGTGATAGTGAAATGGAAGCTAACAATTGCCAAGTCCTTGGTCAGCTTGTTAATACAAATGGAAACATAATAGATTAAATTAATCATAGAATTAAAGTTGGCTGGAACACTTTAGTAGAAATAACTTAATATTGAAAAGAAATATGTATTTGAAAAAGAGGATTTTTGATAAAAATGCTTTATTATTACTTAATGGATCTGGGATTTGGATACTTAACAGAAGAGCAATACAAAATCTTTTGACCACTCATCGAAATATGGAAAAATATGTGTTAGAAGTAACAAAAAGGAATCACCATGAAATATATGGATAAGAAATCAAGCAGCTATTACTGATATCATTGGAAGAAGAGACAAGTGGAACTGGATTGGATATATTGCTGAAGAGATTACAAGGATAGTTGAAATCTTGAACTGGATACTAAGAGATTGAATAGACCTAGTAAGAACCTCTATTTGAGATGGATGGATGAAATAAGGAAGTATGCCAGTTTGGTGCGGAGAAGAGAGGCTAAAGATTGTAGAAACAATTAAACTTGGAAAGACCTTCATCCTGCAAGATCGATAATGATTGAAAATCTTGGTGATATATGAAATAATAATGATTAAAAAATTATATCCATGTAAACAAGCAGAGAAAAGTTTAGCTTAGATATTGCTAGGAAACCAATAGTTATTAATTAGCAATCCTGTCACTAAATAAGTTTCTCTAGTTACCTATAATAGCTGTTGGTCCTGAGTGTATTTAGAAGTAAAAGGAGATCCTCTTTCACTTCTAAGTTCTTATAAGGATTTAAACCAGCCAGCTACTTTTTTAATAGACATAAGGGTTTAAGAGGAACCTCTTTCCTTATAGCCATAAAAAAACAACTGAGTTTAAATCCCATTGAAAGATGATTTCTTTTTACTTCTAAATAAACTCAGAACAAAGAGCCATTATAGGTAACTAGTTAAACTTGTTTAACCTCAGGACTGTCAATTCGTATTTGATAGTTTCCTAGAAAAATCTAAGGTAAAGTTATCTCTGCTTATTTGTATAGATATAATCCATGAAAATATCTAATTTGACATATACATTTCTCTGGGAAAGATGAATTATTTACAGGATAGGATGTGAGTCTTATAAATCTTTATACCTATAAAATAATAGTTGTCTGGGTTTAAATCCTTACAACAACTTGGATTAGAAGTGAAAGAGGTTTTTGTTTTGCTTCTAAAAAAACTACACCAAAAAATTATTATAGATAACTGGAAAAAACCCTCAGGACTATCAATTAATAATTGATGGGTTTTTTAGCATTATTAATCTCTGGTTATTTACCTAGATATAATCCCTTAGTTATCATTATTTAAATTATATTAATATATTTTGCAGATTCAGCCATGTACGGTTTTGATTATGAATATGCCAATGTTTCAGTAATCACACAAGCCATCAGATGGGTGATGAATAGACTATTATAAAGATGGTGGTAGATGTATTGTAAACATTAGTTTATAATAATGTTAATGTTCTATCAATAAGAAAAACTGGTATATAAAATTGAAAAAATAAAAGTCGGAAAATCTTCAGAGTAATTTGTTTTTTTTTTTAAATTCTTCCAAATAGGAGGGAAGATTGCATGGGTCATCACTTTTATTGATACGATTTGTTGTTTGTTGTATCTCAATGGCTCCTCTGATCTTTGTTATGTTTTGTTGTTATATTATACCTAAACAAAAAAAAAAAAAAAAAAAAAATCAACAAAACAAAACCAACTTACTTCTTTCCTTTTCACTCCCCCCACTTCCCCCTCCCCAATCCCCCCTCACCCCCCCACCCAACATATCTCATCTCTTCTCTATCCACTCTATCTCTATCCCCCCCCTCCCCCCTCCCCAACCCAAAAAAAAAAAAAACCACCAATTCTCTAAATACTCCCTCTTTATTTTTTATTTTCCTACTTCTTCTTTTAATTTCCCTCTTTTATCCTTTAAAATTTAAACAAAAAAATACAAAAACTATTATTTTCCCCTCCCCACAATATAAAAAAAAAAAAACCAACATCCCCCCTTTTTATGTATAAATTATATTGTTTTGTAAAAACCCAATCCAGCCCCAAAAACAAAAACCAACTACCCCCACTATTATCATAAAATAACACACAACTAATATTATTGTTTTTTTTAAAAATATATATACTTTTTTTCTCCCCATACTATCCCCCCCCCCCCCCAACCCCCCTGTCTTTATAAAAAAATCTATTCTTTTTTCCCACTCCTTACAACAATAACAACCAAAAATCCCCCCAAAAAAAACAACCCCACCTTTGTAAAAAAAAAATAGAAAAAAATTTTTATCAAAAATCTTTTGATGGGCAACTTCCTTCCCCACCCATCCTGGTACCCCCCCCTTACTCATAACCCAATAAAAAACTATTTTAGCAATTCTTTTATTATCCATAAATTGCAATCTACCAAACATTTTCATTTGATAGAGAGTGTCACATCTGGACAGAATGGCCTTAGAAAATCAGTATTATGACTTGAATCCGTAGCATGGAGCGAGTGCTACTGATGGCAAGTATTGCTTAGCTGCACTAGCATGTTCATTTCTTCTAGTACTGATGTAACAATTGTTCATACATATATAAGAAGCTTTACAAATGCCACATGAAATTTCATAATCTCCATGAGCCTCAAGAGGGATTAGTATATGTCCAATACTATCTGTCGTTTCTTTTTTATAAGAAACACAAATCCTAATAATTGTTTGTTTGTTTTTTATTACTTTGGGCTTGAATAGTAAGACGTGGTGACTAATTTTATTATTTTAACCATTAGCCTTAATACAACACTATTTATACGATTTATTTCTTCTTTCAGATGTCATTTTTCTTTGAAAGGTTATTTGCTCGAGTGGAAAAAGTTTTGACTACAAAAAATAATCTGAGTTTGACGATGATGTGATGAAAATTGTAAGTATCTGTCTGTGTGTGTATTTTTTTTTTTTGCAACTGAAAAATGATAGATTATTTTATTTCCTGGCAGAACTTTAACATAAGTTATAAACTCATGTTTACAGCACCTTTAAACCATCTTTTTAATATTCGTTTCATCACCCAATTGATGGCTTGTATGATCAAGCTGAAACATCAGTATAGTCATAGTCAAAATCATACACGGATGAATGCGTAAAATATGTCAATTATATCTGTAAACTGTGGAAATCTTCATATCTATATATATATACACAAATGTATTCATTGTAAAGTCTTTTCGGACCAATCTTTGTTTCATAAAGCAACGAGAGCATCCATACACAAGTAATAGGAAGACTTTTCTATTTATCTATCTAAATTACAACCCATTTGATTTTGGACATTGAATTGTCTTATCGGTCAGTTGAACACTTATAAGGTATGTGTCATATCACATAATGGTTCTTACAGTGCGGATATTAAATATTTCCTCTAATTATGAAATACGAATTTTAAGAATTAATGAGTAAATTCCTTATAAACCAATCGAATTGTATGTTCTTTAGGATTTTGTCTGAAGTTCGAGTACTAGAAGTGGCAGAATTGTGCCACTTCCATTTGTTAATCTACCATAGACAGTATTAAACCATGCAGAGTATTCTTTAGTTAAATTTGTTTATAAAAATACTTCGTGTTAAGCGTTGGTGGCCTAGTGGTTAGCATAGCTGCCTTCCAAGCAGCTGGCCCGGGTTCGCTTCGCGGTCAGCGCATTTGACATATGAAAAAAAAAAATACTTAGGGAAATATGAATAATTAATGAAATATATATGTATTAAAAAATAATAATATCGTAAATTAGCTCATAAATGATAACATATTCCAATGCATATTTAAGATGCAAAATTACTTAAAAGTCACCGATGAACCATCTATGCTAGCATTAATGTGAAGAAGCTTTTAAATAATGTGGGTGACAGTAGTACTTCTATTGCACCCTTATGTCACTTTTTGATTTTTGTGAATTATATTGCTTTGTAAATACCGTAAGGGATTATTAAGATAACACAATTTAACCTATTCTTAAGCATTCTACTGTAAGCCTATTTTCTATCTACAGGATGTTATAAATAATAATGGTTTCTTTTTACTACAAGTCATTTGAATCGGATGTGAAGCAATGGATGCACTATCTTCTATTATATCTTCCTGAATAAAACCAATTCTGAATTTTCCTCCTAAATTTTTATATATAATGACCGATTGCTAAAATATTCAATATCCATAATTGAATTGCTTGTAATTAAGACACGTAAATAGAAATGTCTGGGAAATCGAAATAGAAGATTTTAGACTGAACGATATTTCAAATTTGTTACAAATCTGAAGGAATGTATCACAAATCTAAAAGATTTAATTGGTTACAAATATTTTCTAGATATATTTGTTATTCATATGACAAAGTATTATAGAATTATAATTTTTTTTTTTTTTAGTTTATTGTTAATCATGGGTGGAACCATGTTGAAGATTTGTGATTTTGGAACAGCCTGTGATATTCAAACTCATATGACAAATAATAAAGGAAGTGCCGCCTGGATGGCACCAGAAGTCTTTGAAGGTTTTTATTTTTAGTATAATTATTCATTACAAAGCTTTAGCTTTTGGTAAATTAACATTTCATACCTCTCTAAAAAGTATGTTTTGTTTTGAAATCAGTTTGTCTTCTTCTCTTCAAAAATGTATAAGCTGTCTTTCTTTTTTATAATACTAATTGTCTTCTTTACCTTTTTTTGCTTGTATTATGTTTATTTACTCCATGTTTTATTATTTTTCACCTTTTTTTTTTTGTTGTACCGTAGTATTTATCTTTTCTGTTGATCTAATCTAATCTTTTGTAAAATTTAAAAATTAAAAACCATTCTTTTTTCTTGTTTGATTGCTTATATTTCTTTCAGTTTCATGCATTGAAATACACTTTGCAAAATATTTAATGATTTCCTTTTGGATTTAATTTTAATAGTAGTCGAAATTATTTCTTTTCATTAAAATTTTGCTAACAGTTTTCTGATTCTATTTTTGGGTTGATAATAATAAATGATTATTGCTTAAATTTTAAATTACATTTTGTTACACGTTATTTTTTGTTGTTTTTTTTTAATTTGAACTTTTCTTTTGAAGGTTGTAATTATAGCGAAAAATGTGATGTGTTCAGTTGGGGTATAATTCTATGGGAAATATTAACAAGGAGAAAACCTTTTGATGAAATTGGAGGACCTGCATTTCGAATAATGTGGGCTGTACATAATGGTAATGAGAATTGATATGGTTTAAAACAATTTATTTTTAATAATTATATGAACAAAACTGTGAGATGTAGAAAAACCTTTTATCGTAGAGTTTTCTTCTATAGATATAATCTGTGTATGTATTGATATATTTTCTGATCATAATTGCAAGAATGTGGAAGAAAAATATATTATTTATTCCCATAATCAAATCAGTTAATAATTTACCTTTTTGATTTTAACTCTCTGTTACTACACATCAGTATCTGTTACTGGTATGCAAATTTGTCAGCTATTAAATTAAAATATATGCTCTCAAGAGCTTGTGTGCGCACATAGTGACTTGTCAACGAATTCTGCTTAGTTTAGTTTTGGTATGTTTATTATGTGCGGTATCTGATTAAGCATATAATATTTGCATAATAAATTTACACTTGTACTGAATTTTAATGATAAAATGTTATTTTTCTTTGTAAAATATTTCATTGCCTTTGATAATAAGTTTTTATTATCAGCTAGAGTTTTAAAAGAACTATCCAAAAATTTAGCTATACTCCACTATCAAGATGTTATGGAGCAATGTACATCCTGTAATCTGAAGGTTTGACTAATAGCATTCCTTAGCAAAGTTTCATTTTTTAAATAATATCTAAATTGACATTTTTTTTAAACACCTATAAAATATGGAAATGTTAATTATGTTAAAACAAAATTAGTCATAAATACTGAAAAAAATTATAAAAATTAATTGGAAATTAGTGTAGCTGATGACCTGTCTGGGTTGCCACTACACTGTTTGTACTTATTACTATCTGTTACTAATTTATTTTGATTATGATGGAGTCAAAGCCATTGTGTAAAGTGTTGAAAACATGAGATGCCCTAAGAATATTTAAACACTTAGCATAAACAATATACTTGTTTATTTTATTTTAAAAAAATACATTAATAATTTACTAGAGTTTAAAGAGATAACATTGAACGTATAGAAATTCTAATACATAAATCTTTAAAAACTTCCTCATTCTTCTTTGGACTTTTTTTATAAAACTAACCATAGAAATTCCATTTTCTTATCTCCTTCATTCCTGTTGAGGTTTTTTTTTTCTCAAATGAAAAACAATTGAAAATTACAAAAAGAATTTATGGGTAACATTCTAGAACCCTGGAAGGTTTCCTATATGTGTTCCCACACCACACCCTATAATGAAATTTCTGTATGCATATTTTTCAATCAAATCCATGAAACATCGTCTTTAAAAGTGGTATGAACAATCCCAATGCTATTCAGTTCTCTAATTCCAAAGATATGTCTTAGCACATTCTCAAATAGGTGATGCTTAAAGTTGGACTTAACCTTGGAATTTTCTGTTTTTTATTCAGTTTTTTTATGCAGTTATTGCCCCTTGTTCTAGATTTGCTAAAACATCCAATGAATGTCATAACCAGCTACCTTAATTGATTGGAAGTAGTTTATCTTATCATTCCATTGTTGAAAAATTACTGTAATGATAGTGTATTGACTGCAGAGTCCACTAATTTCTTGTTCAGAATGTGTTCGCAGAAAAAGAACTTCACAAAACTCATGTATGCATAAGGTAAAAATACCACTCGCACTTTAGGATTATGATGTTTCATCTTTTTTGGTTTGTTGCTCGATGGCCTAAACATAATTTATATTTATTACTTTTCTAAAGGCATAGGGCATGAATTCATCTGAAAATGCAATACTCTCAGAAATTCAGAACATTATCTATCTGATTCAATAGATTGCTTTTGAATTGATAAAAGAATTTTTGTAGGTTTTTTAGACTCTATTAATTGATTTTGTAAGCAAATGTAAATTCATTTCATTTTCAATTGGTTCTAATATGGCAGCTTATTAATGAGAAACATCTACTTCATCAGTAAACTGAATAAAAAAATTTTTGTAGATTGCTCTGAAATTTCACTCCTTCATGTAATGCACTTGCACAATGAAAAGATAACTGGTTTTCTCTCCAAGCTTCCCGTACTGACATCTTTGAATCATTACATGTTAGATAATGTTGTAGTTTAGTTATTTACCCCAAAAATTTTTAAGACATTAACGTGACTAGTTCATGAGTTACGAAATGAAATATAGCTCTGTATCTTCGTCAATTGTTTTCAATACTCTCCCGGCCTTGACAAATTTTTGCAATCCATTTCAAAATATCCTTGTGACTTACAGCTCTACTGCTATATATACTTCAATTATTTCAAATGCTTCAATAGCAGTTGTACCTAATTTAGAACAACATGTTTGCACTTTTGTTCATTCACGAGATAAGATACAAAGAACATGTTTCATGTCATAACTCATGATCTAGACACGCTGGTGCCTTAAAACTTTTGTGGTGAATTGCTAAATTATGTCACTATATAACACGTGTTGGTTCAGAGATGTCACTGCAGGCAGCTTGATGACTATCAGTCAGTTTTTTAATTTGGATACACTATGTATATCAATTGCCATTTTTGCTTAGCAACAACGCCATCAAGTGGCTGACACCAGCTAATAGAACAGTACCATAAAATGATTTTTTAATCTCACAATTTTTTAATTGGTTTCTGGGTTTTTTTAATATTTTAATCTTATTTAGTGTAGTTTAAACTTCTAATAGAAAAATTAGTTGCATGTGAGCCATTCTTATGAGAGTTTGGCACCATGGTAAAATGACTGATTTAAGTAAAGGTTTCTAGGTCGAAACTTAACCTATTTTTCTAGTGCTCAAGTGGCCCATATAGTTTCAAGTGACTTAGCATTCAAATATTATTAATTAATCTGATGAATGAAGACTGTTATTGGAGAGCTTTTGAGAAAATTTAATTGAAACTTGAAAGAAACTGATTAATTATTACCAATGCATTCAATATTAAAAGAAGTCTTAAATAAAATCTAGGTTTTCTGCATATATATTATGACTGTTTAATAGGGTTCATGTAATGTTCACAAATATTTTCTCTATTATTAAACTGCAAAGGCCAAATGTTAAAGATCCTATTAGCTAAAAATTACGTTTCCGAGTTATACAATACCTATTTTTATGTAGTAATTAAATTTGTCTCTCTTGTCTTTTAAATAAATCTTGCGTTAAGATTTGTAGAGGTCCCTACTGTCGTTTTTCAAGAGCATGGTCTTAAGGTTATATAGCCTTAATATTGAACCGGATTGATTTCCGATTCAATGGTTTTATTACTAAAATTAATATGGGAAAAACAACTTCATTTTCATTAAATGTCTAATGCTAAATTATTTTTATTATTATTTAAAACACATACACATTTATATGTAAAATAGATCATTTAATGTTTATAAAATTGATTTTAAAATAGTTTACTTTCACCGCCTGTTTTAATCAATTTGATTAAAAACAGGCAAGCTATATTCCTGTTGCTTTTATTGTAATTATTTTTAAAGTTAATTCTAAAAAGCGGAGATTTAGTTGTGTATTTGTCGTTTTTGTTTCAATTATCCCTGGTTGGAATTCTTAAATTAGATTGAGTGGGAAATTAATATTTGCCCTGCCCGAGATATAGAATTGGACACTAAGAAAGGTTTTTTGCGGAAAATGTAGCGAGGCAAGGATAGTCCGCCAATTTCAGGGGAGAGGAGATTGATTATTAGAGAAGGACACTTGGAATATCGCCTGCTGAGAGATACCGTTTTGAGTAGCAGTTTGGACGTTTAATTCCTGCTAAAAACTTAAATAATTATTGACAAACTTCGTTGCTGTGCAAGAAAATCTACCGCTATGAGTTTTGCCATCATCAGAATGTCTTGCTAATTTAAACAAAGGACGGACCCACGCCTGCCAGCTCTCCTTCGGTCATGCCATGAGCCTCTCAAATAAACACTACCTCTACCTTGCCGCTGTTAAAGGACCTGAAAATGAACTAAAGATAAACGTGCGCACTCTATGCGAACTGTGCTTTATTGTAAGATGAAATTTTCTTTTAGTCTTTCCAGGGTAAATTTCTTTTCATTAAATCTCTGCTCAATCTAATAATAAATCTGTATTCATAAATTAATATTTAACTTCATTTTGATTAGCTATATTTATTCTCTTTTATTGTACTTTGCCGTGTGTCTTGGAATCTCAGTTTTAAGATTCCAAGTTTGCTTTCAGTTGTTGTTTATTGGAGAGTGACGTGTGAGTTTTTCTATTTTTATGCTTACCTGTAATTATTTTAGTAGCCCGAATTAATGTTAAATACGGTGTTTGCGCTTTTGCAAACCACCAAATCTTTTGGCTGGTGACTATTTTCATAGTCTTCGTTTCTTATATCTCTGAAAGCCGAAACTATAATTGTTCTTGCTTTGTAAAAATTTTTACCCACCAACAGGAAGAAAATATTTATTCCTTTTGTAAATTACAGGTGAGAGAGACTTTCACTGCTAAAGTATTTATAGCTTTCCTATTTTCGTACTCATGTGCACTCTCCAATAGATTTATTTTGTATTTACTTGTATAGCTGAAAATTTGTCAGAGCATGTACTCACAACTTGTGTCGTAAATTTATTTTTTACTTATAATTATTGGTAATTCATTTTCGTTAAATGCTGGGGCAGACGTAACTGATTTTCTAATAATTTACTTGTCTCCTATTGAGGCCCTTAATTCTTAGATTAGTTTTGCCAATCGTTTGGTTGGAGAGTTGCCAGTTTTATTTGTTTGTTTTCCATTCATTCTTAAGTATATTTATCGTGGTTCTTGAGGTAAATCAATCATCTTTGCTTTGAACATAGTTTTAAGATGCAGCTTCTACCAGCAGATGACATTTTGGCTCCCGACACTTTTTTATGGGGGCCTAGAAAAGCTCGCTGGCGCTGATTTCGTTGATTTATTTCAAGAACATATTGTTTTCATACCTGTGAATAGGAGGGCCAACAATTACGTGACTTCTCTTCTGCTGAATGAAATTGCTTCCTCCCTGTAGAACTCATTATTAGAGGGTCAGTTAGTATTCTAGAGCAATGTGTTTAGTCTTTCTAGTACACGCCTGAGATAACCCTATTGATTTTCGTGTAAACTTTTTCTTACAAGTTATTTTGCTCATAAATAAAAGTTAAAATTTGTTTAAACTTAACTTGGATGATGTTTGTCTTTGTGCTTTGTTTTCTCAACTGTCTAAACGATATTTAAGATATCTTGTTTTTCCCTGAGTTTAGTTCTGCGCATTTTGGTTCGCATATCCTGTCCACCCTTAAAATAAATGTAGTTCCTATTTTCGGACTAGTGGCGCCCTCGTGGTCAGTATATGCGAATCTTAAAGCTTTCTCCCGTTACATATATATTAATTTTTAACGCATCAACGTGGAGCTTCGAGTTTTCAAGCCCATGTGAGATTTTGTTTAGACGGTTGAGAAAGATTTCAGGTGTAGGTGGCAAGATCTAGTCGGCAGAGGTTCAATTGTTGTTAATCATTGCAGGTATTGTTGGAGCAGTTTGGTAGAACGGGGTTTCGTCTTTTTCATATGACATAAATAATAAATAGAGTTTTTTTGTTGTTGAGGTTTAAACAAAAAAAAAAAAATCGTTCGGAGTTAATTTTCGAATTTAAAAGTAGTAAAAATAGTTCATTGTCTTCTTGCATATAAATAAATAGCGTTCTATTTGCTTTGAGATTTTTTGTTAAAAAAAAAACAGTTAGTATAGCGAATTAGCCTTGTGTAAAAATGGAAGGTAAAGAAGGAAATGACAGGGCGGCCGGTTTGGAAGAGAGCCCTGTTTCATTTAAATACCCCCAGATAGTAGAAGAAGAAGAGAGCGAGACACAGATGATGATAAAGTTGATGATAGAAATAAAACAGAGTCAACAAACAATACTGGAGGAGCTGAGAGCAGAAATAAAAGAAATGAGAAGAGAAATGACAGGAAGAGTAGAAGAAACTCAACAAAAAGAAGTGGAGATGGAAAGGATTTGAAAAATGAGATGAGTAAAGATAGTCAGGAAGTAGAAAAAGTAGTCGTAAAAGATATAGAAATTGAAGTAGCACAGGATAGTACTAGAACAAAGAGGGTGGAAATAAAGTTTGAAATAAGTAGAGAGTGGAGAGAGAGAGATAGTGTGGTGGAGAAAGAAAATCTTGGAGACAGTTATAAGTTACCTCGAGGTTAAAAATGAGTTGAGTAAAATAAGTTAGTTGTGAACAGGGAGTAAAATAACTGTTAGTTGTGAACAGGGAGTTAAAACTAAGGAAAAGTTTTCGGCATATGATTTTAAAACAGAAATAAAAGCCATTTATAAAGCAATCTTAGTCAAGGCACGTAAAAAGTCTGTGGGAAATGAAGTGTTGCCATTTACTAGTGTTGATATGACTAAAAATAAAGTAGGAAAAGATGAAGAATTGGGAAGTTTCGTTAAGAAAAAGATTCAGGTATATATGCTAGAAAGCAAAACAGAACGGGAAAGAGACAAAATCATAAATTCTAGGCAAGTAAAATATAAGAGAGGGAAAGGAACTTATTTCAGAAAATTAATAAAAAGAGTAAAAGAACCGCCGGACAAAAGTTAAAGGTTCAGCTTTTAGCAATCGGACAGATTGTTTTAAAACAAAAAAAAAAAAATTGTTAATGATTTATGAGAATGGATAAATGTTAAGAAATGAAATCTTGTTTTGGTTTTTCATGAGTGCGAGGCAAACGTTCAGCCGAATTCCTAGGGGTAGTTTTTGAAATGTTTTTAGTTTAAAAAAAAAAAAGTTGCAGGAATATTTTTTTTTTTTTTGATCACGTTTTGAGGCAGTTGAACCGGATTGATTTCCGATTCAATGGTTTTATTACTAAAATTAATAAGGGAAAAACAACTTCATTTTCATTAAATGTCTAATGCTAAATTATTTTTATTATTATTTAAAACACATACGCATTTATATGTAAAATAGATCATTTAATGTTTATAAAATTGAATTTAAAATAGTTTACTTTCACCGCCTGTTTTAATCAATTTGATTAAAAACAGGCAAGCTTGCTAATTATATATTCATGTTGCTTTTATTGTAATTATTTTTAAAGTTAATTCTAAAAAGTGGAGATTTAGTTGTGTATTTGTCGTTTTTGTTTCAATTATCCCTGGCTGGAATTCTTAAATTAGATTGAGCGGGAAATTAATATTTGCCCTGCCTGAGATATAGAATTGGACACTAAGAAAAGTTTTTCGTGGGAAATGTAGTGAGGCAAGGATAGCCCGCCAATTTCAGGGGAGAGGAGATTGATTATTAGAGGAGGACACTTGGATTATCGCCTGCTAAGAGATACCGTTTTGAGTAGCAGTTCGGACATTTAATTCCTGCTAAAAACTTAAATAATTATTGACAAACTTCGTTGCTGTGCAAGAAAATCTACCGCTATGAGTTTTGCCATCATCAGAATGTCTTGCTAATTTAAACAAAGGATAGACTCACGCCTGCCAGCTCTCCTTCGGTCATACCATGAGCCTCTCAAATAAACACTGCCTCTACCTTGCCGCTGTTAAAGGACCTGAAAATGGACTAAGGATAAACATGCGCACTCTATGCGAACTGTGCTTTATCATAAGATGAAATTTTCTTTTATTGTTTCGCTCAATCTAATAATAAATCTGTATTCATAAATTAATATTTAACTTCATTTTGATTAGCTATATTTATTCTTTTTTATTGTACTTTGCCGTGTGTCTTGGAATCTTAGTTTTAAGATTCCAAGTTTGCTTTCAGTTGTTGTTTATTGGAGAGTGACGTGTGATTTTTTCTATTTTTATGCTTACCTGTAATTATTTTAGTAGCCCGAATTAATGTTAAATACAGTGTTTGCGCTTTTGCAAACCACCAAATCTTTTGGCTGGTGACTTTATTTTTATAGTCTTCGTTTCTTATATCTCTGAAAGTGGAAACTATAATTGTTTTTGCTTTGTAAAAATTTTTAGCCACCAGCAGGAAGAAAATATTTATTCCTTTTGTAAATTACAGCTGAGAGAGACTTTCGCTGCTAAAGTATTTATAGCTTTCCTATTTTCGTACTCATGTGCACTCTCCAATAGATTTATTTTGTATTTACTTGTATAGCTGAAAATTTGTCAGAGCGTGTACTCACAACTTGTGTCGTAAATTTATTTTTTAATTATAATTATTGGTAATTCATTTTCGTTAAATGCTGGGGCAGACGTAACTGATTTTCTAATAATTTACTTGTCTCCTATTGAGGCCCTTAATTCTTAGATTAGTTTTGCCAATCGTTTGGTTGGAGAGTTGCCAGTTTTATTTGTTTGTTTTCCAATCATTCTTAAGTATATTTATCGTGGTTCTTGAGGTAAATCAATCATCTTTGCTTTGAACGTAGTTTTAAGATGCAGCTTCTACTAGCAGATGACATTTTGGCTCCCGACACTTTTTTATGGGGGCCTAGAAAAGCTCGCTGGCGCTGATTTCGTTGATTTATTTCAAGAACATATTGTTTTCATACCTGTGAATAGGAGGACCAACAATTACGTGACTTCTCTTCTGCTGAATGAAATTGCTTCCTCCCTGTAGAACTCATTATTAGAGGGTCAGTTAGTATTCTAGAGCAATGTGTTTAGTCTTTCTAGTACACGCCTGAGATAACCCTATTGATTTTCGTGTAAACTTTTTCTTACAAGTTATTTTGCTCATAAATAAAAGTTAAAATTTGTTTAAACATAACTTGGCTGACGTTTGTCGGTGTGCTTTGTTTTCTCAACTGTCTAAACAATATTTAAGATATCTTGTTTCTCCCTGAGTTTAGTTCGGCGCATTTTGGTTCGCATATCCTGTCCACCCTTAAAATAAATGTCTAGTTCCTGTTTTCGGACTAGTGGCGCCCTCGTGGTCAGTATATGCGAATCTTAAAGCTTTCTCCCATTACAATATATGCTATTTTTATGTAAGAAAAAATTCATGCATTGGTATATACATATTATGTATATTTTGTAGATATTATCGTTTTTAGCCATTATCAGTTTACTGCAAAATGATGATCTTATCAAATTTAATCCACTTTCCCTGATTCATAGTCTCTTTTTCTCCACATCATATCAGCAACTCTCTTATTTCATACATTCATCTTACATGTGATCTTTTTATAAATTTTTGCAATATCTTGGGGCTCAATTTAAAACTTCAAATGACCATTTATTATCATCCCTTCTAGCAATATATTCAGGCCTGTTTCATTTCATTCTTTTAATTCATTCAATGGTGTTAATAATACCTGTTGGTTTTTTCATCCATGTATTTCACCTTCATTTCCTTCTTGTTGCTCCCAACATACATATCTCCATACTTTGTTGAGTAGTTTGAAGTTTCAGTATTGCTCTTCTTTTAAAGGTTCAAGTCCCAGACCATACATAAGAACAAATAAAACATATGCTAAAAATCGTTTTTTTTTTTCAAATACATAGGCATATTTCCTTTTAATACTAAATTATTTCTATCAAAATCATCCAAGTTTAATTGTACAATTAAGAATCTTGCAGTTATGTGTATATATATATGGTACACATATCAATGTGCATATACTAATTTTAATCACATGTAACTTTTATTGCTGATCAAATATGTAATATTTAAATATTTTAAAAAAAGTTGGAGAAAATGTAATAAATGGTTTACAAATAGTCGGCCCCGGATCGATATAATTGTGGGTTTTTAGCAGAGAATGAACGCCACCAAGTGGCTGGCCTGGCTTACCGATGAGTACCCATTTATGTATATAAATACTTCACAGAATGTTCATGGCCAAATATGTTAGTAGGACAAATTACAAGCAGATTCTAAACCAGTTTTAAATAAACTTGTAAATACAAACCCCTTCATATATCAATGCCAATTCGTTAGCATTGATATACAAAGAGGTTTGTATTCATAAGTTTATTTAAAAATAGTTTTTTAAAATATGCTTGCGATTTGTCCTAGTAATATATTTGGCCTGATTATTCTGTGACATATTTATGTCAATGTGCATGTACATTATTATAAAATATAGAGAGTTACTGCATGTATATTGCAGAAGATGTTTTAACAGGTTTGCATATTCTCCAATATTTACTTTAATATTCAGTTGAAAATAATCAAGTAGTAAGATTATATTTGTGATGTGTCTAAGTTATATAGTATTTATATTATTTCTTACATCGTCAGTAGTAGCCACTTGCTTTAGTAGCACACTAGAGTTTTGCAATGATTGTACAAGTTAATCCATGAACCACAAACAGTATAAAATATGCTGGTCTATCATTCTGTTTATTTGATACTTTACAATACGGTCTTTTAACTTCTGCAGTAAACTTTTTTATCTGAGTTCAATACCATGTCGAATTGTAGCTCTCCAACATATTTCAGTCCCTGCTATATATTCCCCATGGAAACAATAGAAAATATTTTTGAGGTAATCCTTATGATGTAAATAGAGTTTATCCTACGAAAATTATGTTCAAGTTCTTCATAAAATACTTTTTTGGGAAATATGTTATAGATCATTTGTTTCATATATCCAATCTAATGAAAGTGTGATTTTACAATTGTGGACTCAGCAGTTATCTAGCTGTAGAACATATTGGTTGATTTTATGATTTTGTATTTTTAGAATTTTAAAGAATATTCTTACATAAAAAAATTTTATGCATTTGTGATGCATCAATAGGGGGTCCATGTTTCGCTTTCATATGATGAATTGAATAAAATAATAGCAGTTTATCATCATTTAGATGTAGATATACTATATGTCTATGAAAACAATAGAAATAAGTCAGTGTAATAATTAGAGTATTCAACAGTGATGTTAATAGGCAATCAATAATTAACATTGCTAGCCCCAAGCTAAATTATTTTTTAATAATTCTTTTATCTGAATTTATTTGAGACAAAAATGTTAATTGTTGGTTGGCAAGTAATTTCATTGCTAGAAACTTTTCTCTAATTATTACACAGATTTACCACTTTATTGTTAAATCATTTGGTGAAATATTTAACATATATATATCTATGATTGTGTATTGCATATGTATGACTTTAATGGCATAGTAGCTGCACACACTTGATTTGCCTGTGACTTGATTCGAAATCATATCTCTCAGTCAGTCTTGAGAGGATTTTTTCCCCAGATAGAAGGCCCATGAACAAGTCTGCTCATCATTATATACTAACCAATAAATGGGTATTAAGCTAGTCTTAATTGGAGTTAAGATAGATAGAAAAGAGTTCAAACCCACTACATCTGTGGCTGATAAGCCTGATGAAAAATACCTCCATTACTGACTGTTTCTTTGTGAAGGGGCTATTGAAGAAACCTTTTCACTGCATTGATCCATTTAAATTCTGTTTTACTGTACTTTTGTATGATATATGTGTGTTTTTTTCTGTGAAATCCCATAAAACTATCTTTAACTTTTTATTTATTTCTACCGATATTTTTGTTATCACTGTTTGCCACTTTTTTTGTCGCTTCACATTTGTCAGGTTTTCTTTTCTGTATTGATTGAATCATCCGTGCCTGAGAAGGATTTTCAGCGGCATTTTAGAAAATAACTGAAAGGTTTGTTTTGAATATAAATAATATGTGAAGGGCCTTAAAATCTATGCATATTGATTTTATATCTAATTTCTAGTACATCGGAGATTCAAATGTCCCCTATTACATTTGACAAGGCATTTCAAAATGTTTTCTTAATGTAGAAGTATTTAACACAAATAGAATCATCATACTAAGAGCCTATTTTATATTTATTGCCAAATGATATATGTCTATATCTTACACTATCATAAATAGTGTTTTTACAGTATTTTTCACAGCAAATGATTGGACCATTTAAGTAAAGCTTAGATCTTGTATACTAAATTATTTCACCTTTGTTTTTTGTTTTTTTTTTGTGAAAGCATTTGATTGGCTAGTAGCTTACGACTAATAATTTCATATGAAACACTAATATTCTGGATGCAATTTCATGATACCAGTTTCTTTAACTAACGATGAACACCTAAATATGTTTGTAGATAGCATGGCAAAATAGTATTAGATTAAATTTGTTTTTGTTTATCAAACTAATTAATAAAGTGATTCCTGCAAGAATATATAAGCTATATATAAGTCATGTGACATCTGACTTGTTATTATTACTATTATTATTTTGCTATTGTGGCTTTGGCTAAATTAAATGGCTAAGCCTACTAATATATGGAGTATCTGAATTAAGTTCAGGCCCATATAATTTTTTCAGTTGGAGAGCTGACTTTAAAGACATGTAGATGTCTAAAAGTTTCAGATCTTCTTCTAACAATTAACTTTTAGATAAATGCTTTGCTTGAGTTGGTCTTTTAAATCTAATGTCCCAACTCCTCACTGAAGAGACCCATAGGTCGAAACCGGTCTGGGGATGGGGACAATCCAAGATAAAAATGATTTGAATGTCTTCTCTTGTAGTAGCATTTATCATAAATAAAAAAAAAAAAAAGCTTGTTTAGAGCTATTAGCACGCTCTTAATTTTACATATTTGTAAGTGCAAGCTATATATAAGTCATGTGACATCTGACTTGTTATTATTACTATTATTATTTTGCTGTTGTGGCTTTGGCTAAATTAAATGGCTAAGCTTACTAATATATTATAACGATCGAAATGAAAGTGAAGATCGAATCTAACCGCAAAACCAATATCTGCTCTACAAGGCGCCATCTAGGCATTTGAGCCTAGAAAAATTTATAAAGGAGGCAGATACGCGCTGTTAAGATTCCACTTTCTTTAAATATTCCGATCGTTAGCCCAAGTCACTAGCTCAGCGGAGATGCAGAGATAAAAATCTATAAATTTTATATCTTAAATATAAAAGAATAAAAGCCACTGCCAGAAATTAACACATAAAAATATTTATTTACGCACATATAAAATAACATTTAAATTTCGAGGAATAGGTTTAACATTTTTAGATTTTTTATATTACTCTTTAATTGTACATTTACATAAATTTCAATGAGTTTAATATTTTATTTAGATGGTCAAGTATGAATAGACTACATAGATTTGCATTTGAAAATAAAACATTCTATCCCTATTTAACCTTAGGCTAAAATTCGCAGTCAAACCGGCATCAATCCATCTGATACATTTATGTATTCAATGTAGCATGAAAATACAACAGCACAAATATACTATACTGTCAGGAATGGACATCTGAACAGTGTAGTTAGAGAAAACATTGATTCTTGTCCAATACAGGGATATGACGTCTGTGTAGCAAGAAGAACAATAAAATAAAAACTCCATAGGAAAGGGACCGCGATCCTTTTTGCCGACTTACAATCCCATCCATAGGCAAAGGGTTGGTGCGGTGTATTCAGCGATTCTGCACGTAGCGAAACTTATACTACATCTACTAATTACACAAATATATCCAATCCATTGACCCAATTCAACAATGACACAAATAACCTAAGATTACCCTCCCTTAATATAACTTTACAAATCTATATAGCCATTCACGCCCGACTTAAATTTAACATTTAGATACGTTCGCACAAATGCATTTTATAAAATTTGTTTTAAAATGTTGAGTACAGATCAGCTGCACAGATTCCACGATCAAAAACATTCCAAATTAAACACAACCGATCAAAATACAAAATCATCGATAAACGTCATTTGCATAGGGAATATACAAATCCCATTAGCATTCATCGTAAGATGCTTGCAGTGATATCGTTGACATATATTCTAATCGAATGTGAAAACCACAACATTATCAACCGCTAACGAATCTATGCAACGTCTATACCCAACCTTAAATTTCATCAATTAAAATTTAAACAATAAAAAATTTATACAAATAAATAAGAAATGGAAATGATTTTTTTATCAAACGCAAACATATATAAAATTACACATTCTCAATTGAGCTGACACATAAGTCAGAGAAAAGTTCTTTTTATAAAATTTAAATTAACTTATCAATCTTTAAAGTTCTTAATTAATATTATGATTTTAACAATTGTTCAGTTCTATTGCTTACGGTAGAAGAGTCCCTGTTCCCGTTGGCAATTCCCATGGAGACTTTCCTGGAAGACCGGTCTGATATTTTGGAGGTAGCATTAGCTGGTTCTGTTCTGGTATCACAGTCTTTGCATTTTTAAAATAAGTGAGTGAGGACGACAAGTGCGTCTTGTCGCTCGACTCACCAAAATCAAGTTGGAAAACTGACTGGAACTCAATATTTTTTCTTTTTATAGTCCTCCTATGGATTCCATGAACAAAAACGTCACTGTTCTGTTTTTTCGTTATGGTCCGGGCCTTTATTTGCTTCCATTGGTCAAGCTAAAATCTCTTTCTTCTCTTATCTAACTTTTCATCTGACTTTTTAATTAAACAGCTTTTAGATAATTAATAAACAATCATTTCCATTTACAGATTACAGGAATTAATTAATACCTGTTTTTATTTTAACTTACGTTATTTTTCTATTAAAATATTTTTATATTTCAATCTTGTATTTTTTTATTAAAAAAAATACGTTCAAATACTTTTTTTTTTTTGTTTATGAAAAAAATATTTTTAAAGTTTAGCATCTGTGCGAATATATACGTTTAACAATATTTTAATTTTAGCGTTTACTTTTTTACTTTTATTTGCGAACTTTTATTAAGTTTTTATTTTAAATTAATGTAACGACATATTTATATATCGTTACAATATGGAGTATCTGAATTAAGTTCAGGCCCATATGATTTTTTCAGTTGGAGAGCTGACTTTAAAGACATGTAGATGTCTAAAAGTTTCAGATCTTCTTCTAACAATTAACTTTTAGATAAATGCTTTGCTTGAGTTGGTTTTTTAAATCTAATGTCCCAACTCCTCACTGAAGAGACCCATAGGTCGAAACCGGTCTGGGGATGGGGACAATCCAAGATAAAAATGATTTGAATGTCTTCTCTTGTAGTAGCATTTATCATAAATAAAAAAAAAAAAGCTTGTTTAGAGCTATTAGCACGCTCTTAATTTTACATATTTGTAAGTTCAAGCTATATATAAGTCATGTGACATCTGATTTGTTATTATTACTAATAATTAAATCTGTTTTTAAGGCAAACTAGCTGTACGTTTTATGATAATTAAGTGACATAGGTTTTCTTAAAACTTTAAAGTATTAATAAATATATAAATTATTGTTATCATTTTTAATATTTTTGTTCTTCTTTGACCTTATATTATCATAGTCGCCTAAGTTCTGAAGAAGACTGCCAATCAGTCGAAACTGTAAAATTGGTCAAATAAAATATAGTTTTGTAAGTGATTTTAAAAAAGGAGAAATTATTTATTTATTTGGTTTTAAATATTTTTATATTTATATATTAGTTTATTAATATTATTATTAAATGAACTTTATTATGGATAAAAAAATAATCTGAAATAATTTTTTTTTTTTTTTTACAGATCAAAGACCACCCTTAATTAAAGATTGCCCAAAACTTTTGGAGATTTTAATGACCAAGTAAATAAGTTTTATTTAAAGCCTTAAAATTTTAATCTTGATAGCGTCTAATTATATTGCTTTGTGTAGTTTAGTGCTGTACTCTAGGGTTCAAAGTCTTCATGGATTGCATCCCATCTGTCAGTCAAAATTTTTATGCGCCCCTAAGCAATACATCATTCTATTGTTATTATTAGTATTATTAATAAGAGCTATTTCAAATATATTTTGCTATAAGTAAAATATGCACTCCCTGATAATTAGTAGTTCTCTACTCTAGTGCTACCTATAGGAATATTGAATAATCAGTGATTATCAGGTAGTACTGCATTTAAACCCCTATCCCCCCAGAATAATTTGTGGCTTTTTGTTTTTATTAGTGAGCTTGAGATTCAAAAATAGAAATAATAACCATTTTTATCTCCTATTTAATATTCAAACAAAAAGCCTGAAATTCGAAATATTCCTAAAGTTTTGAATCTAAATCAATTTGCTCGAATAATTATATGGAACTGATTCCAGATCAGTAATTATATATTTAAATCTTTTAGTTTTTATTAGTTGTAAACATTTTTTTTTCTGACTAAGAATGTTACTGATAGCAATAAACCATATATAATATATACCCTTTAATGCAAAAAATTTTTTAATGATTACTTTATTTACCTGTCAGTTTTAAATGGTAGAAGTAATTAAGATCGCTCTGATGAAGACTGCAGGACAGTCGAAACTGTCAGGAAAATAAAGAAATCATTAAAAAAAATATTTGCATTGAAGTGTATATTAGGGGAGTTTAAAGCAATATATATATGAATATGAAGAAATGCAAAGAAAGTAAAAGGAGAAAAATGAGAATCTAAACAGTAACCACATATTTATTTGGTTTACAGACTGCAGCGGAGTTACAACATCTGCTATATTTTGTTCCAAGCATCTTTTTGCATGCATTGTACATTGCGTATAATAACTAAAGTTTTATTGATAAACTTTGACTATTGTTTATTGAACTGCAAGTGTGTAATATTTTTTACCATGCATATATATATATAGCACAAAAGTTTTAAAAAATAATAGTAATATAGCTATTAGTAATAAATTGAAGGATCACATTTATATATATTTTACTGATTGTGTCACCAAAAAAATAGTAACTAAAAAAAAACTTACTGTATTTGCGGGCATATTATAGGATGCACCTTTTTGCTCTCAAAATATACTTAAATGTGGGATGCTTCTTACGCAGTGGTAATCAAAATTATGAGTTGAAATTTCAGTCTAAAACTTATATTATTATACATATATAAGTATTCTATCGCATTTTGTCCTTTTGCGACATAAAAAAATATTTACAAATACACATGTATGCAAGCATACATGTAAGCTATATAAAGCTACACAATCTAGTTTTACTAATAATATGTATATTCTCATAATCATATCAATATCAGAGCAAAATATTCAAAGTAACTTAATATTCTCATAGTTTTTAAAAAATTATTTTGAAATTAAATGGTTAAAATATAAAAATAAAAAAAGGTTCTCTTAAAAATATAAATCTATCCATAACGTAAATAACATACAGTTAAGAAAAGAGACAATCTTCAAAATGTTTAGTTCTGGAGATGAATTTTTAGCTTTGAGGATGAAGATTAGCAGGTGCCTATTTATAGTGTTCCTGATTATATTTTTTGTAGACATAAATGACTATAAAATTAGTACAGTAAATCATTATGGAAATTCATGGAAAATTGTAGAGAATTTTTTTTTTTTTTTTTTTTTTAAAAATGTATAAAAAAGGGAGTGTGGCTTATACGCCGTTGCATCCTATATGCTGATAAATATGGCACTGTACCATATTTTTATTTTTTAAATTATAAAATAAAATGTCCAACTTTTAATGCAATTAAATAAGCTGTGGACAATTTTTTTTTTTTTCAATCATTTTTTTTATAGAAACTTTATAGTTGTCTTGTTATCAAGAAATATGATCTCTCTAAGTATTTTGATATAGTTAAGTCAATATTAAATTTAAGTATGTTCTCAAATTTTGTAAAACTTTTAGCATTACACTTAAAAAATTTTATATTATGAAAAATACTACACATCAAATTTAGTAAGAAAGAAAAATAAAGGAAAAATGTATGTGCTTTCAATATAAACCAAAGAAATTTTGTTAATAATTATGATTGTCTACCACACTCCAAGAAGGAAAAACGGCTGTTGGCGTATTGTAAAATATATTTTTAATTTTTTTTTTTTTAAACATGATCACATAGTGCTCAGAGTCAGAAAAATGACTGCTCGCATATCATAAAATGTATTGAATTCGTGAATTCTAATGTTTTTGTTTTTTTTTATGAACTTTATTTTTAATAGCATCTAACTGAAGTCGTATATTGATATAGCATAGTTCATGGCATCACTATATATAGTAAAACAAATATAACTAATGTCAGTGCCATCTATAGTATATTTAAATAATTACCGGATGATACATCATTTAAATCCTATCTCCAGATCCGGTTCTGGCTTTTGTTCTTACCAGTGAGGTTTCGAATTCAAAGGCAGGAAGAATGCAATTACGCATCTAGCAATTCTAACTTCATTTTATTATTCAAACTAAAAGCCTGAAATTCAAAACACCCTAAGCTTTTGAATCCTTATTATCCTGTTTTAAAATTGTTTATTAACTGTAAATAACCTTATTCCTTCTGATTATTCAACTTTACTACAGATGGCCGTAGAGAGCTGCTTTTGTTTTATCATATGATAGGTAAGGTAAATAATTAAGCAATTTTATATTAATGTGTTTTTCCTATCAAACTATAGCTGTTAATTATTATATGAGCACAGAAGTAAATAAATAAAATATTAGAATAAGATTTAGTACTTAAAATACATACCTGTCCAACACTGCTTGATTCAAAAAACATGCAAATCATTAAGATCTAACCAGAGGATGCAGTAATTAGATAAGCTGTTAGTATTTCAGAGACCAATCGCGGATTAAAGTGGGGAAATCACCAATGAATGCCAATATTAAATGTTTAATTCAATATTTTCTTCATGAGTCAAGAACGTAGAATAAAAACTTGAGGAAATCAAAAGCCAAGCCAAAAGAAAGTTGATTTAATATGAAGAAAAGTTTTGAAAATTTTCCCAGAATATTTGCCTTCTAAAAAAATGATCTAGACTATTTTACAGGTCATATGGACCTTTATTTTTAATTTTATAAGCCATAAGAGTATTATATGATTAAATAATCATTTATAGCTTATACTGATTTGATTGATGTATTCTTCTTACTTTATTATCATTATCAAAGGTTACCATATGACTATAACTGACTTCTATATTAAAAAAGTGCATTTAATTCATTAAAGTCTATTTCTTTATTTGGTTTCTCGCTATTTAGCAAACTGTTTATTGATAATATAATAGAAGTATTCCCAATTTTATGTTGCAGTCCTAGTTGAAAAGACCACATTTCTGACATTTATTTTGATCCACAAATATGGGAATGATTTTATCTAATTAATAGGATATCTAAATGAAGCAATAATTATAGGAGTTAGTTTTCTGCTATATTAAAGAAACCATTTTTTTCTTAACATTGATTGGTATATTCACCAATTTTTGGTTTGGATTCTTTGCGATTGCCAAAGTTATTTCAGATCTATGGGGCTCATAAAATACCAGTTCAACCAAATAAACAGGATTTTCATGCGAAATAGTATCAAGAAATACGGCAATTTTCTGGCAAAATTCAATCCTTAAGATACCATAAGTATGGGTAACCGAAGTTGATCCTGATAAATTTCAAATAAGATGCCAGCCTCAATTGTCGTATAATTTTCTAGGATTGTGGAGTTAGTTGCAGATATCAAAGATATAAAGTATGTTTTGACAAGAATATTAATGGAAGATGCATGACATTTCGGAAGGATAAATCAACTAGTAAAATTAGAAAATTTATTATTAGCAAATGAAACAAGATTAGGTTAATAATAAGAAAATTGAGTATAATAAAACAATATATATCTGTCATTCACTGACAGATTTCTGGGTGTGACAAAGATTTTACAAGCATATTTGGTATAGTAAAAAGTCTATAAAAACAGCCTTTTAAGTTGTCCTCTGCAAGGCAAAAGATTCTCGATCGTTTTTTATAGAACAGTGATTCACTGGTCTTGATAGTTGCTGAGGTTAGATGTTAAATAATCAGAATTTTTACTATTATATATATACACACAATGTTTTCCAGTTAAAAGGTGATCGGTTCTTTCTCCAAGTTGCCTGCAGCGTTACATAATGGCTAGGTTAGCCATTCATGGTAAAATTTTTATGACACTTAGAGTATCTGGATTAAGATTATTATGGCATTATCTTCATACATCTCATCATTGCTCTCCCTGCCATCATGAACTTTTACAAACCATTTTAAAATGTTCTTGTTGGCTTCACTGCCATATGCAATTTGAATCATTTCCAACATTTCAGGAGCAGTTTTGCCTAATTTAAAATAAAATTTCATGTCAATGTGTTGATCCATCATAAGTTAAGATACAAAACACATTCCATGTCACAGTTCTTGATTCAGATGTGCTAGCATCTCAAAACTTTGTGATAAATATCTAAGTAATGTTTCAAAACACATGCATTAATATAGAATTGGTTTGGAGAAATAATAGTCTCTTTTTTTCTAGGATATTTTGTGAGTATATATAAAGATTCCAGTAAACACTAGTTGCTTCTTTTAAAGTTCTACTTATTATTCATAATAAAATTATATAAAAGTTTAAATTTGTGAATTATTAATAAATTTATTTAGATGCTGGGCCAAGGAACCATCTGAAAGGCCACCTATGGATGAAGTTGTCAATATAATGGTCCATCTTTTCCAAGTAATAAAAGTTTAACTTTAATTATGTAGTATTGTTTTGTGTTTTAATAAAATTCCATATAAATATGTCTTAATATTTTTTTAGTGTCAAATCCAAATTAATTTTGAAAAAATTTGCTTCTTGAATAAAAATAAAAATTGCTTTTGTTAATAGGAAATACGGAATGTTGTTTAAGGAATATTGGTTGACAAATTCTTTTGGATAGCTATCGAAATTTCAGTTTTATGGTAGTTTGTAACACAGTAACAATTAAGAACAGAACATCACTAGCTGCCCCCATGGTTTCACTCACATTAATAGAAAATTATCAAATTGTTATATAGCATAAAGCAAAGGTCTAAAAAAAAAAAAAAAGTCGTGAAAGATTCACATAGATTGGTACAGTATTTGTTGTGTTATTAAATAACAAACTAACTTACATAAAGATTACCAATAACATCCACACAATAGAGTTGTTCTTTAATTTAAATATTCCTGCATTGTATTTAACCTGGTTGTTGACTGCAAATTCTTTCATCCTTATTGAAATATTTGAATTATATTATAACCTATTGCTGGCACTCACTCTTGTATGTATTTAACTTTTACATATTTTTGTGCAGACTATCAATCCCTTGAAATCAGTTTTTCTAAATTATTTTTAAAAATAATAGCCATGTGCATCATAAATTAATACTCTGTGGTTTTTCTAAATTATTTTTACAAATAATAGTGTGCATAATAAATTAACAATCTTCTTAGTACAATTTTTTTTTTTTTCATTGAAATAATATATATTGATAATATTTGAATTTGCTAGAAAATATTACTTTTACATGGTGGAAAATTCTCTAGAGGTTACTGCTAGTATAAACTTTTAAATTCTGTATCCACAGCTTTTCTCGCACTAGTCGTAAATTCCTAAATTTTATCAATCAATCAAATACCATAAAGCAAAAATCCATAGCCTATGTAATTCTTCAAAAAAAAAGAAAGAAAATCATGCAAAATTCATCAAGATTAGTGCAATATTTGTTGAGTTATTATGTATCAAACAAACTTTCACATTTATATATATATAATAGATAAGTAATACATTAATTATCCTTGCAGCTTTGCTCATATTTTCGACAGCAGTTAAAAATAAGTATTTTAATTCATTTTTATAAATAATGTATGTGATATAAAATGATTTTAATTTGAATAGTTCAAATTTTAACATTCTTTAGGAAATAGATATATTAAGTAAATTTCATTTATACCATGAATTTAATTTCTCACTTGCGTGAACAAAATAACGATGTTAAAATTTCACATCTATTTTAAAACTTAGTTTATCATATGGGAAATATATTTTAAACTGGAATCCTAAAAAATTAATGCAATAAATCTGTTCCTATGGTTTATATATATGCATAATATTTACATAAAAATGATTACAATTTTGATGCAGTTTTATATTTCAAATAATAATATATGAGTAATCAACAGCAGTATCACAAAAAATATAACTTTACGATCAGTTACACTACTGAATTTAATCATCTTTTAGGATTTCACTTCAAATATGCGGTACAAATGAAAATTAATTTAAAATATATTTACAAAACCAAATTTTATCTCTATTTACCAAAAACTATAATTCCACTATAGAATTTGCATTTCTCTTAGGATGTCGGTTTAAATATATTTAAGCCAATAAACATCACATGACTACCTCCTCTTATGCTTGTGTACAACTGTTGTTAAAACAGGCAAAACTCAATATATATATATTGCCACACACAGCAAGCTAGAGTAATCAATGAATGCCAGAAGGCTCGTGCATAAAATCCCCATCTAGTGCCTACTCATCCAATATCCCCAGACTAGTTTCTGGCTTATGGCCTTCGTCAGTGAGGAGCCTTGGATCTGAGAGCACTGCATCTAGATCTTAGGATCCAAGGCTCCTCACTGACGAAGGCCATAAGCCAGAAACTAGTCTGGGGATATTGGATGAGTAGGCACTAGATGGGGATTTTATGCACGAGCCTTCTGGCATCCATTGATTACTCTAGCTTGCTGTGTGTGACAATATATATAGCGAGTTTTGCCTGTTTTAAATATATTTCTTATGTGAAAAACTCATTTTTAAAATGACTGTGAAATTTTAACATCGTGGTATTTTTTTCACTCTCCACTTATAATTGAAAAATTAAATACACCAACCAAATGAAATTTAATTAATTTACGCAATAAAATTTTACCTTGGATTATCAAAAACTATAATTATCTTCATATCAATGGTATGTATTTCAATACACAGGCAACAACGTTTTCCAACATCTGTAATCTTTTAATCAATCCTCCCTTTTTGCATATTTATGACATTAGAAAATGCACAGAGGCAAAACTCTCCATACAGCAGCGCCACTCAGTGCAATCCAGAGTAATCAGTGGGTGCACTGAGTGATGCTACTGTATGGGGAGTTTTGCCTCTGTGTAAACAGCTTATGTAAGCATAAAGAATGGTGATCATGTGATGTTTAATGGTACATTAGAAAATGGTTATGATTCTGACACATTTTTATATTGCAAATTTTCAACGTTTTTAAAACCATAAAGCAAAAGTCGATAGCCTATGTAATTCTTCACACAAAAAACAGAAAAGCTTGCAAGCTTGATACAATATGTGTTGAGTTTTTAAGTAACAAAGGCTACGGATTTATTTTTATTGGTGAAAGTGCAATTAACGAAGAATATAATTTAATCGTATTTACGATTTTATTATTCAGGTTTCATTTCACTATGACTAGAACATATTTCATTTTCTATGCTATAAATATGAATTTGTGCTTATTATAGGATTATGAAAATTGTAATATTGACCAATCAGCAACGTGCATATTGACATTCTCTTACTTGCCTTAATCATTCTTAAAAACATCATATCTGTTTTCAAGATTTTTCATAATCTAGTTTTATTCCCCTATCATAATCTTTTTTAGGGTCGCTATAAATAATTGTTTATTTTTTCACAAAGAAATTTCAGATAACCAAATAACAATGAATAAATTATCTTCTGTTCATCTCCTCGAGTGAAATCCACTGAGAATCTTCCCCTAGATTTTATATTTTTTTGTTAAGTCCTCGCACTATCCATTATTATGCATGTAACATAAAAATAAAGTTATGGAAATTATTACTTCTAATTTACAATCAATTCGCAATAATTTATAATCTTTTACCTATCTTTTATATAAAAATTTAATTCTCACATCTTTTCATTCACCTGAAATCTTATTTATAATCTTATTAAAGCTTTGTCTTAAACCAACCCTTGTATATTTTTTTTATACTTAATACTGTTATTTCAAGTTTCATAGTATTCTTACTTATTGCTTTTTGTTTTGGTTTTTAATTTGCTTGTTGTCTACATTCACATTGTATAAAAGCACAAAATTAATATAACGTTCTACTTTTAATACTGTTTTGATGTCTTTTGTAATTTTATTATTTCATATATGTATTTTTTTACAAATATTTAATCTTTTTTTATATATATTAATGACTTTTAAAACCAATTCAGTTTTTTAAAGGTGCTGATGAACCAATTGTTTATCCTTCTGATTCGGAACATGGTAATTTTATTTACATAGAATTAATTAGTTGATTTCCAAAATAGTTGTATTTGCATATATTACCTCATCCTTAAATTTTCAATCTACATTCATATTTTACTAATATCACATGTGACTGCTTGTTTAACCTTTGCAAAAATAAGCTATTTCAATCTTGAGGAATGCTGATTTTAACATAATCAGTTTATTTGATAGGTTATAATATTATATAAATCGCATATTGTTATTAAATCGATAATAAATGGAGAGCTTGCTATTCTCTCGTATGCGCCTACTGTTGCTTCTCAGTCAGCCAATAAGATCGCTCTTCAGACTGTTGTCTTAATATCTTATTGGCTGTCTGAAAAGCAACAGTAGGCACATGCAAGAGAATGGTAACCTCTCAATTTATTATCGATTTAACAACAATGTACGATTTATATAATAATATTATTTACATACACTGCTGATAACTTATATTAACATCTAGAAAACTACGGCTTAGTAAACTTAAGGTTTCGCGCTGTACTATCATAAATTAAGACTCAGTGAGTAATATATGAAGATATTTCCATTCTTGCTATTAAAAGGTGTGAAGGTTGCCTTGACAGCAGTTAGAGATATTGGTTGCTATATTTACTGTGAATGTTTAGGTGGTTACTGGTTGGAAACTAATTATGAAGATATTTATAACTTCACGCTTTCAAGCCAAAATGCTTAAGACTGGCTTATATATATAAAAAGTTAAGTCGAGAAGAGGGTGGGACCATCCTTTTCTCTTTCAAAAACTGTCATGTGTTGCAGCTTGATCGCTCTTCAGACTGCTGTCTTAATATCTTATTGGCTGTCTGAGAAGCAACAGTAGATGCATGCAAGAGAATAGCAACCTCTTAATTTATTATTGATAGGTTGTGCGAACCTATGTTTTGGTATACATTTTCTTTTGTTAGAATTATCTATACACTCACATGGTAGATATTTCTGGTCAGGATAATTAACTAAACTTTACATTTATATTTGCCAGAAATAAACTCTTTCGGAATTTTAGAAAAATATGATCCTTTTTATCTGATCACATGGTATGATTTAGTAATCTACTTTCGTATCATAACTTTTATATCAGAAACTAGTAGCAAATGGTTTTAAAATAGCAATTTATCCATTAATGTTCTGCTCACAAGTAATTGATTTAGAAAACACTGGTGTGTTCAGGCATGGGTTTCTGCTGGAATTTTGTAAGGGAGTGGGAGTACAACCCGTTATAATGTTATCAATTTCTCTCAGTAGGCAGTGATTTTGAACTATCGTCAAGTTGGTTCACATCTTTAGGAAATGATGTCATTATATTGTACCGGGTCGAACCGCTGAAACCACTTATACATATGTATAAGTTTTGGCCGGTTTCAAACTCCTTCATAATACATTTATAATCTTATAAATGTTACGTGAACGAATGGGAGATCTTATTGATAGACTAACTATCAACAATGGCCCACCTCGGCTGCTAGATTCAAACCCCTACTATCCAAATACTTTATTTGTTTCAGGGTAAACCCTGGGGCTCCAGCTAGTCTAATGACTAACGTATTCGGGCAGTAAGCTCATAATTCAGTGCTCGAAACATTCCCTAAAACTAGCTCAGTCTAATTTTAATTCAATAACAAAATTATACAAAATTAGTGGCGGAAAGAATTAATAAAAAAGGTTGGTAAAAAGAATTGACTGACAAATAAAGTTTAAGTTTGAAGACATTTTATTTTAATTAACATTAATTAAGTTTAAAGATAATTTATTACCCAACATTAATTGACTAAATTTAAACATCTTTATAAATCTAATTTAACACACGCACATTTTTTAAGTAACACATTATAACCCATATGTGGTGAAAAGCATAAATAATATGTGACATCGTTAAATTATCTCGCATTCACACACACGCACATCAATAGTTCATTTTATGCATGCTTAAGAATTCAAATTACTCGGTAGGATTGATGAATTACAGCGGTGGTTACTACGTATAAATGATAATAAATAAATGTTTACCTAGGATTTTTGGAACGTGGATATTGCTTGTTATTGGCTGCTTCTGATGGATTATAATTAACCGGTTAGATTTGGACATTTCTTGAAAAGATTTTATGCGAATCCATTGGCTTTATTCTTGAAGACAGTTGAACGTTTGACAGAGGATTTCTGAGTTGTTATGCAGACATTTCACAGGCATGTTTTGATGATCTTGTTGGACTAAAAAGGCTGAAGCACGAGCGTATATTTCCAAAAGCTGCTCAACAATGCATTTTGTTTCTGGATACATAATAGAAACTGTACTGTTGTCTGAACTGAAATAAGACTGTCACTGCAAACTAGACTGAAAAAATCTGGCTATTTATGTATCCGAAATGTTTTTGTTTTAATATCCTCCGGCAATAGGTTCAATAGGTGTTGTCGAAATTCCATTAGTAATTAATCCTATGACAACATGTTTTTGACGATTGTTTAATTAGTAGTAGCTTTCATAAACATATTGTTTTTATATCTTTAATTAGTAGCCCACCGCTGGTGTGGTTTTTTTAAATCTTTATTTAACTTAATAGCCATCGCTGTGTTTTCCAAATATAATTTCTTTTTTAACTTTCATTTACATATATTGTTTGTTTTTTTTTAATATTATTCTAACACGCATACATTTATTTACACTCGCACGCACATATATAATTTATTATAATAAGCTTGAATGAAAAGAGATTTATATTTTTTTTTAAATTTTAAATTACTTATTTTTGCAAATACTAATTTAGAAAAACTTTACTTTCTTTTATAACACTTTTAGTTTGACTTTAAGAAAACCCCCTTCCCACTTTTAATCTTTTATTTCAAACTCTTTTACGAAAGATTTTTTTTTTTTATTTTAATAATTTTTTTAGACAAAATTATTTTATATACATGTACCAAATTGGCCTTGGCACATTACACCCCCCTCCGTTTTAGAGTAAAATGCGTCATTTTTGACCATTTTATCACTTGCAATTTTAATTCTTGACTCTAAAGATTTATTAATTTATTATTTTTCTAAGTTAGCTTTTTAATATCTTTTACTTAACATACAAAGGGCAATCTGTTTTGACTATCCTTTCCTTCTATCTATGTCGAATACATTGCTCACAATGATCTAAATCATGGATAACGACCACCGGGACAAACTAATTTTGTGGCACAGGGATCTTTTGGAAACGACACGGAAGCAGATTCGCTGACTTACACCGACTTACACGTGTATAAAATCGAAACTTCATTTGCCGATTCTCTTGATCGGACTTGGAAAAAGAAAGGATCGCTGCGAAATGGCAGGAATTTTCAACTGTCCATTTTCGACTTACGCTTTGGAAAGAGGAATGATACCTGACAAGTCCGTTACGGGTACTAAAACTTATCCAGTCGGCAGCTTTAAACATATCTTTAACTAAATTTATTTCTATACTACCCTCATTCCCTTTTGCTCTAGATAAATTCCTACACATGTGTATACGTGCAGCATAATTCTATACCTACTAATATTCTAGATATCGAGTTATTACTGGACTTGCTTACAGGGAATCTATAATAAATAAATCCCTTTTTGCACGCATCATGAGGTGCAGCAGTGCCAGGAAAATAACCTAAAAGGATTTCTGGATAAATACATTTAAAATGCGCATCATGAAGTATCGTATTTACCGAATATTACCAGTGTATATGCGCGTATATACACATGTATACTTACACACTCTTAATACACCTTAGATTGACTTTATATTTTTATTACTAATCTTACAACATTATTTTTAAATTCATATGAACATTATTCTAACATTTGTATTAATCTAATCTCACAATATTATTCTAAACTACCACGGACATCAGTTTTCCTATTTATTTATATTAATCTAATCTCGAATATTATTTTCAACCCTTACTCAACTTTTTTTATCTATGTGCGTGTATTCAGAAAAACTATTTTACTTTATTACGATTCATTATTTACTCAACTTTTATTAACTTGCGTATATTCAAAAACAACTTACTTTACTACAATTCATTATTACACTGATATATATATATATATTTTTGACTTGACTTTAAATCATTTATTTACTTCCTTTTATTACCGTGCGTGTATTCCAAAAAAAAAAAATCTATTAGTTTATCACGAGTCACTTTTTATTATTATTTACTACAGATATATTTACATTTATTTATTTAACTTGATTTTATCGATTTTATTTTAACTATTTGACCTACTTATTTATTTACGAACATTTTTCTTAATTAATATGTGCATTGATCACTTTTCCTAAGTATTGACCACTTCAAATTCTTATTTTTCTAGAGTGCATTTTTAGTTTTTATTTTCATCATTAGGTAATAAATGTAATGTTAAGAGAAGTAGGCAGCAAAGTATAAGGCAATTCAAACACACAGATAGATTTTGTGCTGATTTAAACCAACTTTTAATTTCTTAGCCCAAATACTCGCACACACCTCAATCCTAATTTAATACACTTTTTTTTTTTTTAATTTTATTTGATGATGTTTTATTTTCATTAATACTTTCATTATACACTTATTTATTTCATTTTTATTTTTAAAGCGTTATTTTTACTCTCCCTTTTTTTTAAAAAAAAAAAAAGAAACATTTTCATTTTGCTTGTCTATTTTGATTTATACATTTATTTTGTTTGCGTCACGCTCCGCTATGTTCTAGACTTATGAGCTGGGATTTAACAATCGATAAGACATAATCGAGGGTTTTTGACATAAATTGTTTTATCGTTGCTTTGACATTTTAAAAACCTCTAAGATTGTTATTTTATTTTACTAAGACTAACTTTAATCCTTTTTTAGTTATTCAAACTAACTTGATACTCGTTTTTACATTTATTTCATTAAACTTTCTTAAACATTTTCCATTATTCCGAGTCCATGGTCATTATATACTAGGTCAAACCGGCGAATCCGTAAGATTACATATTTTTAATTTTTGTCTGGCGGTTCTTTATTATATTTTTTTTTCTGCATATAGCCACTCGTGCTGGGGGATTGAGAATCACCCCTGGGCCTTTCCTTAAATCTAGTACGAGAGATGTCAGGATCGCTGTCTGTTCTTCGAAAGATTTTTGTTTTCTCGGGACTATTAGAATAACGTCTTCTCCGGGGACTCCCCGAATTCGACCTATGTCTATATCTTACGCCGGCTCTCTAAGTTGGGGTTTGAATCCCCTATCTCTCGTGTCAAAAGTTGGTCTAGCTCTGTCGAAAGCGCTCAACAATTCCGCCATTTGTTCCACTGTTTTCCTTTCAGTTCCTATGAGCATTTGCTCAACATTATGAGGAAAACTATGGCGGACTATCCTGACAATTTGTTGTTCAGATAGTGGGTCTGCTGCTAAAGAGCGTAATTTCACCACTTGCCTTCTAAAAAAAGAAACAAAGGTCGCCATTTATCTTGCGAGATCTGGTGACAAAGATTTTCCTGATAATCTTCGTTCCAATAACTAGCTAAAACAGCAATTTTATATTCGGCAAAAGTGACGGGTTTTTTATATAAAGAGTCCCACCAAGATTGAGACCCCCCTTATAAATTTCTACAAGCTATTGGGATCATAGCCACCTCACTTAATTGATTCAGAGTGAAATAGCATTCCAAACTATTTAAATGCTCCATAGGAGCTTCACCTTGATGGCCAGAAAATATCCGTATTTTCAAAAACTGGTTCACGACGGATTGTTTATAATGTGCGTGTTTGCACTCATGTGGTCACACTGTTTTATTTCCGTTTGCGAATTATTTTTACTATTCTTTTGATTTACTTTCCAAGCTAAATCTGTCATTCCGACTTTTATCTCTTCAGTTATTTTTCTATCTTATTTTTTTCAATTACTTGGTAAGCGGTCTCTATTTGAGTTTTTACTTGTGTTTTAATCTCTTCTATTCCTTCCCTAATTTCTCCTTTTATTTTATTTTGGCCCATTTCGATCTGGTCCTTTAACTTTTCAAGCATTTCAGCTTGCCCTTCCAATTTACTCTTCATTTCATTATTTTGGTTATTAAGCTCTTCAGCTATTTTTTTATATTCTTCGGCTGTTTCTTTTTGTTTTTCAAACATGCAAGTTAATAAAGCTATGATTTCCCTATTCTCTTCTTTTTGCTCAATCTCGTTTTCGTTTTTATCTTTTTGTTCCTCACTAGAAGCATCTCTACTTCTTTCGCTTGAGTTTCCATTTTTTTCTACACTGGGGACCTTTTTTATTTCACTAGTTTCGGTTTTATTTTGTTCCTCGCTGGGAACGTCTGTTTTTTTACCTTGAGTCTCCATTCTAGGTTTATTTCTTGTCATATTTATACTTTTAAACTTTACTTTTTTTATATTATTTTTCTCTAATATATTTTATTCACACTCATAAGTTTACTAATTTCTATTTTATTTATTTCTTACTAAACTGGAAATACACGCTGACTCCACTCCTTCTTTGTCCATTTTTCTCTACCCGATCTTAATGCTTTAACTCCGCCCAAACATCCAGCTGTCTCTGATTTAACATAATGATTTATTTTAGATAACGTAAATAGCGTAAATCTCTTTTCATTTAAAGAAAACAAAGTTTTCGGTCAATTCTTTTTTTTCTTTTTTTTTAAAAATTAAAACGCTTTAACATACGTAATTTAGCTTTTGTATAGAAAGTTATTTTTTTTTAAACAAGAAACAAAGTATTTATTTACTATTGTTTTTTAGGTCCAGCCCCAAACGTTGGAAAGCCATTTATGTTACCGGGTCGAACCGCTGATACCATTTACTTATACGTATATATAAGTTTTGGCCGGTTTCAAACTCCTTCCTAATACATTTATAATTCCTAATACATTTATGTACCAGATCGAACCACTGAAACCACTTACTTATACATATGTATAAGTTTTGGTCGGTTTCAAACTCCTTCATAATACATTTATAATCTTATAAATGTTACGTGAACAAACCAGCACGTTCGAGCAAAATGGGAGATCTTATTGATAGACTAACTATCAACAATGGCCCACCTCGGCTGCTAGATCCAAACCCCTACTATTCAAATACTTTATTTGTTTCGGGGTAAACCCCGGGGCCCAGCTAGTCTAATGACTAACGTATTCGGGCAGTAGGCTTATAATCCAGTGCCCGAAACATTCCCTAAAACTAGCTCAGTCTAATTTTAATTCAATAACAAAATTATACAAAATTAGTGGTAGAAAGAATTAATAAAAAAGGTTGGTAAAAAGAATTGACCGACAAATAAAGTTTAAGTTTGAAGACATTTTATTTTAATTAACATTAATTAAGTTTAAAGATAATTTATTACTCAACATTAATTGACTAAATTTAAACATCTTTATAAATCTAATTTAACACACACATTTTTAAAGTAACACATTATAACCCATATCTGGTGAAAAGCATAAATAATATGTGACATCGTTAAATTATCTCACATTCATGCACATCAGTAATTCATTTTATGCATGCTTAAGAGTTCAAATTACTTTACTCGGTAGGATTGATGAATTACAGCGGTGGCTACTATGTATAAATGATAATAAATAAATGTTTACCTAGGATTTTTGGAACGTGGATATTGCTTGTTGCTGGCTGCTTCTGATGGATTATATCTAACCGGTTAGATTTGGATGTTTCTTGAAGAGATTTTATGTGAATCCATTGGCTTTATTCTTGAAGACAGTTGAATGTTTGACGGAGGATTTCTGAGTTGTTATGCAGACATTATTTCACAGGCAGGTTTTGATGATCTTGTTGGACTAAAAAGGCTGAAGGACGAGCGTATATTTCCAAAAGCTGCTTAACAATGCATTTTTGTTTCTGGATGTATAATAGAAACTGTACTGTTGTCTGAACTGAAATAAGACTGTCACTGCAAACTAGACTGAAAAAACTGATTTCCGATAAAAAAATCTGGCTATTTATGTATCTGAAATGTTTTCGTTTTAATATCCTCTGGCAATAGGTGCAATAGGTATTGTTGAAATTCCATTAGTAATTAATCCTCTGAAAACGTGTTTTTGACGATTGTTTAATTAGTAGTAGCTTTCATAAACGTATTGTTTTTATATCTTTAATTAGTAGCCCACCGCTGGTGTGGTTTTTTTAAATCTTTATTTAACTTAATAGCCATCGCTGGGTTTTCCAAATATTTCTTTTTTAACTTTCATTTACATATATAAATATATTTTAATATTATTCTAACACGCATATATTTATTTACACTCGCACGCACATATATAATTTATTATAAGCTTGAATGAAAAGAGATTTATATTTTTTTTTAAATTTTATATTACTTACTTTTACGAATACTAATTTAGAAAAACTTTACTTTCTTTTATAACACTTTTAGTTTGACTTTAAGAAAAACCCCTTCCCACTTTTAATCTTTTATTTCAAACTCTTTTATGAAAGATTTTTTTTTTTTTTTTTTAATAATTTTTTTAGACAAAATTATTTTATATACATGTGCCAAATTGGCCTTGGCACAATATTTATGACTGCCAACTTGAAACATTCAACAGTTTGACAACTTTTAAACTTATACCTCTATGTCATTTTATTTCCTTAAGTTTACAAAACTGATGGCAATTTCTTGTTGAATATTCCGAATTTTCTCCTTACCCCTAAAGAGGATATTAGTAAAAAACAAAATATGTTATGTTGTTCTATATGTATTCTCATGTTTGTGATATATGATTATAAAGCTAAAATAAAAGTGTTCATTATTTTGTCTACACTTGCATGCATTGGGTATCTGTATTAGTATATGACATTGTGTTGTTAATACATTGCAGGACTTATGAGTGGGAGCTCCCTCTATTAGCTCATGAAAATAACTTGATGTTACATATAAAGCCGAATTCTGAACTATAAACTATAACAATACAACAATCACAGATCTAGGTTTAGGTAACTCCCTTCATTACTTATTTCTAAATATATATGTAAACAAAGAGTAAATTACCCTCCACATGTTGATCAAAGAATCAAGAATAGAATGAATCCATCTTCTCTTGGTAGCTCTGATGTTTATAAGCATACTTTTGTCAATGTTATTGGTAATTGTGAGTGAAATTAATTTATTAATCATATGGAATATGGCACATAAGAGTTATTAAACTCATAATTAATTATACAAGGCAGGAGACAGCATCTCGCTTTTAACATCTTGATTGTAATAATTAAACAAGATTTACTATGTAAACTTTAAATTAAACCGCTCCATGTTTTATTGATTCTTTGTTCAACGTTTAGAGTGCTTTTGAGTCATAACCTGAGGGATGAGTGATTTACTCCCTTTGTTTACTTTTTACATTGAGCTACATTTAATTTAAAGTTTAAATATATATATAGTCAGATAAGTAAAAAATGAAATTGATCATAGTTTCTGTTTTTCAGAATGTAATTCTATGAGTGTTGTTGATTGTATAGAGCATCGCATTTTTAATAATTAATGGATTTCATTTTTCATATTTTAAAGTTAAGCAAATAAAATTTGCTGATTGCAAATAAGATTAAAGCCTATTCTGATGTGTGAAATAGTTGAAAGAGATTTTTTTTCTTTAAATCCTACATTGTTAATCATGTATTGCCGTACTTTTTACAATTCAGAATTTGACTATTGTATAGAAAATCTTATATTTTATTTTCGAGTGATTTTAATAGAGGGTGTGCTTTGTGCCTTCATTCACATTATACAAGGTGTTACAATTTAATTACCAGAATGGCCATGAGTGTCACCCACGATCTAATTGTATCGAAATCATGTGAATATTGAAATTTGTGTTTGAACATGTTTAAGCTAATGGGTGTAAAGCTGATAGATGTAGTTGCTAGTTAACTATCGATAAGATAATAAATATCTGCGCATACTTTGGTGTAAAATTGGGTCATAGTGCGCTTATTGTGAAGGACTTTTTGGCCAAACAATTAATTAAACAACTAGTTAGTTAGCTATCGAGAAGATAATAAATATCCGTGCATATACTTTGGTGTAAAAATGGGTCATAGTGCGCTTATTGTGAGGAATTTTTTTGGCCAAAAAATTAATTACACAACTAGGCCCTACTACCATTTCACCTGAATTAGTTCCCTATGATTTTTTTTTTAGAAAATTAAAAACTGCATTGAAAAGACAATGATTTCCTACTACAGCTAATATCTAAAAGAAAGTGATATCGCTGCTCAACAGCATTCCTGAAAATGCTTCCAGAAGTGGGAATGCCATTTTAATCAGTGTATGGATGCACAAGGGGACTACTTTGAAGGCATCAGTAGCCATTAGTGTACACTTCCCCATGTATATTTTATAAAGGTTTATTTTAGGAATTAAATTGGCACTCCTTGATTTGTTTTCGGAAATAATGGATATGCTATAAGTTAACTTTAGTTTTTTTTTTTTTTTTTACATATATAAAGATAATTTTTATATATTAATGAATAAATACATCTTAATTTTTTTTTTCTTAGTAATTTAACTAGCATTTTCTAAATATATAAATTTTCAAAATAAAATACTAATTATTTTAACCATTAGAAACCAGTCATCACTTAGAGAGTCCCAATATAGATAGCAATGTCTAACTGTTGTCGAGGCAACCTCCTTTTAACAATAAAGGTGGAATCCCACCTTTATCTATGGTACCATATATTTATATAGACACTAAAGATTGCAACTTAACCACAAAGATTGAAATTGTTGATACAAAGAAGTTTAAATAAACCTTGTTAAACAGGTAAATATCACCTGGACTGATTACAGACTAATAAATAGTCAATTATAACATTACTAATTGCAGTTATAATTTTCAAATTGCACCTAAAGTATTACTTAAATAAGTGTAATCATTATTTTGATGCTCACTTAAAAAATTTTACATCTTATCATAAATAGCCAAAATAAGAGTCATGGATCACATGACCCTATCTCTTAAGCTTGTAAGTTATAAAACAATGAGGAATGCCAATTCCTCTACAAGTTTTGTGTTAAATGCTTAGCCAGAGCCAGCACTTAAAATATCTCTGTGAGGAACCCCTCCCCAAACCCCTAACCATGGTTTCGTGCTTTGGCACTCCTCAGAGAGGCGTCAGGGTAGGTTCAGACACTAGATCTAAAAATGCCAACCCAAGGCCAGCATTTAACTAAAAGTTATGAGTGGAAAATCAGAAATTTTCAGACATCTACATGTCTTCAAACCCAGCTATCCATCTCAAACAGCTACATGGGGCTGATAGATCTTCAGCCATACCACATAGTACTTATTTCGGGGAATAAACAAGTGCAAATATATTACTAAGAATATTTACAAGCAAGAGTACCATAGGATCATTTCGATAAACTTGTAAATAGGGCCCACAATGCCGATCTATTTTGTCAGATAAAAAATAAACATATTTGTGTTGATGTAAGAAAAGATGGATATTTGTTACAAGTTTATTTAAATGATTCCATTGTCTTAGTAAAGTATTTGAACTTGTTTGTTTCATTAAATAGGTTTATACTTCTAAAATATATTTGAAACCGCACACTCCACTACATAATCTTGAAGCATATGAATACAGACTCCTGAAAAAGACAAATAATTCCCAAGGTGCACTTTTTGTGCATAACCAGCACTCATCAATCGGCCCAAATCTCGATCTCGTAAGTATGTCTTCATCATTTGTTTAGTATTTATCCATACGAAATTATTATGCTTGGATTTACAGATGCCATATATCTTTGCACTTGCAACTTTGATATTATCCATTTTATATAAATGCATTAATGATTTCTACTAATTGCTTATTAAACTAGAGATTGTCTCTAATTCGCATATAAACTTTAAACCGCAGATAATATTGTTACATCTTAAAAAAGGATATTCACGTGGAAAATGAGATGAAGCTGATTGTTATTTCATGTAAATTGTGTTAAAGAGTTAAAAAATAGATATGCTGATCTTTAACTGTAGCTTAAGATGTATATCTGGGCTAGAGATAATCTCGAGCTTAATAAATAAATAATATTTAATAGATTCATTTGAAGTAGTTGGTGTTAGTATTGTGAATGCAAAAAATTTGAAACTTGTTAATCAAAGTGTAATAATTTGGCACTAATGAATGATAAAGGCAGCTGTAGAAAATTGAGATCTAAGCCAACTGATGAGTGCTGGTTTAGTATGAAATGCACATTTTAGGGATCATTTGTCGTTCAAGATAACATTATTCATGTTTGATGGAGTAAAGGTTTATGTACATCTTAAATACGCAGATATTAATATTCATCTATGATTTACAGTTTATATCTGGGCTAAAAATAATCTTTAATCTAGTAAGTGACTAATAATAATCTTTAATGGATTCCTCAGAAGTGGTTAGTGTCAAAATTATGACAATAAAAAGTTTGTCATTTATAAATCAGAGTAATATATATATATATATATACACATAGATATTCTAATTTGTGACCTTTTTTTTTTTAGGGACTGATTTAAATAATACTTTACAAGAGTCTCTGACATCTGCTTCTGATAGTCCTATCCAGAGTCCAAGCCATACTGTTAATAGCAGAATCAGTGATACTATTTTAACAAAAGGACAGCCAGTACCACTTACTCCATCTACAGCTGCAGTCAAGCCTATTGTCGTTGAAATGGGAAGAAATACAATTTTTAATTCATCGGTATGACTTTTTAATTTATTATATTAGAAAGTATTGCTTTCAATGATATAAATTTAATATCAAAATATAAGAATTTTTTTTTTTGCTTTCCGATTGATCTATATATTTTCTTAATATTTAATTCACATATTAAAAATAATAATCTATTAAATAATGTATTCAAATTAATTACTATTTTTTTTTAAAAAACTAAAAAAATTTACTGCATGATAGTTGTGATTAATTAATTATTATTATTAAAAACTGAGATAATTTCTTTTTAAATCATGCTGCAAAAGAGACTTTTTGGCAAGGAATACGTAAGTAAATTGCACTGTTACACGTAATTGTCTTTTTTATTTTTATATTAGCAAGACATAAAATGATTCCAAGAATTTTATTAAAAGACAAATAACTCTTTCAAGGAAATATTATTTCATATTATTTTGGTTTTCATTGATGTGAATATATCTGGTCTTAATTTATATTGTCGTAGAATATATAAAATCTTTAAAAAAAGACACACCCATTTCTCTAACGTATTTTTCAGTGCTTTACTAATTTTCTATAAAAATTCAACTGTGTAGCAGTCTTCTTCAAATCTTACAATAAATGTCCTTTCAGATTAAGATCTGGAGGACTGTTAGACAGTCGAAACTGTCATAGAAAATTAAAGCAATCCAGAAAGTGCGTGAGGAGGAGTAGGTTTTTGAAAGGGTTATTGTGAAATCTGAAGAAGACTGCTAGACAGTCAAAACTATCATAGAAAATTAAATAAATGTAGCATTATGGAAAATGCTTTATGAGCAGTATAATTTTTTTTTAATGATTTGAATATAAGGAAAGTAACGAGTGCAAGAAATTTTAAACATTTTGGAAGGATCATAGAGTATAATAAGATGAAATATATATATATTTTGACCGTAAAAACAGATGAAAAAATTCAAGATAATTCTGAATAGCATCTTGTTTGACAATTATTGTTTTTTTAATTAATATACGAATAATAAATGGTTCTTTTATCGTAAGAGAATAATTATATCTCTTAATCTCAGATATTGACTTTAATTTTTATTAAAAATCGAATATATTTATTAATAAGTTGACAATGACGAACTGTTTATCAATAAATCCTGTATAAAACAAAGGCAATTTTTTTTTTTACTTAACATTATTATTTGTAGTAAGTATATTTTGAATTTAAATAGTATCTACTACGTTGATCATTTTCTTTTTATAAATAATTGTTATATGGGAATTTATGTTGATTCCAGATCTTTGTTAAATAATTATGTAAGTTAAAATAGTATATGTTCTTTTATTTAGCAAAATTTTTTCCTAGGTCAGCATGTTTTTTTTATATTGCTTGTTATCAGAGTACTTTATGCTACAATATCTACTTCGGATAACTTTTATATATTCCATCTTTTTTATATGATTTACAAAATTATACTTTGTACATTATCTTTGGTAGATTTTGACCTTTTGTTTAAGATATATTTAAAGAATATGGTATGTTTGATGTTGGTCATTTATATCAATATATTGTTGTTCTTGATATGTTTCTGTATGTAGAGTTTCTAATCTAAGTACTCATCTTTTAAATAGCTATCAATTGGCTTTACCAAATTTTTTAAAAATCTTATAACTGACAATGTTTTTTTTTTCATTTTATCCTAAATTCTTTAATATCTTATATATAAAATCCCTAAATGTCTATAATGCTCTCATGTGATATTCAAGTTAAATATTTCTTTGTTAGAGCGTGTATTCGTTCAAGAAAAAAATTATTATTTGTTCCGCCATTAATAAACCGTAATCGTTTTTTTTTTTTATGCAAATGAAGGAATTTGTTAAAGCAACTGATTTAAAAAAAAAAAAAAATTCCACTTTCTTTCCATAGGCCGGTACATTTCTGCATTCTAAAAAAATATGGTGTTGGGATAAAAAAACTTGAAGAAAAAAACGCTCGGAAAAAAATCAGAGCATGTGCTTTAGGTATACTATTGAAATTGTTAAGAAATTTAAACATTTTAATTTTAATTTAGTTTTATTATTATCTTGCCGGATACATATCTGAAGTGTGCCAAACAGGCCGAGTTGTTCCAAACAATTTTTTCCCAATTGTTGTGAATTTCTCACGTTTATTTATATAATATTAAAATCTTTTGTTTAATTGGTGCTTGTCTTATAGATAAAGATGCTGTTGGATGGCGCCGTTTTCACGCTAAAACTATAAAATATGACCATTCCCGGGCCGTTGATTATAATAATTTTTCTGGATTTTTTTGTAATGCGAAAATAAAGACAAAACAAAATCGTCTTTTACAAATATTATTTTTTATTAACGTATACAATTTAAATGATAATAATAAATGTAAAATAAAATCAACAAATTAAATTTGATTCGTGTTTTTTCTATCGTATGTATTTTTAATTGTGTTATGGCTTTTTTTTTTATCGGATATTTTTTTACTTGTGTTACGGCTTTTTTTTTTATCAATTTTCTATCGGATATTTTTTTACTTGTGTTACGACTATTTTTTTTGTTGTTGTTTAAATAAAAAGAGATATTACGGATATTTTTTACTTCAAATAGAATGACAATAAAAAGTAAAAGTTGTTACGGTTAGTTTTAGGGTTAGTTTTAGGGTTAATGTTCTGTTGTTTGTAATGCTAAAATAAAAAAATTCAAAATCATAACCGTACTCGGACAAAATAAAGAAACTCAAAACTTTTTTAAACAACAACAAACACATATAAATGTCTTCTTTACTTATTAAACATGTTTATAATATTTGCTTTTTATGAAATTTACAAAAAATCATGTATATTTGTACTTTTCTTACTGTATATTTTTTGGTACCGCTCTTCTTTGTCTCGTAATGTTACGAACAGTACGTTACTTGACGTGTTACCTAATTGCAACTCACTAAAAACATAGATATTTAACATTTTCCCAATTAAAACTTCAATACAGTACGTTGTAAAAAGTCTTAGAATTATTACTTTAAAAAATCTGAACATTTCAATACTTTAAAATAAAAAAAATCCAATGCAAACAACATTTTCATCCAATTCAAATACAAACTCTCTCATCAAGCCGTAACTATTTTATAAACTGTGCGAATTTGGAAAATGTAATTGCTGCGATGCGACATACATGCTGTACTGCGACCCGACAGCGGCCTGCATTCTGTAGCACAACAAAAAAGTTGTAATATAGAAAACACGGGTTCGAACGTGTTGGCCGCGGAAACAGCATTTTTATGTGTTTTGGCGCGAAAACCGCGTCATAGAACAGCATCTTTAGCTATAAGATGAGTACCATTTAATTTATATTAAATCTTAAAAAAAATTTTTTGTTAAAGCAACTGGTTAAAAATTAAAACAACGAGCTTTACAGAGGCCGGGTAAAAACTTGTGTTTGTATAAGTGTTATTACATTTTTAAAATATTTTATGTACTGATTTCAAAAAGATTTCACTTTGTGGCACAGTGAATGTTAACATTGTTTTTGTTTTTTTTTAATTTTATGTTTATATATGTTTTCTTATTTATTTCAAACTGTAATTGATGCTTTTATTTTGTTATTACTTTTTTATTTTATTTATTTAATTGTTGCATTGTAAGTTTCTCACACAATATTGTTCTTGTTTAAAGGTTTTGTTTGCTTGTTCTTAAATTACTATTTTGATTACTTTATGAAATTAATTGAATTGATGAATATTGTTGATATTGTAGCTAGGTGGTGGTGAAGATGATGATGTAATATAAATCAGATAAATATGGAACTGATAATGATAAAGGACATTTTGGAGGATCTGATGATTGGGACTAACTGAAAAGACTCATTCAATCAAAATGCATTTTAGGAATCATTTGCATTTTTTGTCTTTTCTGTAATCATAAATTTGAAGTAAAAGAAGTATAAGTTACAGTTTAAAAGATTTTACGCATGGGTGAAGGGAATTGGTACATTGAAAATAAGATCATATATATGATAATTATAAGTTATATTTTATCTTTAATTTATATCTGAGATTTGAAGAAGTATAGTGATTTCTTATCCGATAAAGGACGAAGGGTAATCATTTATGCATTTGCCCTATATGGTTTGGTGCACTGCTAGGGTGGCAGACTATGGAGTTTAAGGTCCAAAGATTAATTCTAGAACTACTTATGAATTCCTGAGCCATAAATCATTTGTTTTATTTATTTTACTTGTGTATTTATTAAAAGAGAGGCCATTGTTCAGGTCCGTATGCTGCTTTCAGTGCATCAAAAAACCAGATCTAGGGTGAACACAATCAGCTAATGTCCATCCTCTTTGCAGTTTTAATCATTTTTAAGGTTTCTTGTAGGTCGTTGAACTTCTGCTTTCAGATCTTTATGTTTGTCATGAAGTTTCACGTTTGATTTATTATTTTGTCAAGCGTAAAATGCCATGCTTTTTTTTAATCAAATCACGAATAATAATGTCATTGTGAGAAAATCAGTCAGATGGAAGGAGTATTTTGATCATCTTCTGAATAATGATACACGAATTGAGATGACATCTTTTAATGATAGATCCATTTTATCTGCTCATTTAGATTTGGACAAACAGCTTTTTGTAATCTTGAAAATGGAAAGGCCGCATGATCTGATAACATACCTGGAGAAGGTTTAAAATATGGTGGTATGTTAGTTTTAAAAATATTAGAATTTTTAAAGAGTATATAAATCCTTGAAGTTATGTTAAAGATGCTTCTATTGTTGCAATTTTTAAAAATAAAGGGAATATATTAAAGTTATCATGGAATATCATTACTGTCCACTACAGTAAAAGTACTTTCAAGGATTTTGTTGAATAGGTCGATTCTAGTCATAGATGAACTATTAGCAGAAACTCATTGTGGTTTTAGGGCATCGGAACTACTGTAGATATGGTTATTGGCAAATGCAAAAAGAAATGCATGGATAAAAGAATAATTTATATGTTGCTTTATTGATTTAATCCAGACATTGGATGCACTTAATTGAATCGTTCTTTGGCATTGTTTGAAATTAGTTCATTGTCCACCAAAATTCATTTGTATCATATAGCTTCTACATGATGGAATGAAACGAAGTGCTATTACTACTGTTGGAAAATATGAAATATTTAAAATGGAAGTTAGTGTTAAATAAGAGTATGTACTCATTTCAACATTTTTTTCAATTTTTATGGCAGTGATCTTTGGAACTGTTTGTAAGCAGCGTAATAAAACAGGGATCAAGATGCAGTACAGGTTTGGTTGTGGGATTTTTAATTTGACTCAATTAAAAATAAAGAACCTCATCTTCTTGGATTCTGGATTTACAGTATGCTGGTGATTGTGCTATTTTTTCCAATTCAGAAGATCATTTACAGAATGTTCTTAACATTTTGAATGCAATATGTAAAGACTTTGGTTTCATAATTCATGTTCAGAAAACCCAAATTCTTTATCAGCCAATGACAGAAGAAAAATCCTCGGCAACTTTTAGCTTGGATTATTATCAATGTGAAAATATAAACCGACTTAAATACTTTGGTAATTTTATAAATAGAAAAGTGGACGTAGATGTTGCAACGTAGATTCCAATATGCTGCTGCTGCTAAAAGATAGGATATTTCATCATAGGGAAATAACTACTGTTATTTTATCTGATTGATTGTGTGGGAGTGAGACTTGATATATTCTATCAATGTAATATAAAGGCATTAGAAAAGTCATACTTAAGGATGCTATGCAAAATTTTAAAAATACAATAGTAATATCATAAAACCAATCAATATCTTCTTGGGTTTTCTGCTTGTGATATTATAGACTCACTATTATAAAGTAATATCTTCATTGGATTAGACATGTAAAACGATTGAACAATGCAAAACTGCCTAAATGGGTATTTTAAGGAGTGGTTGAACATGATTTTCATGGAATAGCAAGACCCTGTCTACATTATAAAGATTACCTCAAAAACATTCTAAAGAAGAACAATATTGATTATTTCCATTGGGAAGATAATGGCAGAGAATAGAATGCATTGGAGAGCCACAGTTAAAAGAAGTATTTCCGATAGAAAAATTTTCTGTTGAAGAAATTAAAAGTTAACATCCCAAAATATTAAACAAACAGAAAATTGGGCCGACATAGTAATAACAACTTCAACAACAAAAAATATATATGTTATGAATAATAGAAATTTTTCTCTGCTCGGATCCTTAAAGGTTTCAAAACGGAATCAAAAAATATCCTTTCAGTTAACAGCAAAGTCAATATTGCTGTAGTCTATTGTATCTGGATTAAGTTTAGTTTTCATGATTGGGTTATGTGATTATATATATATATTAATTCTAATATTCTCATGGATAAATGATGAATTCATAATGTTATTTCAGGGAGCTTCCATATAATAAAAATATAATAGCTAAATAGTTGATGTTTCAGTAAAATAACAAGTACTTTCCTCAGAACATACTTTCTCAAATCATAAGAAAGCTCTGAGAAGTACTTGTTATTGTATTGAAATGTCAACTATTCAGCTATTATATACATATTGTGTGTGTGTGTGTGTGTGTGTGTAATAGAATGGAAAAAAGTAGTTTTTCTTAAACTGTCATCCTAATGCTAAGGTCCACTTTCTCTTTGTTAAAATCTTAAGAATAAAGAAGCCATTTATTCGTACTGCACCAGGTGTTTATAGAGCTTGATTTCTGCCATTTTAATTATGAAAGATGAAATTCAAACTCAAATAAAATGTACATGATTTGAGTTTGAATTCTCCCCATCATTCCAGAATTGATAAGGATTGTAAAGATAAATGATTTCTTTATTATAATTTTTTGTACAAAGAGAATATATTAGTGTTTATTCACAGCTCACAAAAAACTATTCCCATATCAGTTATGGATGTGTGTAGGGCTGTTCTTATTTTATATGTGTATTTTCAGGAGGAACGCAGAACAAGTGCCCCAGCATCACTAGCAAGTAGTCAAGAAAATTTAGTTGAATCTCGTTCTCATACACCGGCGAATGATGTTTTACTAAAACGGAGGTCTGCTGATCTCAGTCAAGTGACCGAATTTGATATCAGAGATGCAAAATCAATTGCAGGTATGATTTTATTGTGCTGTTTTTTTTTTGTTGTTGCTGTTGTTTGTTTGTTTGTTTGTTTGATAAAATCACCAAATAACTGGTGAACACTCAATGTGCAGTATTCTTTGAATTCACTATTGATATTACTCACATGATCTCACTGTAATATATACCTTTCTATATTTCTATTGTAATAAATAATGAGATACATCTTTAACATATGTAAACGTACAATTAGTGGATCTTTAGTGAACTCCATCTCCTGTGCAGGCTTTAGTTCCGTTACACCATGCGTGTAATACTGCTATCTATAGCCTTCATCAGGTATGCTAAAACTTTAAACATCTAATAACAACCTGATTTTAAAGCTTACATGCGCAAGAGAATGCGCTAAAAATCTTGCCAATTGTTTGCTTACATATATTCTGAATGCAGTTCGTTATTTGTTATTAAAAATTTGATCTAACAATGGATGTCATTTGCCAGTTCGTATTAAGTTGCAAATGTTATGAATTGTCTCCGCTTTTGCATGGATGTGTATTTAATGTTTTTTTGTGTCTTATTCAAGCATGTTGGTTATCAAAATACTTGTATAATGTGAGAAACATCACATGATCCTCAGCTTACATAGTGCTTTATAGGAGTTCTATCACGGCCATCTATTGCAAGCTCGAGCAATCATTAGATTGTAAAATGTCAATGCTTATTAAATCTATATTTTGTGCTGTACTGTCCATATCCCAGCTTAGGCCATCAGTGAAGAGTTTAAACGTGAATCTAATGCACCTGAATTGTTCAGTTTTAATGCTCCCTCAGAAATTATCCTTTTTTAATACTATCAAGCTATCAGCCTGAAATTTATAAACATCTTAATGTTTTAAATTCAATCCATCTTATTTGAATAGTTGTGACATCAGATTAGTAACTATGTACTTTCATGTCCCAGTTTTTATAACAATTATGAGCTCCTTTAACTTTAGGCTAGGATTGGTATAAAACTAAAAAACTTTATTTGACCCAGTTCATACAATGCCTTAGAGGAGCAAACTTTGTTTATTCCATTCCAACTGGATGATAGTGTTTATTAAATTCCGTAACCAGTTGTTCTCTTGTCCATATTCCCAGATTAGTTTTGGCTCGTGGCTTTGGTCAGCAAATAGATTGGATTTAGACTCTTTTGGTTCCAATGCACCTTCCATCCAATGATCGTCTGACACTAGCTCACTAAGCTTAGCTATAGATCCAAACTTCTCACAGATGAAGGTGTTGAACAGACATTCTGGGGATATGGATAGTATAGCATCAGATATGGATTTAATAATTTACTACTCTCTAATATTTTGATTAATCAAGCTTATAATAAGTGACAACTTTGAAGAAGAATTAAGTAGATCTTGCTCTTGGTATTTTTTTTTATATTGATATTAAGGAGTTGGCCAAAATATCAGAAACGTTTGTGGTATCTATTGATATGGTGTGGGACCATTGATTATGATAGGAATTATTCCTATTGAATAAAATTAAACAACATTTGGGAACATGTTTAAAAGATTATTATTCATTCCTAATGGGAACAAAAAAATCCTTTGAATTCTCTGAGAGATCATGATTCAAGCATAGTCATGAAGCGCTGTAAAAATTAAAGTAGATAATTAGAGCAGTTATGGGAAACGTGCTGCATTTTTCTCATATTTTCAAATAAATAATTGATTGCACAGGCTGCATAAATTATAGCTTTATCATTAGTCTCTTTTTGTATGAAAATGTTTGTATAAAAAAGACTCTTTTTATATGAAAATGTTTGCATTTTTTAGCAGATCTAATAATCCAAAATATACACTTCATCATCATAATGTATTTATGCAGGGATAATGATGAGATTGTGAGAATATCATAATATTTCTCGGGAGGGTGGGGCTGGCTTTATAATTGATTCAATAATCGGAAAAAGTACAATCATTAATTTATCAGACCATACATATCATGTTTTAATCATCTATTGTTCAATTCTTAAGCTCACAAAGATTCCAGTTCTACCCATATGAATGCTATTATTCTCATGGGAAATCAGCAGCTTTAAAGTGACAGTTCGATTATAAATGTCAAACTCACCTAATTGTTTTAATTGAACTGAAGATTCAAGTGTGCTGACCTGTCGTGATTCGTTTTACCATGATTACAGTCTTTCATAACATTGTTTGGTATCTCTGAGTACAGATTGATTGCCAACCACAAGTAATTCTAATAGATTTTATTCTCCAAAATTTTAAATAAAGTCTGAATTTTTCTAAAGACATTTAACAATTCTAGATGACAGAAAGAATCCTCCATATAATTATAAGTTTTAAATTGTGCTATACGCAAAAAAGTGAAGCTTATTATTATTAGAAAAGAATTTTACGGCTGAGCGCTTTCAGAGAACTTAAGTTTCCATATTCATAGCCGTATAATCCTTTTCTAACAATAATAAGCTTCACTTTTTTGCATAAAGCACAATTTAAAACTTACAACTCAAAGATGAAGTAAAAAACAAGGATTTTATTTCATATAATTACAAGTTTAGTTAGTATGTATCTCCGTTTTTATGTTATTTGATATCCAAAAGTATAAACTAATGGGATAGATGCCATCATTACTGTTTTGTCCATATTTGATTATAAAAGTTAACTACATGTCACTTTGTAATTGGAAATTAATTAATAATAAATTTTAGTAATTAATATTTTATTTCAATATCTAAAGTTTATTCCTCAATTAAGAATTTCTGAACATAGTTTCAGACATGTTATTTATTATACATGTGTATAGATTTGTGTGTGTGTGGTAAATAAAATTATACTATTATTCTCAACTGTTATCAATTCACTGCAGAAAGGGGGACTTTCCAGTTTCTTCGACCCATAGCTTTGTTTCTCCATATTGCTCCAGTAAACTTCTTTATTTCATTCATCCGTCTCACGTGTAGTTTTTTTCTTGGTCTTTTGCTATTACTGGGATCTGATTTAAGATTTCAATGGTTCATCTATTATCATCTTTTCTAGCAGTATGTCCAGCCCAGATTCATTTCAGTCACTTATTTCTTTCAGTGGTAACTATTTCTTCTTTCACCTAACTGGCAAAACGCATCTATTAAAAATCTTTTTTTTTTCAAACAGAAAGGCATATTTCTAATCTTTTTTTTTACCTATATAATATATGCATATATTTAAAAGTTTTTGTTTTTATCAATGTATCCTTCATCTCAGCTGCATTATGTCACAACCATTTATCAGTGCAAAAAATCAGACTGTCCCCTCTCCCTCTCTCAGTGCATGTATTAACAAACATTCATCACTATTTGATTAAACTAGGATTGCATCAAACACTTGAATCTCTGTGACCATATTGATATCTCAAAAATTTTCAGTACTACTCTCAAGGTAGGAACTAATCTTTATCCACTTATGGAAGGATGAACAGTTGCTGCAGTGTAGATAAATATTATTTCAAATTTTCTGGGTTTTTTTTATTAGTTCATCTCTTATCTCATAGAGGGAAAAGGTGGTCTAACTTTCTGCACTGGTGGGTGATCACAATATAGCAGAGTTGAAATAAGGACTCATTGATAAAAACCAAATTTGTGAATCATATGTATGTATCCAAGATCTGACAATTAAGTACATAAATTCATCCTAGAAAAAGTGCTACGTACTTCATTACTAAATGTCATTATTGTCCCATTCAAGTATTCCCTTGGGAAACTACACACCATCACCAATGCCCACTTCACCTTTCAAAGTAATTTTGGAACTCTCTTGCTGAAATGGCCATCAGAACTATCTCATTGTATTATCTTTGAAGTCCTGAATGTCATCAAAATGTTTTCCTTTCAATATTTTCGGATAAACTAATATTTGTTTTCTGGCTAAAAATTATCACACAAACAGTGATGTGTGAGTTAGTGCATTTTTACTCACACCTTTGTCATGACAAGATTTTTGAGTTAAGATTTTCTTGTTTTTTCTGTCGATATTTATTTGGTCTGCTATGCGTCTCACAATCTGCTGATGGTTCTGAAGAACAATTTAATAAATATTTACAATGTTTTCATCACTTCTGCTCACTACTAGCCACCTGATCCCTCTTCACCGGTGGCTCTTTCTCCCCATCAGAAAAACATTCAATCCATTTATACACTTCCATTTCCTTCACGGTATTATTCCCATAAAGTTGGACTAACATCTCATCACTTCCATTCCTAACATTTATTCACTGCTTTAATTCAAGCTCCGACATTCTCAGGATAGCACACGAACAGACACAGCAACTGTAATTAATGCCACACATTGACATAAACATGTCTATATGACAATAATATACCAAATTATGAAGCATCATGTGATGTGATGCACTGTGACTTCTCCTTAAACAGAGTCAGGAATCTCTCGGCAGCTATGCTCAGAAAAACCTGTTAGCCACTTTACCTTCCTTTTCCATTGTCCACTCTAAGTTTTCCCATAATCTGCTCCATCCCATTTCCACAACATAATCTTTGTCAACTCCATGACCTTCATATCTAAATCCCCCTTATCTTTTCCCAAACCTAGCATAAAAACCAATAACTCACTTTCTGTATAATCACTTTGTTCATATTTAACCTTCCATAACTTCATTATTTGTACCCTTTCTGCTTCCAAGCATTTACATTGAAGTAACAGATGCCTAATATTTTCTATGCCTTCCTTACACAACTTGCAGACTAAATCACCCCTATTTTTCCACTTACGTGTATATTCCCTTGTTACTAAAGATCCCAATCGAACCTTAAACAATAAGCTACTTTCCTTACTATTATCATAAATTAACTCATACCCAATGTTCCGTTTACTTCTATATATATATATATTTAAACTCGTTTTACTCTCCATACTAATTCTCCATCTCTCCAACTCCCTATTCTTTATTAATGCATCTATTCTTCTATCCCACTCCTTACCACTATAACACTCAACAATCCTCCTAACACAATCATCCCACCTTTTGTACATTACTACATTGTTTGTACAGTGCTGCTAATGTGTGTGGTGGCAAGTTTGCAAACTTAATTGTCAGATCTTGTATATATGTTGTTGTTTTTTTGTATTATCAAGCAATAATACTTGTTATCATAAGTTATAATTGACTTTGTAAGTATTTAGAGGTTAAATAGTAGCAAACTCTCTCATACAGTAATGCCACCCAGTGCAAGCCATAGTAATCGATGAATGCTAGAAGGTTTGTGCATAAAATCCCTATCTAATACCTACTCATCCAATATCCCATGACTAGTTTCTAGCTTGTGCTTTGAATCTGAGAGCACTACACTGATGAAAACCACAAGCTAGAAACCAGTCTGAGAATATTAATGATTAGGCACTAATAGGAATTTTATACACAAACCTTTTAGCATCCTTCGATTGCTATGTATGGAGAGTTTGATGGGTTTGGGAAAAGATAAGGGGGATTTAGATATAAAGGTTATAGAGTTGATAAAGATTATGTGGAAATGGGATGGAGCAGAATATGGGAAAATTTAGAGTGGGGAATGGAAAATAAAGTGGCTGACAGGTTTATCGGGGCATAATTGCTGAGATATTCTTGACTTCGTTTAAGGAGAAGCCACAATACATCACATCACATTACTATATATATAGAAATAAACAGAATATTAGGTGCGAGTTAATATATGATAATAATAAGGAAAGTAGTTTATTGTTTAAGGCTCGAATGGGTTCTTTAGCAACAAGAGAATATACTTGTAAGTGGAAAAATAAGGGTGATTTTTTCTGTAAATTATGTAAGGAAGGAATAGAAAATATTAGGCATCTGTTAATTGAATGTAAATGCTTGAAAACAGAAAGGGCACATATAATGAAGTACAGGAGAATAAAGAAAGTGGATTATTGGTTTTTATGCTGAGTTTGGGAAAAGATAAGAGGGATTTAGATATAAAGGCCATAGAATTGACAAAGATTATGTTGTGGAAAGGAGATGGAGCAGAATATGGGAAAACTTAGACTGGGGAATGGAAAATAAAGTGGCTAACAGGTTTCTCTGGGCATAATTGTTGAGAGATTCTTGACTCCATTTAAGGAGAAGCTACAGTACATCACATTTTATTATTTTAACAGTTGGTGTAAGCATAGGAAATGATGATCATGTGATGTTTTAGTAGTTTTTATTTAGAGTTTAATTCACAAACTTTTTTTATTAATTTTTATCCTATATATAAATACGGTTTTCAACCTTGTATTAATTATTTAATTGCATCCTGATTACTACCTAGAATTTATACATGTTACTCTTTTTTATAAAATTGTGTTGGTAAATATTTTTATTGTCTTGGGTTTTTTTTTTTTTTTTCATTAACTACATCTTGGGGGGGGGGGGAGCTGATAGTTATTTTTCTTTTCAAAAGTTATTTAATTCAAATATGGATTATTCGGAACTATTGCTTACTTCAAACTGTAAAATATTATAAATTTTGTGCAAATGTTTTAGATAATCCAAACGCTGTGTGGAGTAGAAATTTTCAAGATTCGTATTGTTTTATAAACTTTCAAAATATTTTTGGATCATCAAATTAAAATCTATAAAGTTATATGAAAAGTAGTCCCTTGCTGTTTTTCCTTTTCTGTTTGGATTATATTAGTATCTGCCTATTCGTACATGTCTGTCCGCTTGTAATTAAATAATTGAATGGCTTTATTGTTCAGATGTTTATAAGAAGTTGGCCTTCCTGGAATCACTAGAACCGGAATCAATCCAACGACTTCAGTTCCAGAGTTTCTGTATAGAGTAGTATGAAAGATAAGCATAAATAAATAATTAATAAATAGTGTTATCTATAGCATTTATATACAGTATTTACATATCTCAAACTCAAGCATAGAACAAGATGATGTTAGAACTTAAATTCTTATGAACAATTGGTGTTATTAAGAGGTGAAATAGCAATATATATATATGCTTATCATTTTATGGAGACACTGATGTACATGTCATAAATCATCGTCATCATTTTCAACCATTATTGATCTGCAGAAAGAAAGTCAATCTCTTCTTCGATCTCGTCTCTCTTCTTCGCATCATCCCAGCATACTTTTTTACTTCATCCATCCATCTCACATGTGATCTTTTTCTGGGTCTTGTACAATCTCTTGGAATTCAGTTTAAGGTTTTAACTATCTATCTATTATCACCTCTTCTAGCAATATGTCCAGCTCAACTCCACTTCAGTCTCTTAATTCTTTCTGTGATATCAGTAATGCCTGTTTGTTCTCTCACCCATGTATTTCGTTTTTGATCTCTTCTTCTTACTCCTAACAAGTGATCTGAAGTCTCTATTGCTTTTCTCTTAAGTGTCTAAGTCTCAAATCCATAAGTAAGAATTGATAAAACACATTTATTAAAAACATTCCATTTTCAAACACATAGGCCTATTTCCTTTTAATATTATTTCTTCCAAAATCACTCCAAACCTTAGTTCTGCGATTAAATTTCATCGTAGAATTAAACTTGGTTGGAGTACTTTTAGTAGAAAAAACTTAAGGAAATATGCCTACGTGTTTGAAAAGGAAGATTTTTAATTAATATTTAATATTAAATATTTTGAGTTTTTTAAAAAGTTGATCTTTTTCATTTACAACCCTGTTTTATTTTCACTTTCAGAATTATCGAAATTAATAATGAAAATGCATTTTTTTTTAATGAAAATTATTTTTAAATCAATTATTTATTTTTATTAAAAAATAACTGAATAGTTTATTTCTCTTCACTTGAAGATTCTTGTAATTCCACTTTTTAAAAAGTTCTAAATATTTAATATTAAATCTTTTTTTATAATTATTTACATCTTGTGAATAATTATTCATAAATCAAACTCATTAAGTAAATAACACCCATTTTCTTGTGTCAATACTAATAATACTTTTGTAGAATCTGTGATACAGAAGTTCACCCGCGTTTTTGTTTTAATTATCCATTTCCAGGGGAGTCAAAAGAATCTTGCAAGCAATATGAATGACTATTGTATTTAATATTTCCTTTTAGTTTATTTTTTATTATGATTATAAAAACAAAAGAACATAAACAAAACTACAAACTATTGTAATTAAATGGAATTTAATATAAATGCAAATTGAAAAAGATGATGAAAGAAAGTATAACAAACGTGGATTCTTCATGTTGATGGACAGAAATCTTTAATAGCATGCATCTTGATCTTTATGCAATCGGTGCAACATAAATTCCGCTAAACAGGAATCAAAATGTTGTCATTGGAAGGTCCCAAATTTTAATCATTTTGGATAAATTTTCACACAAAAAAAATTAATTACAAGTTCAACAAAAATATTACGGTAATGGTAATAAAATGCCATCAAGTAATGACAACAAGGTTAGTAACATGTTTATGTTTGTACGCTAACATATGCATAAAAAAATTATGGAGTATATGTTGTAAATGGAATTTATAGACATTTAGTAATATTTTTAAAGTTAATATTAACTTATAATTCATTTTCTTAATATTCGTTAAATTTAACAAGTAACATGTTCGGTAAAATATTTTTGAGAAAATAAATATAAACAAATACTTGAGACCCCTGAAAACGGATAATTAAAACAATGACGTTTGACAAACTTCCGTGTTACAGATTCTATAAAAGTACCATACTAATTTATTAGATAAAAAAAAAAAAACATCAATTTTATCTTTTTTAAGAGTCAGTGATTGATTTATTTATCTTAAAGCAATGTAGTTGGATTAAAGTGGAGAATCTTTTTTTTTTTTTATTTAACTAATAAATTAGCATTGATACAAGAAAGTGAATATTTATTTGCAAATTTGTTAAAATGACTTTTGAATCTGATTATTGAATTATTATGGTATGTTTATCGGAGTTAGTTTCTCCATAAAATGCTACTCTCATGGCTACATATTTAATAGTCTTTGTTTATTTGAGAGCCTTTTAAAATTATTAGAAATCAAATAAAAGATTATATGTGCTCTAGATGTCAGTTATAATGTTTTAGTTATATGGCGTGTTACAAGTAGAAGTGACAGCACATCATATGAATTTTATATATATAGCTTGAATACTTTTTTTTTTGTGTGTGTGTATCTTAGTATTGACCACTTGGGATTTCATAAAGCATATGAATATGCTATCTGCATGCATATACGCACAGTTACAAATATAATTGTAGAAGATAATTTCTTATGTAATCAGTCCATAGAGCTAACCCTTATTTTTATGAATAAGCTCATTTAAATGCCCCTTATGCTCTTTGTGAAAATGGAATTTATTAAAATCCTTGTTTAATCAGAATGAGCATGTTTATTAACATAAAGGAGCATCCCATGTAAATAATTGTCTGTGTATTTATCTTTTGCACTTTAAAATAAAGCAATTAATATCTGATTTATGATTAATAATGTTTAGAATTAGGACTTGGCATAACTGACAAGGGAGTTTCTCTGAATTCATTCCTGGAGACTTGTATTGTCATAATTTTGCAAGTCAGAAGTTGACTCTTATTTATAACATATCTTACATTATCCGTGGATTTAATAGAGTATGCTTAAATGCATTTGTTCATGATTAGTTTTAGAAGATATATGTTGTAGTATATTTTGCTTGTAATTTTTTATTTTATTTATAATGTAATTTTGTATTGTTTTAGGTCCCAGCCATCGTCGCTCTGGGTCTTACGGCATATATCCCAATAGTAGCTTAAGTGGGAGTAATAGCAGTTCCAGAGCATCTAGTCCTAGTGTTCAGGGTGCTACAGGAAATGCCCATTACCATTCCAACGAAACTACTCCGGGGAGTAACACAGGTATCTACTCTAATTGTCTGAAATATAATGGTACTTATAACAGTAAGAAAGATCTTTATCACAAGCCTTTACGTCATCTACCTATGAGAAGTATATCTTTGAACTCCGAATCAAGTAAGATCTTGATTGGCGTTTTTAACACTAACTGCATGTTGGAAGTTGTTTGGCAAAAGTATTGCTTATTAAAGTGCTTTTTTTTTCAGTGAAAGATTATGAAGTGCCTATGTGTATATATATATATATTCATTTTCATTCAGTACAGAATGAATTGAACAGTAATAACAATAATAATTAAATGGGTTATTCCTTGAAAATTGATAAGTTTTCAGAAGTTAGTATGTTTTTTAGTAAATAAATGTTTATTTGCAGTATCATAATGGACTACCCATTAATCTAGTTGAATTGTTAAATGTTTTAATAAAATTCAAACTTTATACATTTCCAAATACATTCAACTGTTAGTAATAGAATAGAAGTCAGTATAGAACATGTTTTGAGTGGTCTTATTCTAACTTTTTTAGATGTAGTTGGCCCGACAAATAACAGTGCTGGCATGGCAATTAAATCGGTAATTTTTAAATTCAGTTTTCATGAATCCAAAAATTCCCAATTCAGCTTATATATAGGACCAACACTAATAAGCAAGAAATATCTAATCTCATTGAAAGTATTTGGAAAAATATAAATAATTTTTTTTTTTTTTAAATAGAATTATGAGATATTATTTTATATAGCACTATGTTTATATACTGTAATAGTGATATTAGCGATTAAGCCAATACACATGTGCTTTAAAGATAAATTATAAATGAATACTCTCACTTTTCCCGACACAAGATATAGTTTTTTAGAAAAGATGGAATGAATCGATCCATCCTTTCGAATGACGTATTGTAAATTGTAAAGATTTCGCAAGTGTCATTCGTTCAAACATAATAAATGTAATTTAAAGTGATTGCTTAACACCTTCACGCTCTCATTTCCATATGCTTAAGATTTGCCCATACATAAATGTTTGGGTCGAAAGGATGGGTGGATTCATTCCATCTTTTCTAAAAAAACTATATCTTGTGTCTGGAAAAGTGAGAGTATTCATTTATAATTTATTTTTAAAGCACATGTGCATTGGCTTAATCGCTAATATCACTATTACTAAATAGAATTAGTAATTCAACTAGTGGTGGAAATAGTCCAAATAAAATGCCATCGTTAAAATTTTTTAACCAAACAGTAAATAAATTTACTTATATTGGTGATTATTTATCTTTTCAACATATATGTGTTCAAGTGTATCAGTGTTATGAGATAGTGTAGAGAGTGGTGGGTCGTGTGAAAGTCTGTGCTCATATACCCTATATATTACATATATAAACACAGGTATGTAATAAGCCTGTGTGTTTCAGTTATTTTATAATGATTGGATAATTTAACCATATCTTCTGTTTTAAAAAAAAAGGAAATGCTTACTTTAAATGACTTAGTGAATGTCTGTTAGCAAAAGACATTCATAAAATGCAGTTCACAATTGAGAGGGACGGGATTTCCAAATAAACAGTAAATTATGTCTAGAAAAGGGAAATTAAACTTAAAGAGACCATCTTGCACTAGATTCAAAATTGTGATGATGATGATAATATCATAATATCATTTCACTTATGGTATGCAATGAGATGCGCTATGACTTCTCCTTTATCAAAGTCAGGAATCTCTCAGCCACTACGCCCAGAGAAATCTGTTAGCCACCTTACTTCCCCTTTCCATTCCTTGCCCTAACTTTTTCCCATATTTTTCTCTATTCTGCTCCATCCCATTTCCACAACATTATCTTTGTCCACTTTATGGCCTTTATATCTAGATTTCCCTTATCTTTTTCCAAAGCCAACATAAAATAAGAACCCACTTTCTGTATAATCACTTTGTTTATATTTATTCTCCCTTAACTTAATTATTTATACTGTTTCTGCTTGTAAGCATTTACTTTCAATTAACAGATATCTAATATTTTCCATGCTTTCCTTACATAACTTGCAGACTAAATCACCCACGGTCCTCTCTTTATGTGTATATTCTTTTATCTGATGTGATGTAATGCATTGTGATCTCTCTCTCAGCCGCTATGCTCAGCCATTGATCACAATGCCATTTTGTATCCAATCTACAAATTTTAAATGTGAAGTTGTCTATTGGATGGGGAACCTTTTTTCTGCCAAGGACTATTTGTATATTTATAATCGCATTCACAGGTCACAAAAAATTATCAACTTAAAGATTAACATACTATATTTGATCAAAAATTTAATTAATTTAATCTTTAAGCATGGACAACTTTTTCAACTGGTAGACCAATTTCAACTTTCCCCTTTTAACTAAGGCCATCATTTTTTGTGTGAAATAAAAATAAAATAATGTCATTGTTATTAATGACTGTTTCACGTTTAATGGCAATTTTTCTGATTCACCTTGAACCTAACTTCATGATATATATTCTCAAATTTCTTTTTATGTTCTGGATAGGTTAATTCTATAGCAGCTAGAATGCAGTCTTTTATAAATTCCCTTTCAGAAAATGGTTTTGAATTTTCTGTCCTTTTTTTTAAAAAAAAAATTAATAATAATTTGCTTTCACAGGATTAGTATCCAATCTACAGACTTTAAATGTGACTTTTTATAAAACATGTCAGGTACTTGATGAAACTCCTTTTCAAGTTTTCTATTTAAAGTTTGTTCTTCCCTAATAATTTTGTTGTAATCAGAATGTTTTGATAAATAGTGTCTCTTAATAATGTATTCTTTATTAATTGAAATTCTTTCCTGATATATCAGGTACATCAATTTACTATTTCTTTTTATAAAAATTTTCTGTGTCAATTTTTTTTATCTTATTTTATGTAGCCATCCTAATAAAAAAAAAATTAAATGCAAAATAATAATAATAATAAAATGAAAAAAAATCCATAATTTATTTTTGCTAGTTATACGGATCTGCGAAAATCACTATAAAAATAAACAAAATGCTCTCAGCACTAGATTAAATCCATAGTCAGACAGACCACACAACATAGATATTTTGTTGGAATAGTGTACCTCTGATACAATGAAGTAGAATTATTATAAAGGTTGGAGAGACAAAAGATAAATTTTAGAAAATAAATATCTTATTATACTTAACTTTTAATTCAATATTTACATGTATATTTGCACTATACTATATGCCTGTTTAAATAGGAGTTTTATGCAGGTCCATTTTACAAACATTTGTAAAAATGTCTGGGGGATGGATTGAGAGCTTTTGAGGCCTGGACTTGGATTATGGGTCGGAGGTTTCCTACCCTATTATATATCATAAAATAGTAATGTGTAAAAGCCAAACTGAGGAATATGAATCACTTGATAATAACTCAATGTACCAAGCCACAAATTATACCTCCTACTAATAGCTATATTGGGGCTGTGACATTGAGATAAGTTTGTATAGTTAGATCCCAAAATCATTTGAGTTTGACATTTTTCAAATGTTAACTTGGATGATATAATGACCTAAATTTCTTTTTACACTCTTTATAATGCTTTTTATTAAATTGTCTGAAAGTTTCAGAGCTGAAAAGTGATTACGCTGATGCTTTTCATTTCTTAAAAACTGTCAGCCAACCTATTATAAATAGTACAAGAAGAATGAAAAACTATTAATTATTTTGCAATTATAAAAGTCATTGGTCGAATATGTTTTGTTTTTTTTTCTTTTTGGGCTAGCAGTATACATTTACTTTAACAAATAGCCAACAGACAGCCAAAACACAGTTGCGGGAATCTTTGTACTACCTAGAATCGATTTTAAAATTTATTACAGATAAATAATACCTGTGATTAACAATTTTTTCTGGTTGTCATTATTATTAGCAGCCAGCTGTAAAAGTGTTATTTGTGGTCTTTCTAACTCCAGAAAGAAATAATAAAAAAAAAAAACAGAGAGAAAGGCAAAAATGAACGAAAAATGCACCCATATATGTCACAGGCTGTTTTTAAAACTTTTTAATTGACATCTTTAACTATCTGCAGCTATCTTTTTTTTTTTTTTGGAAAGACTTTGCCTTTTTCAATTGTAATTCGCCATTGTATTCTCTACCCTTAGCCACATACTTTGATTGAAATCAATTGTTGCTGCACTTTTTTAAAATATCATTGAAATAACTTTATAATATAAACAGGATCCGTTTCTTTCAGAATCCATATTCATTATAAAATACTTATTTCAAATGTTTGTTACTATGCTTATTGTAATAAATTCAGAACCATTACATTCAAAAATCTGAACAATGTACTAATTGAACTTTTGATTTCGCCATTTTATTTTTAAAACCTTATTGAGTGTGTTTAAATGTAATTTTCCGGTGTTTTATTATTATATCGATAGGAGATCCATATCTCATTTCTTACGCAATAAATTTGGCTGAATAATAATCGTATTTGCAACTAATTTGGTTGAAGTGGTTATATAAATCACTTTGATTAAATACTCCATCTTTTAATTTGTTGAATGAAGCAGTAGCCTATTGAAATCCGCGCTGCATCTCAACACCATTTTAAAGCTACCAACATATTCAAATTTAATCACATTCTCAAACTGATAAAAAGCCAGTCTAAAAGTTGCTGAAATTTTTTCCATCCACTACGGTTTAATAAAGCAACTGATGGGTTTTTTAAGCATTAACATTTCAAAACCTTTAGAAATTATATTCAAAATATCAAAAACGTTGTAGATAATTTTTCAAAGGAAGCATAATCTTCATTGTACTGCAAAATCTAGAAACCAAGGGATGAAGTTTTTGATTTAAAACATAAATTAAAACCAGCAACACATATTAGAACTACTTAACCAGTTAGAGATGTTATTGGAATTAGGGAGACAGATCACTCCCGTAATTAAAAATAACCATGTATCCACCAACCAACTAATCAAGAAAGAAATGTCGATCTTCTTTATGTCCAGATCGAGTGAAATTCCCCTAGTTGAGTCAAATTAAGCCACTTGTTCCACTCCTGGTGGTGCCCTTCCATCAATTTCTTTAAGCTTCAGCTTTGCTGTCATATTTCCCTTGGATCCCAACGGTTTAAAGTTGGAAAGTCATTGCCCACTAAGTTGATGTTAGCAATTCTGGTGGATTGTTGAATAGCATGGTTTACGTCGGAAATACAGTAGCATCTAATCATCTTCGAATCTTTGACTTTTGGTTTCTGATTAAGAAAAACATTTTTGACACATGCTTTTGACATTGTTCATCTTGTGGCCCTAGAATTTCATTTCTAGCACTGGATATAAATGCTTTTGATCATCCCTGTTAATCATGACATATTATTTTTTATTTACTTAGTTTTGTTTTTAATTGATTTAAATCAAAAGTGCTACCATATGGCATATTGATTTTTGTTTTCAGGAAGCTGCCTATTGTTCAACTGAACATTTATATTTTTTAACAATTGTTTTAAAGATTTTATATATTGTAAGTACCCAGATTAATGCTGTAATATTTTTAAAAAAAAAGATGAAGAAGTTTGTTGATCTTGTTTAATTTTCATTTCACTTGATCCATGGAATAATGGAGGTCTTGAAATATAATATTAACTAGATAACCATAGCAACCTAATATATTAAAAGGATATTATTTGCTATTAATTCTAGCATCAAATCATAAATCTGTTGTGATCAATCTTAGAAAAAAAACTATAAACAGGTGAATAAATAAATATTAAGTGTTTTATGTTTCATATATGTTTGTTCATAAATTAATTTAAGGGAAAAAATTTTTTTAAATTATATGTACAAATATATCCATTAAAATGTATTAAAAATTGTGAGATGAACATTTTATTTTGGTTTAAAATGAAAAATAATAATGGACTTGCAAAACAGGATTTTATTTTCACTGCATCCAATTATTTTAAAATCTCCATTTTACTTACTAATTGGAGGCAAATGAACAATTTTTACCTTATCGAGTGAAATTTGAGCGATTTCCAACAGTCGTCATGACAACAGTAATGTCATCAAGAGTATCTTATAACTAGAACGGAGGCTGTAATTTGAGTTCTTGCAATTTTGCCATTGCCTAGAACAGATACATGTTTCTGTCTGTCTTTAAAAATTTATCAAATTCTATTGTTTAAGTGGTTAATTTCTAAAACTATGAAAGAATAAAATTTTAATTATCTCCCATTCAATTGGAGTCAGTTTGTTGATGAAATTCCTGAGGATACGACAAAATGTAAAGCAACAACAAAAAATCATCAAACGGTGCAGTTGGCTATAAAAAATAAAAATAAATATTCTGTTGTCAAAAAATCTAGAATTCCATCAACCCCAATTATGTGTTTATGGCTATCATATTACAGATCAATGGATTTTACAAGATCAATGATCAACTTAACACATGTGTAATATCAAGCAATCTAAATTTCACTTTCTTAATCTGGAAAGAAAAAGTTAGTATTTATTATTCACTTATATATGGCTGAATTTTTGGCAATGAAAAAAATTATCTTATACATGATTATCAATGAAAAGGAAAATAAAGCCAGTGATATGTAATTTTGCATCGACTAAGTAAGTACCTATTGTTTTAAAGGCTTGGATACATTTATATGCTTAAAAGAAATAGCGGAATTTAAACACGAAAGTAATTGGATTCAAATTCACGAGAGTCGTCTCTACGCATTAGGATCAGAAACCAGAAGCTCGATGGACTAGTGAGTAAAAATGGGCAGACTTTCACTTAGATGGTATGATTTCTATGTATATGTATTTCTTTTGTTTTGTTTTTAAAAAAATAATATATAGTTTACATTTGTTTATATTTAATTTTAAAATTTAGAGTTAAATGAAATACATACGGTTTATTATAGAATTCAGTCAATAAAAAGGTCAGAGAGATTCATTTTTGTTCTCATTATTTAAACTCTTACTGATGAAATAGGTTAATGCAACCCGATGTTTTCAAGTATTTAAAATTTTAATATATATATATATGCCAGATTTAACTCCGGGATATTCGGATAGAGAAAGATTCGAATACAGTGGGTTTATTTAGGAATTATATTAATGAATAATTAGAGATCAATTTTTATTTGATTTTCATTTCTTTTTTATTGTTGTATATTCTTTTTGAAGTCTCCGAGGATATTTCAAATCTCTCCTCCAGTTTTATATAGTATTATTCTCACGCAACACATTTTTTGGAGTTTCATACACTTATTTTTTATTATTATTGTTTTTACTGATTCTATGCAGTAATAGGCTACCAATTATTTATATATTAAAGAAACCTAGGATTATATACTTTTAACTGGTTATGACTTTATTGCAAACATCGTTTGTTGGTTCTGTCATATTTTTTTTTATTATTACCGTCATAAACTTTTATTATAAACTAATAAATTTAGAGTTAATTTTAAATCCGATGAATGTGTCTAATTATTTTTCTTGAATGTGCCAGATAATTTTGTTACTTGAAGTTTGATCCAAGGTCAAATTTATTTTGGTAAGTGAAAAAGAATTAGATATAAATGTGATATTTATCATTATACTTAAGTATTTGTTTACTTATCTAAGTCAACAGTACTGCTAGAAATAATTTCATTAGTTCAGAGTTGATTCTTTATTTGCTTATCTTGTCCGATTACAAAAATCGTAATAGATTTTGTTCTATTATTAGTCGGAATGATCTGTCTTAAATTACTTCTAAAGTAGGTCCTAAGATCTATGTGTAGTGCTCTCAGATCCAAAGCTCCTCACTGATGAAAGTCACAAGCCAGAAACTAGTCTGGGGATATTGGATGAGTAGGCATTAGATAGGGATTTTATGCACAAGCCAGTCTGGGCTGGGGATATTAGATGAGTAGGCATTAGATAGGGATTTTATGCACAAGTCTTCTGGCATCCATTGATTACTCTGGTTGGCACAGGGTGGCACTACTGTATGGAGAGTTTTGCCTCATTTACTTCTAAACATCTTTGAAGTGGAGATCATAAATTTTATCGATTTGTATAACATAATATTATCCTTGGCTTGGATAACTGCCAATTATCATCATATATAGTTTGTTATAAAATCCATTTTATAATCGATTGATTGGAGATTCAAGTAGTTGAATAATATCAGTGATTGTAAGTCAGTAAATATCCAATAGAAATTCTTGTAGAGTGTTTCATTTTCATTTTAGAATATAACTGAAGCAATAATTGCAGGTTGATCTAATGTAAGGTATGAATGAAATGTTTATATCATATTTAACTTTTTATTAAAATAGATGCAAAACTGAGGAAAGGTTTATTTTATTTAAACATTATAAATATTGTGTAGTTTAGAAAACATTCTTAAAATGTAATTGTAATTATTTAGAAACTAGTTGATTTAAATAGAATGCCATTAAATATTAAAGTAAATTTGCATTACTATAAATAATATTAGATTAGTAGAGTATGTCGGAATTTAATTATTTATTAATTCGAATTTTGTTTTATTCAATTATCAATCAAAATAGATACCTTAAGCATACATCATTGTAGGGCAATGATATATGATTTCACTGCTTATTGCAGTTTACTTTGGAATAGTGAATAGATTTGTTGATATCTGAGGCGATGATCTCGTTTGCTTTATTTCGTTTTAAATACAATCTGAATAAATTAGATTTTAATAGAGATTGTTAGCATTTTATGATAGTGTAGTGGACAATCTAATTATGTATGGGCAATATTGTTATTGCCTAGTGTAATCAGTAACTGAGCTAGATAATTTTACACAGGTTCTAACAGAGTTACTATTTGTTAACGCATGTTTTGCTCTGTGATAAATAATATAAATCTTAATGGCATTTCTTTATGACAAATGTTGATTGAACAAATGTAGAGACGTAGTGAGATAGAAAATTCATTATTATTGTGACAAAGAAGCTACCCAATGCTAGCCGATGATGATCATGTACGTACATGTACGTGTAACAATTATTACAAAAATCCAAATCAACTTTAGGGCTTTTATAAAATGACATTCCACGTTTAGGCTAGATCTATATTATTACGAATGTCTCAATTCTGAGACATAATAAAGTTTGTTATATATTATCATCCCATATTATAATCAATATTCCATTACAAAGTGGTGACCAACAATTAGGCTATGTTTTATTCAGATTAGATTGATTTTCCCAGCATTATCATGTTTATCACGTTACAGTATAGATGACTGTCCAAAAACAATTCATTTTATGTCTTATGTATATATTTGAAATTATTTACTGTTGACTCAGTTCTATTCACTCATCTTTTTTTAGAAAAAGAAGAAAACAGTCTATATATTGAGATAAAATGTTGCATAATGTAGTTAATAAAGCTTTTAAGAATTATTTAAAAAAATATTCACGAGCCGATGAGTTTAAGTATAAATATCAAAAATAGTCCTTTGTGTAAAATATGTCAGAAATCTACTACTTTTTATTCTCTTTGTCGTCTTTTTATGATAAATTGTAAAATGTAAATCAATAAGTAAGTTTTTATATTAAACACTTTATTATGCCAACTGCTAATTTGGTTTTTTTTTTATATATCAAAGCGTTGACCGGGAAGCGAACCCAGGCCAGCTGCTTAGAAGACAGTTATGCTAACTGCTAGGCCACCAATGCTTGACAGATGATACATTTAAATGTATTCGTATTCTCAAGCTTATAAATATCTCACAAAAAATTATGGAAATTTTTCATCTACTGGTAGCTAATAAAGAAAAAGAAGAAGAATATAATAAAGAGAAAGAAGAAGAATAAAGGAAGACTAGTACAACAGAAAAAGAAAGAATGGAATATTAGCCATTTTAATAATAAATAAATACTAATAAGAATTTCACAATTTTTTACATTGAAATTTATTTTACATCAGCGGGAAAAAAAACTTCATTGTCTTTATTCATAAGCTTTTTTTTTTTCACTTTTAGGAAAAAAATTAACTTAGATGTTTAATCCATCAGCATGTGAAAAGTTTTAATTATTGCAGTGATATTAACATTTTTGCGAGTGTTTGTGTGATTTTTTACTTGTGAATTATTACTTTCAGTTAATCTACAATTAGTTTGAGATTTACTTTTATAAACTTGTTTTGTAACAATCATTAAGGAATCACCCTCTACACATGCTCTGTGTAGATTTAAACACTTTAGAAATACTCCTTTCTAAACATAAGATAGTTTTTTGAAAAGATAAGATGAATCCCTTTTAACGTTTTAACCTAAGCATATATATATAGGCAAATCTTAAGTATTTAGAATTGAAAGCATGAGAATCTCAGTTAATCACTTTTAATTCTATTCATCATGACTTAATAATTGACGTTTGTGAAATATATTATAATTTACTGCACATCAGTCTTAGATGTAATAACAATATATAACGAATTATTTATTTATCTGGTGCTATGTGTTTAATTTGTAATTAGTCATTAAGGAATCACCCTCTACACATACGCTGTATAGATTTAAACACTTTAGGAATACTCTCTTTTCTAAACACATGATAAATTCTTTTGAAAAGATAAGATGAATCCAACTTAACTTCTTTACCAAAGCGTATATGTATAGGCTAATAGTGAATGCAATTAAAATTGATTAATTGAGATCTTCATGCTCTCATTTCTAAATGCTTAAGATTTTCCTATATATGTATGCTTAAGTTAAAAAGTTAAGATGCATTCATCTTATCTTTTCAAAAGACTTTATCTTTTCTTTAGAAATGAGAATATTCTTATACAGCATATGTGTAGAAGGTAGCACCTTAATGATTGTTACAAATTAAAAACACAGTGCTAGATAAATAAATAACTCGTCATAAACTTATTTTATACCAATGCAGCACTACTTGAGTTCTCAATGAATACAGTATAAATGATCATGTAGTCCATCTCTCTAAAGCTCGAGTGATCGGGGAATTACCAGATGATAATATAACTTATTAATCTTCAGACCGGTTTCTGGTTGTTGCCTTTATCATTGAGGACTGTGGATTCGAAGCTGGAACCAATGCATCCACCAACCATCTCTTTTTTTTTTTTACTGTCAAGCTAATAATCTTAAATTTAAAAAATGCTAACATTTTAAATCCAAGCCAAAAATAAATATACCTACGGTTAGCATCAAATTGAGTGTACCAATTTTTTTTTTATTGGCCTGATGTCAGACCTACTATACAAATGATTGGCTTGAGTTTAAAAGTTGGTTGTTTTTTTAATTTCAGACTATTAGCTTGATTATAAAAGCGTAATAATAGTAATCGAATGGCTTTATTGTTCAAAAAGTCATAAAAAGTTTGAGTGCCAGAACTGGAATCGATCTGAGAACCTTCATTTCCAAATTCAATACTTTACACCTGCACTAAGCCTCGCAGGGCAAAAATGGAGTTAAAGGTCATCAGAAGCATAATTGCATTATTTCCACTTTAGAATTTTTAAATCCTTATTAATAAAGGCAAGAGCCAGAAAACAGTATGAGAATGGGAATTACTAAATCACACCACTGGTTGGTAAGAGCTGGTTTCTCTAGCTTACAGTAGATGGCGCTAGAGTAGTAAAAAAAGTGTTTCATTATAATCATGTTTTAAATAACAGTGAAATTATAGAAATTATTGTTATGTAGAACGTTTTTACTGTGGGCGGGTTTTTTTATGTTTGCTTTTAATTGAATTTAATTGCCAATTTCTTATATATAATTTATTGTAAATTGGAAGTTTGTAAATGATCAGTGAAATTATCTTAAGAATATATTGGTTTGAAAAACTAATGATAGTCTAAAATTAAGAAGTCAGTAGTTTTGAAGGAAGTGATAACATAATAGCTGCCATGTTGGTAATAGGAAATAATGGATTGTGATAAAAGTGTGTTTATATTTTTCACATGGAAAATATTTGGATGTTCAAGAAGCCATTTAAAAGATGAAGCCACCAATGAATTAGTCAAGAATTTGTCTAAAATATACCTATTCATATAACACTTGGATAGATCATTGTCCCGTCTTTTAACCCCTTTAATACAGTCCCTCAAAATTCTAACACTGGGGAATTGATTCAGCTCAAAAAGCCATCATCATATATTACAGAAATAATTTTAAAAATTATAACAATGATATTCAACTAGGTGTTTTTTCATTTTTTTTTAGTTAAATATTTTATTTTATTGGTATGTAAATTTTCTAATAATTTTAACTTAAAAGAATTTTTAAAAATTATAATGTGGAATTCTAGTAGCAGATTTTATAAGGTGATATTCATCTATTGAAGACACCATTTTCCCACTGATTTAATAATTCTTCGTGAAGAAAAAATAACAATTAAATGCTCCATAAAGCGAGTATATTATAAAAAATAATAAAACTCATAGAATATAATAATTATCAAAAAAAAATAAGAATGTAAACATTTTAATTTTTAAAATTAATTTATATCCATTATATAAAAGTACCCATCAGTCATTGCAGGATCGGAATCTTTCAAACACCCATCGGGATCTGTAAATCTAGATAGAATTTTCCTAACAAAATAAATATTTTTGAAGTAATTTGTTTTCACATATAACAGTGATATTACCTGAATTTAATCGACTGCTACACATGTGCACATACTTACAAATATGTGTATGAACATTGAAGTTTTTATTTGGCCTATTTTTTTTTACAAATTAATTTTAAAAATGTAACTAATATCATGGTAATGGTTTCAATGTTATTGTTTTTTTTTTATAATTAAAAGTAATTTTGCATTAAAATAATTGATTTTGATATAATGTTAAAAAATATAATGAATATAATAATTGAAATTATACATAATCTAAATTCATTCATCAAATTTTATTATGAAAGCGTTTTATATTCTATATTAAAAATATATATATATATTTTAAAAATCTCTTTTAGGAAAATAACAATTAAAAAAACTATAAATTGGAGCATCACACTTTTTTTTTCATTATAAACTACAGGAAATTATCTACAAGATAATAAATAAAATGTATGTGTATTGTACAGTCTGTGTGTCCCGTCCCCCCCTATATTTATGCAAATATAACTAAGGAGCTAATTGATGACTCCATACTAACAAAACGCTGATGGGAAGGATTCAAGCACTAACTATATGTGCATGCAATGCCATCTAATGTCAAGGTAATCTATCTTACTGATGAAAAAGGATCTTATAAGGATAGTAAATATATTATATGGTATTTATCAGAATGAAAGTCAAATCAGCAGAGATGTCCACGCAATCCAATTGTTCGACCTACTATTTATGTAAGATCTTATAATTTTTAATTATGAGCCAATTCAAATGCGACTATGTGAACACCTCTGCTGATTTGACACTCGCCCCAGTAAATATCATTCGTCTAGTTTACAGTCCATATAAAATCTTGACCCACAGGCAAAAAATGGACTTATTTTTTGGCTGTAAGTTAAATTACTTTTATAATTATAGAGAATTACATTATTGTGTAGATATGGCTTTAAGGGGAAACTTATCCCTCCTATTTATTATTGTATACAATTTTAAATACTGTAACATAAAAATGTGTTCTCACAAGATCATTAAAATAATGTGCAGCAGCTATTTAGAACAAATGAGCCTCATAACTGAAATCTTAAAAAAAATAAATAAAAGTAGAGACTTTGCAAACATCCTGTATGATTGGATTAGTCTCAATCCTCCACCGCCAATAAAATGTTTGTGGCACTTTATGGCAATTGTCGACAGTCCTTTTACCGAATTTCAAGATCTCTAGGAGTTGTACTCCATCATCAGTTCGTTCCTTTTTCTAGAGTGAATAGTGAATTAAAAGAGTTTAGAGCGAGGTTTGACAAATATCTGGAAGAGTTTCTTGGAAGAGGACACTGTTAAATATGACTTATTAATACTAACAAGCCTATTCTCTGAAGTTTTATTCTGCAGATGAAGTAGATGTAAAAAAAAAAATTATTTTATGTAGGTGTGAAGTTGAGAGGGTTGATTAACGGGGAAATAAATAGAAGACAATAACTGTGCTTGAACGATCATGAGAAAGATAAATTTCATTCGTAAGTGATGGTGTTTTACAATTGTAATAGTAATCTAATAAGTGAAGTGAAAGTAGAATTGATTACTTTATAATTTAGATGTAGCGTGGAATTCTTCTAATGTTACAGCAAAGTGAATAAATAGATTTAGAAGAAATTGGATCTGAATCTCATTGGAAGTAGAGGTATTATTCGGAACGGGTGACCATTGTTTAGAAATTCATCAGGAATCGAATCAAAATCATATGATATTTTATGTCAGTTTTGAAAAGCATTAGTTATAGTTGCATTCAAAATTATATATGTTATTCTAATTTGTTTTGCAAATTAAAGTTAGTATTAACATTGATTTACTAATATATCAGTTGTTTGGGTAAATAGGTAATTCTACAACATTGAGTAAATGTTGCAGGTTCACCTGGAAATAGCTCCAACGATGTCCCTATGGCATATTTGACTTTGGATCATCAATTACAGGTATGTACTATATGTGCATGTGTACTATATGTTCATATGTGCATAAATGTATTTATAGAAAGATATTTAATAGTAGAATAAGATTTGAAGTACCAGGCACTCTTATACCTGGAGCCTAATTGTAAATATAGAGGATTTGACCTCAGACTTTCAAGTCCCTTCACTATCCACACTATCTCATACTACTGATACATATGACCACACACATGCAAAAAAGATAAATAATCACCAATATACATATTTTGTGCTAAACCAGCACTCATCAGTTGGTCCAGATTATCATCTCCCATACATATATATAATCAGTGCTCAGTTTATATTAAGATAGCAAATCCTTACACTTTAATGGGCAGGCTTCAACCTACTCCAACCTCCAACTCTTCAGCCATCCATATCATTGAAAATCTGATGATGGAAAGCCCAAACCCCATGCTGATGCCAACATTATTGCCATGCCCATGTTGACCTAAAGTCACTCTGACCCTTCATGTATAGGACCTTATCCATTTAAACACATAGAAGAGAGATGGGGAGAATGCAGGCTTAATATGTAAGATTGGAAATACCAGGCATGACAACAATATTGGCATCAGCATGGGATTTGGGAATTCTATCATCAGATTTTCGATGGTATGGATGTCTGAAGAGTTGGAGGTTGGAGTAGGTTGAAGCCTGTCCATTAAAATGTAAGGAATTGCTATCTTAATATAAACTGAGCACTGATTATATATATGTATGGGAGATGATAATCTGGACCAACTGATGAGTGCTGGTTTAGCATGAAATACTTATATTGGTGATTATTTATCTTTACTGCATGTGTGTGGTCATGTGTATCAATAGTATGAGATAGTGTGGATAGAGGGGCTTGAAAGTCTGAATTCAAATCCCCTATATTTTTAATAGTAGAATAAATATATCAATATTATCCACATACTCATTATCGTCATTGTTTTTACAAATCTTGTTTATTTTATGAATCATATTTATCTACATTCATATATATATTAATGGATGAGAATAAATTTGGTTCATAGAATAAACAAGATTTGTTTAAAAAATGTTGATTATGAGTATATAAGTAATAATTTTTATATATTGGAATTAAAGGGTCTATCTTGAAAGATTAAAAGTTCTTAAATTAGTTAAGTTTTACAATATATATTTTGATTGATTTACTTGTTAGTTTCTCTTAACAGGGATTTATAGGAATTAATCAATTTATATCTTGTCTGAGATCGATGTGAATTCATCTTTTGTAATGGTAGCATAAGACCAAAATTTTTAAAAAAATGGTATAATTTGGATTTTTTTAATTCACCTTGATTAAACGTTATATTTAAAATAATTTTTTTTGTTAACTCTGCTTCTTTCAAGATTTTTCTGAGAGACCAGAGGACTCATAAATTATCTTAACATCATTAACGTTTCTCGATAAGCATCATTAATATTCTCATATTATTCATAAAATTTATATAGAAGGAAAACCTCCTTTTTGAATTTTCGAAATAAAATTACCTCCGAGGCTATTACTTTAAACAGCCAAAACTCTCCATACAGTTGTGCCACTCAATGCAAGACAGAGATATCAATGGATGCCTGAAGGCTTGTGCATAAAATCCCTATCTAGTGCCTACTCATCCAATATCCCCAGACTAGTTTCTAGCTTATGGCTTTCGTCAGTGAAGAGACTGAATCTGGCTTGCATTGAGTGACACTACTGCATGTTATGAGCAAGCATAAGAAACGGTGATCGTGTGAAGCTATTACATTAATGTCCGTGTATTTTATAAAGATGGATAATATTTTTAATTCGTATATTTGTTTAAATAAGTATTTATTACATTAATTTTTTTAAATGGTGAATATAATTCTCTTTCAGCCGCTGACTCCCTATCCCACGTCCAGAGAATCGATGTCAGTTTTTGATGAACATTGCAAGGTTATTATAGATTATGTTTATAATTATTTTATCATCAAAATATATGAAAAAACGTCTAAGCTTTTAACATTTTTATTTTTTTTTTAATTTTTAGATGGCACAAAATTATCTTAAAGTACAAACGGAAATTGCTCTACTTACGCAAAGAAAGTAAGAAATATCATTTGACCATAAGAATTACTTAGCAGTTTTTTTTTTATCTAGTTTATATTTTAATTTAAAATTAAACTCTTTTAAAATTTTCAACCTATGTTTCAAATATTTAATTATATCTTTTAATTATATGTATGTATAAATTTAATTATATGTATGTATAAATGGATTATTCTCCTGTACATGAGGGGTCAGAATGACTAATATGTCAACATGGGTAGGATGACAACCTTGGCACTATCAAGGGCTTTGAACGTTCCATCATCAGATTTTCAATGAAATGGAAGGCTAAAGAATTGTGAGTTGAAATAGTTTGAAGCCTGTCCATTAAAGTATAAAGATTGGCTATCTTAATATAAAGCTGAGTACTGATTATATATATATGTGTGAGGATAGTAATCTGGACCAACTGATGATTGCTGGTTTAGCATGAAATACATATATTGGTGATTATTTATCTTTTCAATATGTGTGTGATCAGGTGGGTCAGCAATATGAGATGGCACTGAGAGTGGTGGGTCATGTGAAAGTCTGAGTTCGAACCCTGCAAATATTACATATATAAATGCAGGTTTGAGCCTGTACAATGTATTATATCTTTAGAGTAATATTTTTAAATACAGGTATATTGTATATACTGAACTGTAGATATAATTAGAACGGATTTGAACACAGACTATCAAGCTCCCTTCAGCTATCCACTCCATCTTATATAACAGATATAGATGACCACTTACATGTGAAAAAGATAAATGATCTCCAATATATGTATTTCGTGGTGAACTAATAATACTCATCAGTTGGTCCAGATCATCATATCCTACACATATATATATAATCAGTGCCCATTTTATATTGAGATAGCAAATCTTCAAATTTTAATGGACAGGCTACAATCCAAACCCCCCCCCCCCAGCTCTTCAGCCATTCATATTATTGAAAATCTGATGATGGAAATGCTTAAAGCCATTGTTGATGCCAATATTGTTGTCATACCCATGTTAACTTTAAGTTACTCTGACTTGTCATATGTAGGACTTTAATATGTCCATTTAAATGCATGCATATTAGTTATATAAAATGGAGTGGATAGCTGAAAGAAGCTTGAGGGTCTGTATTCAAATCCCCTCTACTTACATCTAATGTTTAGTATATACAATACTATAGATTCATCCTGGATTCTGCCCATTCCTCTTCTGTGTATTTAAATGGACATATTAAGGTCCTACTTATGAGGGGCCGAGAGTATCTTAAGGTCAACATGGGTATGACAATAATATTGGCATCGGCAAGGGCTTTGAGCATTTCATTATCAGATTTTTAATGATATGGATGGTTGAAGAATTGGGGGAGTAGAGAGGATTGAAGCCTGACCATTAAAGTTTGCAAATTTGTTCTCTTAATATAAACTGAACACTGGTTATGTATGTGTGTGGAGCCAACTGGCGAGTGCTGGTTCAACACGAAATACATATATTGGAGATCGTTTATCTTTTTCACATGCTTGTTGGTCATGTGTATCAATTATATAAGATGGAATGGATAGCTGAAGGGAGTTTGAAAGTCTGTTTTCAAATCGCCTCTAATTACATCTTTAGAGTAGTAAATTTGCAGTAGCCTCCTCTCCCCCATTTTACATAAAATCCTGTAAGATATGTTTAAAAAATGTACACATTAAGCCTTCAAACGTTGTTTGACTAGATTTTAATTAATTTTTAAGGATAATATCCTTGGGAGACTGACCGGTGCTATTTAGGAGTTGTAATGCAATTACTTTTACGGACAGTTTCCTTAGGTTTAGCATATTCTGCTGGTGAATTCTGTACCTCTGTTTGGAGGAAAAGTTCTCGCCCTATATGTGTGGATGCTCAGTTAAATATTACCATGAGCTATATTAATATCACATCCAGTATGCTCCTTTGCAGTGGTTCAAGATACTACCCAAAATTTATCTCAAATCAAGATTCCTTTACTGGATGTTCAACCAAGAACCTGAAATTGAACTATTCAATTTTTTCCCTGTTTCAAACATCCCCCATCCCCCCTCCAAATCTGACAATAAAGTCACCTGGATTTAATCAAAGACACATTTTATTAATAGTTTCAGGACAACTCATGGTTGTTGCATTCATTAATTATTCAATAGTACCTATCCTTTGGACAGGCGCAGAGAGCACGCACACAGTTAATTCATTCATTTCTTTCATTGTATTCTATTTAATTGCCCAGATTTTCCAATTCCACATATTTTTTCCCATCTCTTATATTATCCAGCAATGTAAGTCTTCTCCATTCTTTCTTCTTAGTATATGTCCCATTAAGTTTCTCTTTCTAATTTCGTCGGTCAATCTTCTTTTTTTTCATTTGCTCTTTCCAAAACTTCCTCAATTGTCATTTTATTCATCGAACTACATTTTCACCATTCTTTTCCATGACCACATCTCAAAGACCTTTAATCTATTCCTAATTTTTTTATTGATTGTCCAAGTTTCACAACCGTACAATAATACAATCCACTTATAGTACTTATTAATCTGTTTATTAATTCCCTCTTTTAAGGTCCACAAAATATTTTCATTTCTTTTAATAAATGTCTTCTTTGCCAATATTATTCTTCATCGTCACTTCGTCCAGCTTCACTCAACCAGCTACCCAAATATCTAAAACCATTCACCTGTTGAAATACATCATCATGAATATCAACTTGTATTATTTTTCTATTTCTTTTTATTCATAAACACTTGGCCTTCTCACCATTAATCTTGATATCGTTATTCCATACATTCTTTCTCGAATTTATTCAATATATTCTCAAGATAAAAGCCATATTATCTGCAAATCTTAAACCTTTTATTATTTTATCTCTAATATTAATCCTCCATATTCAAAATATTTATTTCATATACCTTCTAAATAACCATTAAAAAACACAAATTTCATGCAACATCCTTGTCTAACTCCTCTTTTTATATTCACTTCTGATTTTTATTGTGCCCAATATATATATTTCAAGTCAATCTTTTCTCTTTTCAAAATAATACTTTATTTTTTAAGTTGGTCGTAAATTTATTCCAGATTATTCTATCAAATTCTTTTTTCAAATTCAGAAAATATCTACCAATTTTTTTATCTTTTTCAATATATCTCTGCAATTGTTCTAATAACACCAATAGCATTTCTTCTACTTTTCCTTTTCTGAAAACCAAATTGTTCTTCTCCAATATAATATTCTATCTTCACATGAATTTTTTAATTTAAAATAGCTTGTACTCTTCATTTCTAGCAACTTTTTTAGCAATTGGAATCATTATAATCTTCCAGAAATCTTTAGGTCTTTTATACATTAAATCGCATAGTCCAACAATTTCCTTTATAGTTGATTTTCTCATCCAATGGCTTTACTATTTTTCATTTTTTTAATTGATTTAATTATTTCTTCTGTCAATATGTCCATATCTTATTCTTCTGCTTCAGCATCTTTACTTTCAAGTTTATAATTAGTTGTGATATTTTTTTAAAACAGATATTGAAGATATTCTTCCCATCTTTTCAGTATATGATCCCTATCAGTTAGTTTCTGTCTATTCCTATCAACTATATCATTCATTAACTATTTCTTTTTACCCCAAGTGACATTTCTAATTTCTTCAAATACCAGATCCTATTGTTTTGCTTGTTGGAGCACTTCTCTCTATATATGTCCTTGTTCCAACGATTTTTCTTTTGCTAAATATGTTTCTGTTCTTAGTTCATTATTAATTTTTCTATATGCTCTTTGCCCTTTCTCACTACTGACATTCTTTTTTTTTCTCCATACTTCCATCATTTTCAATATACCTTCTATTATCCAAGGTCATTTTGAATAGTTCCTATCACATTTTAGCGGTTTTTAATATTTCCTCTTTAATTCTTCTTTGTTTCTCTCAATCATTCATACATTCTTCATCTTTATCAATCCATATTATTATTTTTTTGCATATAAAACCAAATCTTTCTTTTTCTATTCCTTTCAATTTTTCCAAGCCCCATCTTAGATATCTTTTCCCTCCTTTCATCATTTTAAATTTAACTTTAATTTAGCCATAACCATTTTATGCTATTATATTATGTTGCACTCATCTGCATCATAAATCGAATTTCATGCAGATATTGACTACCATGAACTACATAGTTAATGGCGATTAAATCTGTGGTGGAATTGAAGGTGTTTAAAAAAATAAAGCCGCTACTGAATTCTATCTCCTGGACAAATTGTCTACAAGTTCCTTTGCGATATTTTGCTAATTGTTAAGCTGCTGTAAAAAAAAATCATAAGCTAAATAAATAATTGAATGCTTTCACGTGAGAATACATTGTTGTTTTTTAATTTTATATTTAAAAAAAGTTGTTTTATATTAAACAATAAAAATTATACTTAAAAAAACAAAATTAACTTGTTTGTTGCCCCTCACAATAATGATGAAATGTTCCCTAACCCCCACTGATCATGTAAATAAATTTAAGTCTTTTATTTTCATTTACGAACGTATATAGCAACCATTATATTATTATATTGAGTGGGATCAAAGTATTTTATTTTATTAACAACAGTTATGAGCAAGCATGAAAGATAGTGATCATGTGATGTTTAAAAGTTCAATAATAAAGATATGTGTAAGAGAATGTAATTGGGCGAATTGATGAGTTGATTCAGCACAAAATGTGCATCGTGGAGATCATACATCTTTGTCACATGTCTGTGGTCGTATGTTTATGATTACATCCTTCTAGAAGGTTTTAAAAGTGGATAGAAACCAGACCCTACCTTGCATGAGAGTGGTGTAGTGAAAATTACACTTCAGGAATACTATTCATTTAGTTTTTATAAAGCTTTTTTTTTTTAAAAAAAAAAGCATATATTATTTGAAATATTTAATATTATGTAAATCAGTGGATACCTTTAATTAACAATTTTATAAATAATAAAATCCCCGGGGGGAAAAGATAAATAATAATAAAATTAATAATAAAATTAATATCTTTTTTATATATTCTTTTCAACTTCTAAAGAAGTCAAGTTACTTTTCACTACTAAATGAAAGATTACTGCTAATAAAAAATATTTCTTTCCTAGTAGGAGGAATTTTTAAACTGAATTATTTGTGCATTGAAAATGATATAAAAATAATAGTTTTTATGGTTACATTTTACTGTATCATAAAGATTTTTAACATAATAGATTTTTCTTTAAATCTATGTGATATATACTGTGTGTCACCGGTGATTGGTTTTCTTTTCGTACTGTCTGCAATGCCATCTCTGAGTCAGCATGTTTATGTAGTAACGTAGACTAGTTATTCACCAGAAAAATTTTAAGATGCTACCATGTCTGAATTACGAATTACAACATGAAATGTGACAGTGTGTTTCACGGCTTAACTATGATGGAACAGCACACTAGTATTAAATTTGTATTAAATTGGGCAAAACTGCTACTGAAATGTTTGAAATGATGCAGACTGTATATGACCCTGAAGTCATGAATCATAAGAATGTTTTCAAGTGGGTTGCAAGATTTCATGATGGCATTGAAGACCATCTCCAAAGGTATGACACATGTCATAATTTATGTTCTAGACATAGTAGTGTTTTAAAATTTTTGTGGTGAATAGCTAAAGTATGTTATGTAACACATGCATTGATTCAGAGATAGCCCTGCATACATAATGATGGCGAAAGCATTCATCTTTTCTATGTGACGCACTGTTATGTATTATATGTACATATATAATATCAAAATTATCCCAAATTCACAACTCAACCAGACCAGCTAAGAAAATAAATTCTAAAACATTATCAATTGACTAGTTTGGCTTTATGCTTTTAATGTTACTATATTTTTAATAGCCTTTTTAGATGGAAATATTTAATGTGTGGAGTTATCTATTTATAATTAAATTAATTAGAAAGCACTTAACCTAGAATAGTAGCTAATGAAAATCAATGGTAATCAACATATCAGTTTTACTTTAACCCCTATCCTGGGACATTTGTTTTTAATAAACAATGTTCTTAGGTTAAATCTTTTCTAATTAAGTTAATTATAAATGGATAACTCCACACATTAAATATTTCCATATATATAATATCACTATATCTTTCATAATATATATATATCAACTTACGAAGTTTGGAAAATTGGTCAAGGATTCATAAAAATACCTTAAACAATTTCTCTCCAAAAAAGAAAATAGCGCTTGGTGTAATTCGTAGATTCAGATGATATGAATATATAATTGAAAGACATCTTAGACTCATTATTATTTACATGTCAATAGATATTTCATACTGTATTACTTCCAAGCAAGATTTCTCATTCTTACTTTATTGTTTACGCAGCATTTTCCTTCAATATTTTTTTTTATTCAACTTTCATAGCTTTACCTAACTGATCTTTATATTAATTTTATTTATTTTCATTTCAAATAGCATTCTTTTACTTATTTATGATTTCTTTAGAAATTGCAGGCAGTAAATAAAACGTCCATCTTTATTGTACATGCTATATGGAATGTTAGATGTAGGCTATTGTTCACAGTGCCTGTCCCTGATCCAGTCAGTCTTTTTATGAACACTATTAGGAAAGTAAAAAACAGAGATTTTATCATTGCATCAAAATTTTTGTATAATGAAATGTGGAAATTAATTGATGTACCGGATCCATCGAATCAGTAGTGGCTAAGCAAAGGATGAATAATAGATTCAATTTGTATCAATGATGATAGGTGAATGGTAAAACTACATTAGTTTATTATTATTTATCAGAAGATAATCAATATACAAATGGTCCCAGACTGTTGAAGATGTGTAAAACATATTTTTTCCTGTCTTTTATAAGCATGTAAACATTATTTTTCATAAATAAAAGCTTTTGAGATTAAATAAAACAACAGCATTAGTCACGCATGGTCGGTCATTTGGTGGCATCAAAACTTATGTTTGTGCATTTTTTTAAAAAAATACATTTAATAACTAAACTATTTGAAATATACACAGATGTATATTTACTATTTGCCTGAAGGTTTGTGATGATGGTATATTCGATGTGATAACATGTTGGACTATTTCCATCATCACCATTGTCAACCATTATCAATCCACTGCAGGATGAAAGTCCCTCCAAGTTCATTCCATCTCCGATCTCTAGCTTCTCTTCTCCACATGACCCCTACACATTTTCTTATTTCATTCATCCATCTCACATGTGGTCTCTTTCTGGGTCTTTTACAATATCTTGGAATCCAGATTAAGATTTTAATTGTCCATCTATCTCCATCATCTATCGTTAAATGTTGAATGTATATAAAAATTTAAACTTTATTTAAACTTCTCAATTATAAACAATGTAACGGTCAGAAAACGTGTGACTCGTAAACATAGTGCAGAATTCGACCACCATACAGAACAGCAGCACCATCAAGTAGCGAAGCCACCCGTGGTACTGAGTTCGAACATAGTTTATCGGTTCCACAATACGATCCACGAAACAACGCATCTGATGCGACATTAGTAAAGATTTCCTTGGGCACGGTGGTCAGGGATATGCAAGAGACTCATGATTTTATTCTCGAGCTAGCCAATAACCAAACTAATATTAATTAAACATTCATATTTACATAATCGAGGAAATATTATATAGAATGGGTATCGAATAAATGAAACGTAACTGCAGACATATAGTTTAAAATTATTTATTAAAACATTTTAATAAAACAATCATTTACTAATAATATTTGTGGATTTAAAGCTTCAGTAGCGGGATTTGCGACATGATTATATTTAAAGAATACATTTATTTATTTAGACATTATTTTATATTGATGATTTCAGTAGCGGTATTTCCGATACTGTAATGTTTACAAAGGAAATTCACTTATTTGAAGGCTTAATCTAGCTACCTAAAATTCTCGAATAAGTATTTCTAATGCATGCCTTGGGGAATTTATACCTTTGCAATGCAAGAGTCTAAAGTAAGATTTAAGAGTGGCGGACATATATTTATTTAATTAAACTATTTATTTTATGACTAAGGGCAACATTTATTTGAGAGTGAATTACGAAGATAATGCAGAGGCGGAGTGATATATAGAATAATAGAATTGAGCAAAGGAACACGTGGTACGCTTTAGAAAGGCGATATGGAATGGCAGTATATTGAAACTGCAATGCCGCGAATGAGTTTATAAAAATGTCGGGCTGGTCTCTGCCATCGGCCCGACAAAGTAAGGTGTCACATAAGCATAGCCAGGGACAAGCGGTCCGTGTCGCAGTTTTGCTGGCTGGCTGCATGACATTGTCAAGTCCTACGGGAGCACCCATTATGCCCGCTTGTGTAGGATGACTGGGGTTAATTTCAACCCTGAAGAATCCGGAAATTTCACGGCAGAATGGGTCATCGCGTCTCTAAAACGTAGCGCATGTATACTGTATAAACGATTATGATGAGATTTAAAATAGATTTCTAACTAGGCCCTACATTATCAACATTTACTAAAGAACGTTGGCGACTCTCAAAGAAATATAATTTGATGGAATTATTCATTAAGATTTAATATATACAAAACATATCTAAACTGGGAGTTATTACAACTAATATGCCAGCCATTTGCGAAGTTGTAGACCCCTGCATCACAATAAATGAAGCATTGAATGCGTGTCGATTTATATGAAAGTTAAGTTAGTTATGAAAGCAAATATTAATGAAAATTTGACACGCATTCACTGTTCCAAGCAATCATAGATTTAAACTTTGAAAATTGAGACAGTTATGAGCAGGCAATAATTAAATAATAACTATAGATAAAATGTAGATTTGAGAAATACGCACCCAAGAAAGATACAGTGAGGTAAGCTAGATTATTAGAGAAATTTACACATTAAATTAATTATTCAATTTTAGTTATACAAATGATAGTTTTTACATTTTATAATTTAGATAAGTATTATGAAGAAGAGCTATAGCATATTATTAGAGTACTCTAGAGTTTGAATACAGACAGGTACCTGTTTTATAAGAAGTTTTCCGAGTCCATTGGTTAAGTAGCAAATAGTTCATGAGTGGCCATTCTTTCTTGTATTTAGACGTTTCATTTTACTTTCACAGCAGCAGCAGCTTTCTCATTTATTTCAGGCAGCAGATCTTCATGGTTAATTTATGATGGGCAATGGAAAGTTCAGCATCCGACAGGCCATCTCCCGATGGAGAATAATCTAGGTGCTTTACTCGGTCATACCTTGGCAGGAACAAATTATTTTATATTTTGGAGACTCTCAGTGATCGAGAGCAAAGCTAAAGTTTAAGTGAATGTCTCCAGCAAGTCTAAGATGGCCTCTTTTTTTTATCTTGATCTTTCACATTTTTGTTAAGATATTTTAGGTTCTACTTAATCTGCCCTGAGGATAATCAATGCATTTTGTTGGTTTTTTTTAATTAAAGAAAGCTGCCATTCTATTGTTTACATTTTACATTTACTAATTATACTTTGGGGAATTTTTCTTTAATTAATCTAATATCTATCACTGACTGATGCTTTTCAATTTCAAAGACAAAAAGGGAACATAAGATTATTTTAACTTTTAATTAAATATTACATCAGATTTTTTTAGAATTATTATTAAATGAAATTTAAACAAAGCAATAAGTACGAAATTTATAATCCAAAATAAATGATTAAAATTATATAATTAAAAGAAATCTAAATTATATTATTTTATCCCTATTTATTGCATTTAATTTGAGATCGAAATGTGTGCGTGTTTATGCTGAATTCTACATATATTTATACATTTTTAATATTGTTACACACACAACTCGATATCAAAAAGTTTAAATTTGGGCGGGATAGACCGGTCAGTGAGAGACGACAGAAAAAGGTGAAACTTAAGATTCGAATACGAATCTTACTGTTTCATTTCCCCGTACTTCCCGTGAACAATTAAGGGAAAACAAAGGAGGCAAGAAAGAGAGAGAAAAAAAATTTTTTTTTACATTACATAATTTAAAGACGAAAACATTATTGTTTTTACAGATATATTGAAATATAGAAAGCAGAGATTACATGAAGCAACGAACAATTTATATACCCGGATCTAGAATTTAGTTTAATTAAAATGGCCTAATTTGGCCGTGTCTGGTTAAAATCATAGTAATAATTAGTTAAACTGAATGTATATATATATAAAATTCTTAGAATAGGATTAGTTAGTATAATATAAAAAAAATTTTAAGAGTAATAGTAATTAAAACAATAATATATATATATATATAATAAAATTTCTATCTAAAACCCTACTTGACTAAAGTACAATCCATTCAACCAAGTTCATTATATCAAGTTCGTTTTAATATTCTCATATACGTTTAATCCGTCCTAAGAGTCTAATATTTTTACAACCCCGGGTCAGGTGGATAATACCGATCTCTCGTCATCGATGACTGCGGCCTTGGGTTTTCTAATCTTGCCTTTTATCGGGTGGTTCTTTGGCCCAATGGTTCAAATCCACGGTAGTAAGAAATTCAACCATTTCTCATATCTTTTATTTGAATGCCTGTCATTAATGGTTGGATGGTTAGCGGCACGCTACGCTGGATCGTTCTAAATTTCCACTTCCCCATATTCCACCAGTTTTTGGCAGATCCCTGCAGATGATTACTAGCTATAGCTATCTGCACATCTGGCCCTTTCTTATGAAATTTTAAGAACTTCTGTGAGCTCTCTAGGTAAGTTTGAGGTTTTTCCCTTATTTCCACTCTAAATATTTTAACGTGGACCATCTTTGTTAAGTGGCTTTGGTATCCACTGTCCATTTTCATGTTTTCTTCCGTGACTTTTGGTTCTATTCTTTTGACCCCATCCATGCTTGTCTCCTTTTTACTGCTTTCACTCAACGGTTCTTGTGGGCCTTCATCTATTGGAATAAGGTCTATTTGCTCATCTACTATCATCGGTTTGTCAAGTATTTCTAATTCCCTTTCCTTTTCCATATCTTTAATTTCTTCCTTTTTACTAACTGGGGATATTCCATAATGTTCGTTGATCATTTCAAGATACACCAACATATCCCTATCAATTTTCTGACGCTCCCTAACTCGTATCTCCTCCTCTTCCTGACTCGTTTTTGGTTCTTCATATCTTCTTCTCGCTTCCTCACGTATTTTCCTCCATCCTTCTTTACTCTCTCTAAATATTTCAAGTAACCTTAGACTGAAGTTCATTGATGCTATTCTATCATTTTCTGCTTCCATTTTTCTTAATATTATTTATTTTATACTAGTAGCATTTGACTACTCCCCACCGGAATATTGGCCCTATAACACTCTTTCGCTGCCCTCACCTACTCTACATTGCCCTATCTCTATATTGCTGCGTTTAACATATTTGACATATATATTATAGCGAACTACTGGTTACGCGTATAATAAGCTACTGCTGTCTATGATATATATATTTGTACTTTAACAAAATATTTACTATTAACATATATAGCAAGCTTCAGCTGTCTATGCTATATATATAACGGTGTTTTAATAAAAAATTCAATGCTACTTGCTTTCTCATTTAACGACTGATTACTTTTTTTTTTTTGACATATATCTATAAAATATTTCATTAGATCCGAGTATTTTCGTTCCTTCTTAACTTACACACACATCCCTGCTTTCCTTAAATGTGTTATTACGCCTGCTGTCCTTTCATTTACTCGACCCACATTATTTCACTCGACTTACTTTTTTTTTCATTATTTTTATCAAACAAAATCATATATATATAGATTAATTAGCTAACTCGAGTAACGAACGCTAAAAGAAATTTGCGTTATATTTTGCTCAGGGTATATATGGGTTTTTTTGTATCGGAAGCTCCACGTTGGAAAGCGCCAAACGCTAAAAAAAAAATTTAACTATGTAACGGTCAGAAAACGTGTGACTCGTAAACATAGTGCAGAATTCGACCACCATACAGAACAGCAGCACCACCGAGTAGCGAAGCCACCCATGGTACTGAGTTCGAACATAGTTTATCGGTTCCACAATACGATCCACGAAACAACGCATCTGATGCGACATTAGTAAAGATTTCCTTAGGCACAGTGGTCAGGGATATGCAAGAGACTCATGATTTTATTCTCGAGTTAGCCAATAACCAAACTAATATTAATTAAACATTCATATTTACATAATCGAGGAAATATTATATAGAATGGGTATCGAATAAATGAAACGTAACTGCAGACGTATAGTTTAAAATTATTTATTAATACATTTTAATAAAACAATCATTTACTAATAATATTTATGGATTTAAAGCTTCAGTAGCGGGATTTGCGACATGATTATATTTAAAGAATACATTTATTTATTTAGACATTATTTTATATTGATGATTTCAGTAGCGGTATTTCCGATACTGTAATGTTTACAAAGGAAATTCACTTATTTGAAGGCTTAATCTAGCTACCTAAAATTCTCGAGTAAGTATTTCTAATGCATGCCTTGGGGAATTTATACCTTTGCAATGCAAGAGTCTAAAGTAAGATTTAAGAGTGGCGGACATATATTTATTTAATTAAACTATTTATTTTATGACTAAGGGCAACATTTATTTGAGAGTGAATTACGAAGATAATGCAGAGGCGGAGTGATATATAGAATAATAGAATTGAGCAAAGGAACACATGGTACGCTTTAGAAAGGCGATATGGAATGGCAGTATATTGAAACTGCAATGCCGCGAATGAGTTTATAAAAATGTCGGGCTGGTCTCTGCCATCGGCCCGACAAAGTAAGATGTCACATAAGCATAACCAGGGACAAGCGGTCCATGTCGCAGTTTTGCCGGCTGGCTGCATGACATTGTCAAGCCCTACGGGAGCACCCATTATGCCCGCTTGTGTAGGACGACTGGGGTTAATTTCAACCCTGAAGAATCCGGAAATTTCATGGCAGAATGGGTCATCGCGTCTCTAAAAGTAGCGCATGTATACTGTATAAACGATTATGATGAGATTTAAAATAGATTTCTAACTAGGCCCTACATTATCAACATTTACTAAAGAACGTTGGCGACTCTCAAAGAAATGTAATTTGATGGAATTATTCATTAAGATTTAATATATACAAAACATATCTAAACTGGGAGTTATTACAACTAATATGCCAGCCATTTGCGAAGTTGTAGACCCCTGCATCACAATAAATGAAGCATTGAATGCGTGTCGATTTATATGAAAGTTAAGTTAGTTATGAAAGCAAATATTAATGAAAATTTGACACGCATTCACTGTTCCAAGCGATCATAGATTTAAACTTTGAAAATTGAGACAGTTATGAGCAGGCAATAATTAAATAATAACTATAGATAAAATGTAGATTTGAGAAATACGCACCCAAGAAAGATAGAGTGAGGTAAGCTAGATTATTAGAGAAATTTACACATTAAATTAATTATTCAATTTTAGTTATACAAATGATAGTTTTTACATTTTATAATTTAGATAAGTATTATGAAGAAGAGCTATAGCATATTATTAGAGTACTCTAGAGTTTGAATACAGACAGGTACCTGTTTTATAAGAAGTTTTCCGAGTCCATTGGTTAAGTAGCAAATAGTTCATGAGTGGCCATTCTTTCTTGTATTTAGACGTTTCATTTTACTTTCACAGCAGCAGCAGCTTTCTCATTTATTTCAGGCAGCAGATCTTCGTGGTTAATTTATGACGGGCAATGGAAAGTTCAGCATCCGACAGGCCATCTCCCGATGGAGAATAATCTAGGTGCTTTACTCGGTCATACCTTGGCAGGAACAAATTATTTTATATTTTGGAGACTCTCAGTGATCGAGAGCAAAGCTAAAGTTTAAGTGAATGTCTCCAGCAAGTCTAAGATGGCCTCTTTTTTTTATCTTGATCTTTCACATTTTTGTTAAGATATTTTAGGTTCTACTTAATCTGCCCTGAGGATAATCAATGCATTTTGTTGGTTTTTTTAATTAAAGAAAGCTGCCGTTCTATTGTTTACATTTTACATTTACTAATTATACTTTGGGGAATTTTTCTTTAATTAATCTAATATCTATCACTGACTGATGCTTTTCAATTTCAAAGACAAAAAGGGAACATAAGATTATTTTAACTTTTAATTAAATATTACATCAGATTTTTTTAGAATTATTATTAAATGAAATTTAAACAAAGCAATAAATACGAACTTTATAATCCAAAATAAATGATTAAAATTATACAAAATTATATAACTAAAAGAAATCTAAATTATATTATTTTATCCCTATTTATTGCGTTTAATTTGAGATCGAAATGTGTGCGTGTTTATGCTGAATTCTACATGTATTTATACATTTTTAATATTGTTACACACACAACTCGATATCAAAAAGTTTAAATTTGGGCGGGATAGACCGGTCAGTGAGAGACGACAGAAAAAGGTGAAACTTAAGATTCGAATACGAATCTTACTGTTTCAACAACTTGTTAGTAACAACACACAAATCGACAACACAATATTAGTAATGACACATTGTTTCGAGTAGTAGTATTCTACACTCTTATTCAAGTGTTGCTGGCCTCACCAGTAACAATTTAGCATAGAAAGTCGAATTTAAACCTTTAGATTATCGAATTTGAAAGGCAATGCTCTAATAACTGAGCTATTCTGTCAAAGGCAAGAGATAGTAGAAATTTCATATATTTAAATATGAGAATTGGTTCAAATCCTCCTGAGTGCTTCAATTTTTTTTTAATACTTTTCTCTAATAGCAGGGTTAATTAGAGACTTCTATACCTTGTGTATTGTCACACCGGGTTGACTTATAGAATTGCTTGTCATTGTCATATGAACAGCTTCCTTGAATTTTTTTCTTTGCACCTTTTCCTCTCTATACAATATTTTTGTATTTTCCCAATTAAACATATGGTCATTTGTACATACATGGTCTGCTATTGTAGATGCATCTGTTTTTTCTCTTTTAACCGTGATTGAAAGCAAACAAACTAATAATTAAAAGATAAAAAACATATGAGTCTACAGTAGCAGATGATGAGTGTACTAATGACCACATGTTCAATTGGGAAAATACAAAAATATTGGGTAGGAAAGGGTGCAAAGAAGAAAATTCAAGGAAGCTGCTCATATGACAATGGCAAGTTATTCTATAAGTTAACCCAGTGTGACAATACACAATGTATGGAAGCCACTAATTAACCCTGCCCTTACGAAAAAGTATTAAAAAAAATTGGACTCTGAAGGATTTGAAATAACCCTCATATTCAAATGTATGAAATTTCTACTATCTCTTGCCTTTGACAGAATAGCTCAGTTGGTTAAATCTTTGCCTTCTAATTTGAAAATCATCACATGATCACCATTTCCTATGCTTGCTCATAATTGTTATTAAAACAGGCAAGACTCTCCATTCAGTAGTGCCAGGTCTCCTCATTGATGAAGGCCACAAGCCAGAAACTAGTCTGAGAATATTAGATGAGTAGGCACTATAGGGATTTTATGCACAAGCCTTCTGGTATCCATTGATTACCTTGGCTTGCAATGAGTGACACTACTGTATGGATAGTTTTGCCTGTTTTAATTTGATAATCAAGAATCCAAAAATTGTAAGTATGACTCATGCTAAATTATCACTGGTCGGGCCAGCAACATCTGAAAAAGAGTGGAGAATAATACTACTCGAAATGTTGTGTAACTACTAACCTGTGTTGTCTATTTGTGTGCTATTACTAACAAATTGTTTGTATTTGAAAAGCTTAATTAAAGTTTAAAATTTTCTATACATTCAACATTTACTGATAGATAATGGAAATAGTCCAGCATATTATTATATGTATTTATTGTTTACCATCTTTCAAATTCACCTTTTTGCCACCTTTCATAATGTTTTATTATTATTATTAAATTGATGACTGTGTAGTGATTTTCTTTCAGAGATATCTAAGACAATTGTATTATAAATTCTTTCACATTTCAAATTTTACTAAATCGAAGAAATTTGATAAAAAAAAAAATTAAGCTGTTAATTTATGGGTCAGTCTTATTAAAAATATATGTGGTTGTTATCTTGTGAATCGAGTTTTAATATCCTTTTTAAATATTTCATTTTTTATAATGTTTTTGTAAAAAATCTTGATTTTGTATTAATTTCTTGTGTTAGGCATGATATTTTGAAAGAGTTGGAATGGAATGAAAAAGACCAACAGCATAGCAGCAGATATGTGGAAGAATACACTCAACTGTCAAGTGAAAAGGTAGATATGTTTTTTTTTTCCTAAAACAGATTTAAATTAATTATTATTATTACCAGATGCACCCAGCCTTATAAAGGCCCATCATTTTTTTAACTGATTGCTCTAACAATTTTTCTTAAAGATTTAATGTAAATTAAACAAAATCTTTCAAATGTGAGAATTATACATCGGTCTGAAAGACCGTTGTTATGGCGGAATACAAAAACGATGGGTTTTAACCCATTGTTCTTGCAATAATTAGTTGCTTTAACAAAGTTTTTAAAAGATTCAATGTGCATTAAACAAAACATTTTAATATTATACAAATAAATTTCCAAATTTTAATAAAGCTAAATTGAAATTTACATTTTTAAATATATCTTGCTATATTTGATAGCTTTACAATGCAAATATATATTTACTGAAGTGCCCTTTAAATAAAAAAAATTTTTTTTTTTTCTGATAAGCTTTATTAATAGTTACTGTTTATTAATATCGGAATACAAAAACACTGGTCGTTTTTGTAATATTTTTTTTATTAAATGTAATATTTGTAATTTTTTTTAATTGGAGAGCTTTAGCAATTTTTTTTAAAGATTTAATGTGATTATGTTATTTTATTAAACATTGCTAATCTATAAAAATATGTTACCTTTTAAGTTACACATAGCTAACTATATCGTTCGTCTGAACTATATTAGGGGATTGACAGACCATGAAAGCACGAAGAGCCTTAACATCAAATTACGAATCAGCATTTGTAGCTGTTTCTGCAGCTGGCTGGGAATCTTATATTGCAAAATATGTACTATATCTTTATAGTTATAAGCACTTTTACTGATTTTTTGTTTTTTTATTTAATGGCGAAATTACTTCCTTCACATAAATGTAGTGCTTATGAATTTGACATCGGACAAACATTCATTCATCAATCAGACAACAGAGAAAATTTGGATTTTATATATAAGATTAAATTGTTTGTGCTGTTTTTATTTCTAGAACAGGAAAAAAGTGATCCAAAACTTTTAAGAATTCAATCATCAACCATTATCAATCCACTGCAGGATGAAGGTCTCTCCAAGTTCAATCCATCTTCTCTGATCTTTAGCTTCTCTTCTCCACATCACCCCTGCACACTTTCTTATTTCATCCATCCATCTCACATGTAGTCTCTTTCTGTATCTTTTACAATCTCTACTTGTTATAAAATTCATGCATCCACTATTTGAATTTTTTTAATATATTATAGCATACATATATATATATATAGCTGTCTGGGTTTTAATCTTTATAACAACTTGTTTACTGGCAGGTTAGTCAATTAGTAAATTTATGATTTCCTGGCAGCATCAAAGGTCAATGTTATTTCTGATTATATATAATGCCTTTAATTTCTATTGTTAACATATATACTTTATTAGATGTAAAAAGTGAGAAAATCAGAACTCATCAGCATGGGGACAGAATAGGCTATGCTGACATCTTTCTGCCTTAGCATAATTCATTCTGCACAATTTTTGTTAGAAACTGGATTATTTCTAGAACCTTCCATCATCATCAGTTTGTATAGTTTGATTATTCAAAGTAATAATCACTCTTATTTATTTATTTGAACTAGTCGTAAAAAGAATATCAACTAGAACAAATCAGCTTTATTTGGAGGGTAAAAAGGCTTCTCTCCAGTGCCAGCTTTGGGTTCAAAGGACTGCTATGTCCTTCCATATTATTCCTTAGATGTTTGTTCTTATTACTAACTACTTACAGTTTAGACATTTTGAAGCACTTGGTTGTTCTCTCTTATGCATCTAATGACCTGCAATCCTATATATAGTTATAATGTAAGTTATACAACCAGATTGAGAATGGAATAAAGATGAATATAACTACGGTTCTTAACATTTGAAACAATATTATCAAATGACAAAGAAATTTACAGTGCAGAAATCAGTTTGCATTCATATACTTATATATAAATCACCTTATAATACATGCACATCTGCAATTATCTCTGGCTAGATTTGCTACCTTATCTAACCTCCATTAATCTCTTCAAAGGTGTACGCATAGAGCTCACAAGGACCATTTACTAATTATATAGAATAAGTTCATGAAATAAACTTTCTTATTATAAAATTTCATATTGTTTAGTAATTCATTAAAAAAAAATATTGAAACAAGCATACAATCTTAAAAAGAGGAGGGAAAAATTAATGACAAATTATTTCATCGAATGCTAGCCATACTGTAAATATTTTAACTAACTATAATCATTCGAAACAATTTTTATTTTTCCATATGCTAATTGTAATAACTGTATATAAGTGTTTAGAATGTTAGCCTAAGGAAAGATTAGTCTGTATTGTTTTCATTTGTGTTCCAATTAAAGTCTACAACTCATCCTACAGTTTGTTTGTGAGAGCTACGATTCTGGATTTTCCAGCCAAAAGTGTGCTCAGCATATGTTTGGCAATCAATACAGACTAATCTTTTCTTAGGCCAACATTCTAAACGTTTGTATACGGTTAGTACTATAATTATTGAAGATTTTACGCAAATATAATGTATATCGAGAGTCTTATCTGTATTTAAATGATTAATATTATTCTACAACTCATCCTACAGTTTGTTTGTGAGAGGTACGATTCTGGATTTTCCAGCCAAAAGTGTGCTCAGCATATGTTTGGCAATCAATATAGACTAATCTTTTCTTAGGCCAACATTCTAAACGTTTGTATACGGTTAGTACTATAATTATTGAAGATTTTACGCAAATATAATGTACATCGAGAGTCTTATCTGTATTTAAATGATTAATATTATTCTTTGGTGTTACTTTTAGTATCACATTTTTTTTTATTTTCACCATACAAGGTGTAATTTTGAGGAATATACTTTTAACAGTATTCAAAATAGCTTTCTTTGTAAGGTGAGCCCGTCCATTTTTCCAGAGTTGTCTTTTAAAAGCTGCGCTCCCCCTCACCACCACGACTCTGACATACAGCTGTACTATATCAGTAGTTTTGTAGAATTTCATCATTTATGAGTTTCTTCATGATATGAATTCTGTATTATTACCTTTTCTGAATTTTAGTTTATCTGTAGCTCTTCATTGATAAATGACTATTGAATCCGATATATTTCATCATGTAGTACAGCCATGGACAGATTATACGTGTTTTTTGCGCTCTATACATCCAATTCTTTACCATCGTTTATATTTCTAGGCATTAAACGGTGAATCAACTAAGGTCCGTAATAAGCATAAATCTTTATCACTTATACAGCTAGTGAATAACTCTGTCATAATGGCAATTAAAAATGATAATGTTACAATATTCAATGCTAATCTGTTGGTTCATCTTCAAACACTGGTAGCTGACTTCACCACATAATTGGACTGATGAGCGACCCAGTCATAACTAACTAGTGCCGTTTTGTTTTTTTTAGCTTTTTATATGTATGGAGTCCTGTTACAATATTCTGTTTTGGTCTGAAATCGAAAGCAACACTACATGTCTTTCTAATATAATGTTGACTTTTTACCAGATGTCTTATCTTGTTTTCCGGTCGGTCTTCCTTTTTTAATGACCAATTCAATTAATAAAATTGGATATACAAGAAAAAAAATATCTTAATTTACAATTATATTTTCTTTTCTTGCAAGTTTTTTGTTTTTATCAATGCGTCTTTCATCTTTACCTCAATCGTATCACAACCAACTGTCAGCCCAGAAGTCATACCAACCTCTCGCCCAACAGATAAATTTGTACACTTCACGAGCCGTATAGACGTTACAATTTAACTTCATACATCCATTTTTTTTTTTTAATATTTAAAACTTACCTTCATATAATATGTATTTGAATACATTTCTAGCTTCTATTCCATCTCACATTACTGAAACCTGATCAACGCCATGAAAAAGATAAAAGATCTCTAAGATGTGCATTTCATGCTGAACCAGCACTCGTCAGTCGGCCCAGATCACAGTCTTTTACACATATCTTCATCATTTGTTCAGTATATATATATATAGATAGCAAATTACTATAGTTTAACTCAGGGGTGGGCAAATAGTGACCCACGGATCACATGCGGCTCGCCAAGACAATCAGAAAATCTGCCTTGAACTGAGATTTCCTTTCCGTGTGCGGCTGAAGATTTGTCTCATATTTTCCACTAGGACTGCCACATCAATACACACGCGCAGTGTAGATATGATGTGCAGTGTTTTTCCAGTCAATGTGGTTAATTTCAATTTTGTCTTTGCATTTTCAACTTTAGTGAAACCATGAACCTTCTGAAAAAGTGCAAAATCGGTGATGAATGTCATGTGTTTAATTTAAGAATGGACAATTAAATATTTCTTTGGTAATACAGGGAATGAAGCAGTGTGTTTATTGTGTCGTGAAAAAAAGGTGTGGCCCTCCCCTAACATTCACTTCCACAAAGTGGCCCCCGAGCCAAAACAATTGCCCACCCCTGGTTTAACTGATAGGTTTCAAATTTTCTGCTTTCCAAAATTGACTCAAGCTACTTTATGGAAACCTATTAATACTCTTATTAATCATTTATTGAACTAGATATTATCCCTAACCCAAATATATACTTTAACTCCTACTTAATGAATAATATATCTGCAATATTACTGAGGTATCAATGCCTGATTTCCTTGCCCATGGTGAACAGTTGTGACAACTTTCATGCGACCATTCTCATGCAAGGTTGGAACTAGTTTCTATCTGCTTATAACACCTTATGGAGGCTGCACGATCATTGCACTATATTATATATTTGCAAATTTTTTGTTTTTAGCAGTGCATCTTTCATCTTTAGTTCAATCCTATCATAATCTTCCACAGCCCAAACGTCAGACCAGCCTCTCACACCTTAGACACATTTGAAACATAATTTTTTCAAGTAAGCCATATAGCACATGTTACAGTTTGACTTCATTTACACATTATTATTTTTAGAGATACTAAAACTTAACTTCATATAAATATATTTCTAACTTCTATTCCATCTCACCTTATTTTAATTTTAAATTGATTATTAAGATAAATAAAAGTAAATTTTTTATTTTACAGTAAATAAAAAAAAGCATTACTCAATGTCCAATTTTCATCTATCCATTATTTTCAATAATATTCAAATATCATAAATCAGGTTTGAAGGATTTATTAATAATACATAAAAGATAATGAAAATCGCTCTTCATTCATATTCAAAACCACTTTATTTATTTACTTTTTACCTTATTACAATCTTACATTTTAATCGCTCCCGACCAGCTTAGTCATAATAGCAAATTTGGTTTAAATCCTCCAACCTGTTCAAATAATTAATTTACAGACCTCTAAAATGGCTGATGAGTTTTGTATCTCCGTACGTAGATGATCATACATGCTTTAAGTATCGTATGCATGTCTGTATCGCAGTTTCCATTTTACAATACCACATTTCATAACTTTAGATGGCTATTAAAAATTAATAATTTCACAGCCATAGAATTCCCCCTCCCCTACATTTCTCTCATCATTATAGTTAATTATCTTTTATTTAACTGTCAAATTGATAATTTATATGTGATTAACACCATTACTCTAGTGGACCAAAATCTTTATTGTGCTCACATGTTGTCTTTTATCACATTTTATCCCTCCCCCCGCCTTCTCTTTACCATTTCTATATCCTTTTCTCATTTGACTAATCGAATAACTTTGTACATTTTCACTAACTATCAACTCATACAATACCACTGTTATAATGTAAACCTCGTAAATTTTGTAATTTTACTTATTTAGATTTTAAAGAACTGGGATTTATAGTGCGACAGTAATGTCTTGTGGGTTATCGAAGATATTGCATAAAACAGCTTAGGGAGTGCGATTAATAAAATAAAATATGAGAATCATTAATATGATACCTGGAATGAAAATTGTGTCTTAATAATATATATAAGGGCTATAAACTTAGTAGGAACAGTAGCAGGGTATTTGAAACAGAAAAAGAATTGTAAAGCATAGATAGATGATAGATGAAAATAAAGCTAATGTAGTTAGTTAAAATGGAATAAAGACTTTTGAGAAATTCGGGTACTGCTGTATTTAAACTCAAAAAGGTAAAGTAACTAGAATATTGTAAGAAAAATTAGATATAAAATGAGATAGGATATCCCTTTTTAATTTGTGTTTAGAGACAGATGCCTAGTGATGAATGTAGCTTCATTATTCTTATACTTTATTAGTATTTACAATCCAGAACATTTTAGTTACAATAGGGGAGTGGGTATGGCTGTGGTTGGATGTAGAACACGTTTCCATATATTCAGTGATTAAAAATTTGCTAATGTATAGTTGTATGTATGTTTGTAAAGAATGCCGAATTAGCACAAGGTCATTAGTTATCCATAGATATAGCTTTATTTTGCAGGGTATGGTTTGATTTATTAATTGCCAAAAATATAATGTAAAATGTATAAGAAAAAATTTTAGAAATAGTACATTGCAGCTGGAATTAATTAGTTAAAGCCTGACTGCACTTTTTACTATTTGAATTTATTATTCTAATGTTGCAAGAGTATAGAAAGTATATTGTTATCAAAATGTGTTATAAAATCAATTTCTGTAAATCTGAAATCAAAGGTAATTGAATCGTATAAAGCCATAATGAAAGAACTTGCTAATCAATACTTTATTCTGATTAAAATCAGAATTGTTAAACACGTGTAATGTTTAGCCATTAAGAAGAGAAAATCCCTTGGCAGTTAATAAAACAAGTTATTGATTTATGAATACACGTGAGCAATTCATGACATAAGCAAAAGGTCTGAGGGGCTAACTTAATCATTCAATATTCATTATTCCTAGAAATTCATTTGGATATGACCCTCTGCACTGTTACACTAAAAATAAATAATGAAGAAAAGTCATATAGCAAACCATGACTTAGTCTGATAACAGAAAACACCACCAGTCCAGCATTGAGAAGCAATTTTCATTTTTCCAACAGCTGTGAACAAAAGTAGCTACAAATGTATTATTGTAGGATGAATTGCTAAACAAAACCACTACTTAGGTTGTTAGTTCTTATCTGAAGTGTAATTTTTGGAGGAAGTGAATATGAAGTTGGAATAACGTAGTCAAAAGTCCCGTGTGTGTGAGAGAGAGGGAGGCAGAGAGAGGGAATTACAACGTGCAATCAATAAAGAAGCATTACATTGGAAGTTAGTTTTGTAAATTATTATAGTCCATGTAGGATAACATAGTCTCTAATGAATTATTTATTGTAGATGCACTAAAACAATGAAAAAATAAATCTATGAGAGATATTTAAGATCTACCTCATAATTTGAATTTTGGAAGATTTTTTTTTTAAAAGCAAAATATTCTAGTTATGAATATTTTAGTCTGTTGTTGATTGTATATATACATTTAATGAAATTTTAATGTGATTTTTTGATTTGGAAGTATTTATGATTTTCATAATATAGGATTTATTGCAGAGGATGGTAAGATGATTAGGAGATCTTGAGTTTATCTCAAAATCAGTTTATTACTTTCATTTGAGGGTAAACAACTGAAATACATTAGCCAGCATTGATTATTAGACCATTGGAATCTGAGTTTTATATATATAACAAGACAGGATTTTTATAGTATTGGTTGTGGTTTTTTTCAACTTATTAATTATTACTAAACTTTAATATTAATTACCTGTACTTTGAAATCCAGGCCATTATCATTTTTTGTTCTTTTGTTGTTGTATACATCTCAAGTTATAAACTTATCATATATATATATATATGTGTGTGATTGTATTTGTCTGAATCCAAGCTCATACAGAATCAAAATCCGAAGTTATGTTTACAAAAAGTAAGGGACTTTGACTCTTTCATTAGATAATTTCCGAATTATCTAGAAGACAAGAAGCCGAGATCATTGAATAGCTTTTTTTCTGGTGCGGAGCTGAGAGTCATCCTATTTTGACGATGATCAATAGATCTTAGATTTATCTTTAATGTTCAGTGTGAAATATAAACTTCATTAGTTATCGTTTCAACTAGTACCTACATGTTTCTGTGATGTATTTTGTTATCCCTGGCTCTTGTTCCCTAGCGATTGTAATCCAATAATATGCTGTAATAAGGAAATAAAATTATTTGCGCAAATACGTAAGCATTTATTTTAACTTACAGATTTAGATTGATGGATTTGTTAATTAAAAAAAGTTGTATCCCATTGATAATATAAGTTTATTTATCCCTATCATTTCTTAGGTAGTTGTGATCTTTTTACTCCCTCTTTAAGATCAGTGTACATAAGCAGTGAATAATATGTGGGTATTAAACTCGTGACCTTTTCCATACAACAGATCACTATATTTATCAACAGCCAACTTTAACTTATTGTTTATTATTAAAAGGAATGATCCGAAAAATTTAGGCATGTTAATGTTTTGAAATTATGTAATATTTGATCAATTTTATTAGCACTGTGTTTTAAATTTTAACAAACTATAGAAAGTAATCATCCTTTCCTTGCAAGGACCATTAAGCATTGGTGTTCAATCTGCAAAGATACTATCGCCCCAACCACAGGAAAGAGACTTTAAGAAAATAGGAACGGCTGTCTTAAAATATGATTATTGGGTATAAATTTCATATCGATAGTGTTATTAAACATTCTATTTTAGAATATGTTTTACAATTTTAACTTTCACATCTCTGTTCTCTCACCTGGTTTTGAATTTTAATCTTCAGTTTCATATGAAGCAGAACAGCGACTTGCCGTTGGAATGGGTTGTACTTTTGTTCTGTGGCAATTTGCATTTCAAAACTAAAGCAATTTCAGTTTGTTTTGTGTTAAGGTAATGGTAAAAATGCCCTGTGTAATTTGATAGAATGGCAGGGTCAGGAGTTCAAGAACCATGAATCACGGCCGAGGTCTCACTTTTGGGGATTAAAATTCTTATGAATTTCCATTCAACAAACCATTCAATTAATTTGATTTTTTAAAAGTAAAAATAAAGTAATTAAACAGACATATATCTAATGAAGTTAATATGCTACTAATATTCCATAGAAGTTAATGTATGTGATTAAAATTTTTATTTAATAAACTTTTAACTTTTCGTCTATTATCTTCTTTTGTTAATGTCTTTTATAGCAAGTATCTTTCTTTCATGATTATGATATTTATTAACTCTGACTATAGAGCCTTCTTATCTCAAGAAAGACAATAATTAGAAACCTGGTTTTAGAAGAATATCGCCATTGAATGTCAATTGAGGACTCTACTTGTGTAGATTGTTTCTAGAGTTCAAATAAAGCGATCACCAATATCTAAAGCAAATTGTAGATATAGTTTACGTAGAGGTTAGAAGCAAGGATATTGAACACTTGTTTTTAGAGCATAAAATATTGATAGAGGATCATAAAAATTGTACAGAGAATGGGAGAAATTTAAATGTGAAGGAAGTGAAAGAGATAAACATTTTATGATTTTTTTTTGTTTAAGTCTTTGTAATGAAATTGGGGAATGTAAGAATAGGATAATGGACCTAACGAAGCAGCTTCTTTTAAAGTAGAGTAGGAGGGGAAAAAGAAATGAATCAGGATTGGAAAAATAATTAGATATTGAGTAAGAAGTAGATGAACTTATTATGGTATATAATATTTTTTTAGGGAAAGAGAATCTTAGCTAACAGAGTTTTTGAGCATATAGCGGTTTCACAGAAACTTTGGATTTCATTTAGGGAGAAGCCATTTTATATCACATCCAATTGGAACTAGAAAAGCTTAGTTTTGATATGTTAATTTTTTATTAAAATTAGAAAGTATAATTATTTTATTTTATTTGCATTTTATAATTGACTACATTTAATGATTTTTTTTTTCAAGTATGGGTATGCCAACACAGATCCAATTAAATACTCTTGCAAATAATACCCACCTTTTTTTATAACAATGTAAAATATTTATCAGATAAAAAGAAATAGATCGACATTGGTGTAAGAAAAGGTGGGTATTATTTGCAAGGGTATTTAAATGATTCTTTGGGGATCTGGCTTGCGAATTATTTTAGTAATGTTTACAGACTTGACTGTTCCGTATCATTGCTTACATGTTTGAGAAACCCTAAAATTATTTGCAAGCCTGCTAAAAATCATCTGGTTTGTTGATTCACAGGAGCCATTTATGCATTGAAGTGCAGTTTTTCATTTCTTTTTATTTTAATATATACAGTAATAATCCAGAATTTTGGATAGTTTTTATAAAATATTTTATTGGAATAAACAGAAATGAGTCCTTTCTTATCAGCGTAAAAACCTAATATCAGTTTTTGAGACATTATTGATTCATTGTAAACAAGTTATGATCGTTTTATTAAACAAATAACAGAACAATCTACATTTAAATTATCCAGCAATAAATTTGCAGTATTATTTAATTAAATTAAAGTACGCAGATGGATTTCAATTACTAGACAGTATTGTAGATTTATTGATTGGATAATTTAAGTGTAAGTTGTATTGTTTGTTTATATAATTGTTTGTTTAGTTGTAAGACATCTGATTCTATATTATTTAATTATTATATTATTACTAATTTTTCTTTTCTGAGCCAACGTAAAATGAAAATACACACAGAAAAGGTAGTTTTTTAATATTTAATTTTATTACTGCCTAGCATGCTTTTTTTCTGTATCTATTTTCATTTTACCAGATATTTAATTATATTAGATTTATAAAATATATATTTTATTTTTTCTCTCTCTTTCTGATTTTAATATTGGAATTCATTTTTATTTTATTTTTGATGCTTATTTTCTTTCTCATTTTGTTTTCAGGAAAGTTTAATTATGCTGTATAAGAATCTGAAACGCCAAATAGAAATGATTAGGGTTCAACAACAAAAACGCCATGGTAGTGGAACATGAAAAATGTTGATAATCTTGGTCCTGATCATACGGAATTAGTTTTTTTTAATGTAAAATATGTAAATGATATAAAAATATCTTTTTAAAATGTATACTGACTGCAAAAATCGTTTGATATTGCTATCAATTAATTTTTTATTATAATAAATATTTTTAAAATTTGTACATATATGTGCGTGTGTAATTGACTGATTAGTCTTTATTAGAAAATAAGATTAAAAACAAAATGAAAACGTCTCTTTAAATAATTCATTGTGTGTACAGACTTTGTCAATAATCTTCATAGGATGTTGAAAATAAAGGCATTATTGCTAGTTTTGTGATTAATCAACTATAAAACATCGATACTTGTAACTTTTCAAATAAACCAAGATGGCAGCCCATATTTTTGATAAATCTACAGTTTCGGGAGCCCCCAAAAAATGTTTACAAAAGAAATGCCTGCTAGAAAACATTGTATTTAATAATTACATTTTATTTTTTATAATTGTTATTTTAAAAAAAGAAATCATTGTAAGAAAATTACTTGCAATATTTACAGTTTATTTTCTTTTTTTTTTTTTGGATTACCTTATTAACAGAAAAATGGGAAAAATATATAAATATAATATTTACACTTTATTCATGTCAGCGGCATGCAATCATATCGTAACCATTAACGCATACTGGGGTATCAGGATCCCGTATTTTTGGAAATGGGCCACTGCATCACATTCCATGACAGGAAGGTCCCAAATTTTTATCATTATGACAATTTACCAAAAAAACTACTGTACCAATATTGAAATTGGCACATAATAATTTTATCTAAAAAAATTATTAAACTAAAAATCTTTCATAAAAGAAAACATAAAAGTTTATAAAAGAAGTAAAGAGTTTTTTTTTATTATTATTATTCGTTAAAATAAATAATTAAAAGTTTAAGAGTTCTTGAAATAAAACTTACAATTAATTAATTAAAAGGGGGGAGGGGAGTTTTCCTGTAGAAAAAACTAAAAGTTTTATAGGAAACGTTAAAGAGTTTTATTTATTATAAGTTAAAATATAAATCTCTTTTCATTCGAGTTTATTAGAATAAATGCGTATATATGTGCGATGGTAAATAAAAATAAATGTATGCGTATTAAATATTAAAAAAATAAATGGAAGTTATTAAAAAACACAGCAATGGCTACTAATCAAAATTATAAAACAACACTGTGATGACTGCTAATTAAAATACCCAACAAGAAGATTAAAAAAGATTAGCTACTAAAGGAATTTCGACAACACATATTGCCGGCGGACATTAAAACAAAAACACTTCGCATAGATAAATAGCCAGATTTTTATCGGATGTTCAGTTTTCAGTCGCAGTTTATTATGTATCCAGAAACAAATGCAGTGCTGAGCAGCTTTTGGGAACCTACGATCTTACTTTAGCCTTAGTCCAGTGAAACCTGCCCATGAAATAATGTCTGCTTAACAGCTCAGAAATCCTTTGTCCATGTTCAACTGTCTCCAGAATTAATACCGATGAATAAAAAAGAAACTTCAAATCTAACCGGTTAGATATACTTCATCAGCAGCAGCTAACAGCAAGCAATATCCACGTTCCAAAAATCCTAGGTAAAACATTTTCTTATTCTCAATATATAGTAGCCACCGCATTAATTCGTAAATCCTCCAGAGACAAGTAATTTGAACTCTATAAGCATGCATAAAATGAACTATTGATGTGCGTGTTTGTGAATACTATATGATTTATAAACGTCAAATATTATTTATGCTTTCTCATAAGATATAGTGTGTGAATCAAATATATGCGTGATTATAAATACCAATATTATGTTAGTAAAAATTTATAAAAGTATGTATATTTAGTATAATTAATGTTAATAAATTGTCTTTAAATTTAAGCCTTATTTTGTCAGTCAATTCTTTTTACCAATCTTTTATTCATTCTATTACCACTAATTAAACTATTTCATTATTGATTAAAATTAGAGTGGTCTAGTTTTGAGGATTGTTTCGAGCGCTAGATTATGAGCCTACTGTCCAAATATGTTAGTCATAGACTAGCTGGCACCTGGGGTTTACTCTGAAACAAATAAAGTGTTTGGATAATAGGGTTTGAATCTAGCGGCCGAGGTGGGCCTGATGTGATTGTGGGTATTGTTGATAGTTAAAGCTATCAGTAATATTTCCCATTTTGCTCAAACGTGCCGGTTCATTCACGTAACATTTATAATTAAATAAGATTATAAATGTATTATGAAGAAGCTTACATTTACAGTGTAAGTACAATATTTCTGCGGATTGATCTGGTACAAATGGCACCCAACATGGGGCAAACCTACTGTCATATATGACAGTTAATTAAATACTTTGTTTCTTGTTTAAAAATAAAAACCTTAAAGAAAAGCTAAATTACATATTTAAAGTGGTTTAACTTTAAAAAAAAAAGAATTGACCGAAACCTTTTTTTTTCTTCTTTAAATGAAAAGAGATTTATGCTATTTACGTTGGTTAAAATAAATTCTGTTAAATCAGAGACAGTTGATATTTTGGGCGGAGCTAAAGCGTTAGGAACGGATAGAGAAAAATGGACAAAGGGGGTGGAGTCAGCGTATGTTTCCATCTTAGTAAGAAAAATAAATAATATTTGATTTGTTAATGCAAAAGATAATTTTAAAAAAATAAGTAATAGCGTAACTATCAATAAAGAAATGGAGCCGGTAGAAAGCCCAATATATTTTAAAAATCCACAGTTAGTGAAAAATGAGGAAGTATCTGAAATGCGAATGATGATGAATATGATGCAAAAATTTGAGCAAAGTCAGCAAGCCGACAAGAGCTCCAAGTTGAATTCAAAGCAGAAATACGAGAAATCAAAGCCAGCTAGAACCGAAGGAAGAAATTAGTCAGGTCAAAGAAGAAATTAAGGAACTCAGAGCAGAAGTAAGAGAAATAAGATGTGAAATTACGAAAAAGGTAGAGAAAAGCCAAGATATCATAGAGGTAGATTTAGTTAAAGAAAGTCAGGAAGTTGAGGTGATAAAAGAGATAGAAATTGAATTAGAATCAGATAGCATTGTAATACAGGAAGTAGAAACAAATGTAGATCAAGAAATAGAAGAGACACAAGTTCAAGGTAGAACATAGCGTTGAAAAGTTTTTACAAAAATTTAAAAAGGTTAAAGTAAAAGTTTGTGTTTGTTTTAAACGTAGATTTAAAATAAAAGGAAAGCATAGAAAAAGATATTCACAGTTAGGAAAAATACGGAGGTCCGTGAAGCTTAAAGGTTTTCTAATTTACAAGGCAGAAAATAGAACAGAAAGAGATAAAATAGATTTTAATCGAGAGATAAAAGTGAGAATGTGGAGTATGATTTATATTAGTGAGTTAGTAGAAAGAAAGAAGGAACTGCCTGATAAAGTTTAAAAGTTAGTAAATGGGTGGAATAGTAAAGGAAATAAAAAGGACCGGAAATGGACAATGAGCATGAATATGATTATTCTAAAGTAAATAAATCTGAGAAGTTTAAATCTGAAACTTCTATTTAAAACTAAGATAATAAAAATAACTGAATAATAAATTAAATGTTTGAAAGTAATAATAACGGAGGCTTCGTAGAAAAAAAGATTTTTTTCTTTTTCCCTCTCCACACACAGATTAATAAAGAAAAATGTTTATAAATAAATGGGTCAAATTAATGTTTTAAAAGTAAAGCCTGTAGAATTAAATAAATGAAAAAGATAATGGAATTTCTAGAATAAAATCAAATTAGTCAAATAGATATTTGCATAATAATGAATCATAAGAAAGTAAGTTTTTTTTCTGAGTACACGCACGTTCAAATAAAATAGTTTTGAATATACGAAAGTTAATAAAAGGAAGTAAATAAATGGTTTAAAGTAATCAAGTCCAATAAAATCTTTGTATAATAATAAAGAGCAGTAAAATGAAATAGTTTTCTGAATATACACACGTTAAATAAGGAAATTAAAGTGATAGTTTAAGAAAAAAATAATATTGTAATATAAATAAATATGGATAATGTTCATATGGGTTTAAAAAAATAATATCGTAATATAAATAAATCTGTAAACTGATGTCCATGATAGTGTAGAATAGTATTGTAAGATTAAATAAATATGTAAAATAATGTTTGTAATGGCTTAAAGATAATATTATAAGTAATGTTCGTGTGAATTAAAAATAATGTAAGATTAATAAATAAAAATATAGTCAATCTAAGTTGTATTAAGAGTGTATAAAGGTTTGAAACTAAAAGGAATGAGGGTAGTATAGAAATAAGTTTAGTTAAGGATAAGTTTAAAGCTGTCTACTGGATAAATTTTAGTACCCGTAACATTGGCAGGGATCATTTCTCTTTTAAAATGCGCACTGGGAAAATCCAGTATGAGCCATAAGTCACTTCTTCAGGGGAGAATCCCCATATCTCGTACCTCATTTTCCAAAGCGTAAGTCAAAAAATGGACAGTTGATAATTTCTGCCATTTGCCATGACCCTTTCTTTTTCCAAGTTCAGTAGAAACCTGGCAAATGAAGCTTCGGTTTTTTATACAAGTCAGTGAATCTGCCTTCGTTTCCAAAAAATCCCTGTGCCACAAAATTTGTCCCGGTGGTCACTATCCAGGACTCAGAACATTGTAAGCAATGTATTCAGCATAGAAAGAAGTAAAGCATAATTGAAGATTGCCCTTAGTATGAAATGTGAAAGATATTAAAAAAGCAAACTTAGAAAAATAATAATATTAAGAATTAAAGTTGTCAGAGATAAAATGGTCAAAAATGACACATTTTACTCTCAAACGAAGGAGGGTTCAATGTACCAATATTGAAATTGGCACATAATAATTTTATCTAAAAAAATTATTAAACTAAAAATCTTTCATAAAAGTTTATAAAAGAAGTAAAGAGGTTTTTTTTCTTATTATTATTCGTTAAAATAAATAATTAAAAGTTTAAGAGTTCTTGAAATAAAAATTAATTAATTAAAAGGGGGGAGGGGGAGTTTTCCTGTAGAAAAAAACAGTTTAATAGGAGACGTTAAAGAGTTTTATTTATTATATAATCTAATATTTAGTTTTATTTATTATAAGTTAAAATATAAATCTCTTCATTCGAGTTTATTAGAATAAATGCGTATATATGTGCGATGGTAAATAAAAATGTATGCGTATTAAATATTAAAAAAATAAATGGAAGTTATTAAAAAACAGCGGTGGCTACTAATCAAAATTATAAAACCACGTTTGTGATGACTGCTAATTAAAATACCCAACAACAAGATTAAAAAGGATTAGCTACTAAAGGAATTTTGACAACACATTGCTGGCGGACATTAAAACAAAAACACTTTGCATAGATAAATAGCCAGATGTTTATCGGATGTTCAGTTTTTCAGTCTAGTTTTTAGTCTAGTCTAGAGATAACTGCAGTTTATTATGTATCCAGAAATGCAGTGCTGAGCAGCTTTTGGGAACCTACGATCTTACTTTAGCCCTAATCCAGTGAAACAGCAAAACCTGCCTGTGAAATAATGTCTGCTTAACAGCTCAGAAATCCTCCGTCCATGTTCGACTGTCTCCAGAAATAATACCGATGAATAAGAAAGAAACTTCAAATCTAACCGGTTAGATATACTTCAGCAGCAGCTAACAGCAAGCAATATCCCTGTTCCAAAAATCCTAGGTAAAACATTTTCTTATTCTCATTAATATATAGTAGCCACCGCATTAATTCGTAAATCCTCCAGAAACAAGTAATTTGAACCCTATAAGCATTCATAAAATGAACTATTGATGTGCGTGTTTGTGAATGCTATATGATTTATAAACGTCAAATATTATTTATGCTTTTTCATAAGATATATTATAGTGTGTGAATCAAATATACGCGTGATTAAAAATACCAATATTATGTTAGTAAAAATTTATAAAAATATGTATATTTAGTATAATTAATGTTAATAAATTGTCTTCAAATTTAAGCCTTATTTTGTCGGTCAATTCTTTTACCAATCTTTTATCCATTCTATCATCACTAATTAAACTATATTTCATTATTGATTAAAATTAGAGTGGTCTAGTTTTGAGGATTGTTTCGAGCACTGGATTATGAGCCTTCTGTCCAAATACGTTAGTCATAGACTAGTTGGCGCCCGGGGTTTACTCCAAAACAAAGTGTTTGGATAGTAGGGGTTTGAATCTAGCAGCCGAGGTGGGCCACGATCTGATCTTGGGTATTGTTGATAGTTAAAGCTATCAGTAATATTTCCCATTTTGCTCGAACGTGCCGGTTCGTTCACGTAACATTTATAGTTAAATAAGATTATAAAATGTATTATGAAGAAGTTTGATACCAGCAAAACGTTTACAGTGTAAGTACAATATTTCTGCGGATCGATCTGGTACCCTACTGACACAAAGAAACATGCTGAATTGAATCAAAGTACGACAATGTTAAAAACATCTCGTTGCTTCCCACGTTGTAAGTATAAAAAAAAATTAAATAAAGCTTCTTAATGAAATTTATTGGAATTTATTCTTTTTTTTTAATTTAACAATCAATTTATTAAATTTGTTTTAATTCAACAACTAACACATCTTTTGTAGATTATAGGCCCTCAAAACTATAGATTTTTCAAAAATACAGGGCGTCATCTTGGTTTACTTGAAATCTCACAAAAAATTTTTGTTTTGTCTGACTCAGATTAGAATGGATTCAAGGTCATGGGCATAGATAGTAAATTCTTTACCATTGAGAATTATTTTATATAACCATTTAACAAATGAATGTTCATATAAAATAATCCTTTTCATTTGCCTTCATGAATAAAAATCGAACACTAAAAGTATCTGTTTAAGCATTTTTATAGAGTCACAAATATAGCTTATGACTATTTTCTTTAGAAATATCTCGTATGATTAACAAGAAAATAGGAAAAATATACTCTCAATCCATAATATAAAGCATTTAATTTTTAAATGATATGTGATGTAAAATGGCTTTTCGTTAAAGATAGTCAGAAGTCTTTGAGTATAGACACAATAATCTTATTAGCTATGTTAATTTTTTTTTTCCTCCACTTTCTTTATGTATCCCAATAAGCTTAATTATTTCTTATCTCTTATCCAGTTACTTTTCCAGCTCTGATTTCTTTCTTTGTTCTTACTATATCATTTTAGTAAAAGCTGTTGGATCGATCCATTATCTCATCCTCATATTCTCATTTTGTTACAAAGCCTTAAACGAAAAATCGTAAAATTTTATTTTTTTTACTTTTTTTTTTTTTCTTTTAAATTATTTCTGATCCTCTTCCAACATTCCGCACTCTAAAAAAAAAAAATGTTCAATGCTTTCCTATCTTCCCATAAACTTCATATGCAAGTCAAATCCTTATTCCATTTTTGTCTTCTTTCTCTGCTATTTAAAGTTCCTGTCTTTGCATCAAAAAGAGTAAACTCCTTTTCCTATAACATGCATCCTTTCACATTTTGTATAATTTTTATTCTTATATAACTTTTCTTATTTATTCTAATTTTTTTCTTTGATCAACTTATCTACTTTTTCCATCTAGTATCTGTTGTTTAGTCAAACTCAATAGTAGATAGCTCTAGATTGGAATGAAGAGAACTGTTCCTGGAAGCTTAGAAATGATACAGCACTTTGATGTCTTGATTTCTCAGGTTTATAGTAGATGTCATTAGAATAGAATGAAAGGAACTACTCTTGGAAGCATATGAGTGATATTGTAGCATTATATCATCTGATATCCATTGATTACTCAGTCTTACAGTAGATGGCTCTTGCAGGGCCAGTGGAAGGCAGTAAGCAAGGCATGAGGTGCGGATACGAGAGGGGTGTAAAAACAGTGCAGAATTAAGACTACATTTTTGTTGTTACAAATGTTAAGTAATGTGAATTGATTCATTATTTCTACAAAGTAATGAAATATAAACATAATAAAATAATCATTTCTTGAAATGCAATTTGCCAATTATAATTTCCTGTGGTTTGTTTTTATCTTATGATATTCTCAATTATATTTTCTTATGCGGGATTTACGTGATCCATATTTCATGTGATGCGAAATGGAAAAGTCCATTTTACTATTACTATTCATGCTATTTACATATATATTGTGATGGTTATTTGGTATCTCTAAAATAATAATACATAACTTCAAAATTTTTATTGGTTTCTAAAAATAATATCTTAAATTTACCGTATCAAGCAAAATTTTAAAAAAAAATCCAAGATGTCTTCCCCAAATTTTTTTAGTGTTTGAAATACTTGTAACAATTTTGAAAAAATCACGGTTTTCTAATTAATTTTAAAAACAGCACAAAGATAACTTTTTATGGGGGGGGGGGGGCAATACATAAATAAGATACATATTGTATACAAAATAGGATCAGTAAAACAATATTTATATTAGTGTACACAATGATAAAACTATTTACAGTAATGACATAAACTTTTAATGCAACAATTAAGTGTGTATTGTAACAGGATGGGGTGGTAGGAAAAAAGGAGTGAATCTGGGGCGATGAAATATCATCATTACTCACAATCAATTTAAAATCAAATCTTAAAAGTAAGGTATAATATCAAAATATATAAACAAAATATTAGAGAGCATGAGATCCATGAAAGAACTCTGTGAGATCAGCCGGTTAACCCAGAAGAGCAACTACAAGTGTAATTATAAATCCACCAACCAGCATTATAATTAGTAAAAATTAGTAATACTCAAAATAATAACCATTCATCATCATGAATGATCCACAATAATTTATAAAATCAACTCAATCTGGTGACGATTGGAAATGGGTCTTTTGTAGACCAGGCTAACTATTGAGCCTTTGCCAGCTTGGGCAATTATTTACACATAACTTGGATGCACCACTTAAGTGCTAACCATTAGAATGCATAACCAGAAAATCTAAATAATGCTGGAATACAAAAACATGCTGATCATCATCAATGCTCAGGCCACTTGTACTGGCCAACTATAAACTTAATTTCTAATAAGACTAAACTAAAATCAAATGTAGTGCATGGACTTTAAAGAGTATTCTCTTTTGCACCAACCAGGATGATGACATCATCCTGGATGCCCAAAAGCACTAAATACACATTCCCATTTATATATTCATTCCGTGCACGAATCTAGCTCAGAAACATAAGCTCTATTACTGTATGTGACCAAGAAATGATGATTTAATACAATTTTTAACAGTTGAATACAAGTTTATTAACAAAAAAAATGGTATTATGGTTCTTCACATATCAATTAAGCCTTCTGATTTTGATTAACATACAAAATTAAAGTTACTATAAGGTGGTTTACATATATATGTGCACAGATGCGTGATTTATAATGTACAATTAATATATTTCAATTGACACTTAATAATGACAAAAATGATTAAAATTTGCATAAATGTTCTATTTGACAAGCATTGACATATATGCGTACACATAAATATGCAGTACAATTGACTTATATTACAATCATCGTATAAAATAATAAATACATGATTAAACATTTCAGTTTGGTATATAAAAAATACTATAAATGTTTAAAAATTTAGATATATGTGTATGCACACGCTGACATTTACATCATATTTAAATAGACACAATAATAAGTTTTTAAAATATATTTTTCATATAAATGCTCGCATATAACATGTATAAATAAAATTTACTATGAAGATTTATAGAATTAATTACTTTTGTGGTAATAAGATTGATATTTAGTAGAGGATGTTATCTTAGATAACTATCTCGTGCCCTAAAAATGTATTTTCAAATGAGTGATTTCAATTCAAAAATCCATTTAATGTTCTAACTTATATTCATGAAAATGATTTGGCCATTTCATACCCAAATTTGTACATATTAAGAATATTACTAACTCTTCCTACAAGTGTAGCGAATGGAGAGAGATCATTTTCTAAGTTAAAATTTATAAAAAGTTTGGCTAGTAAATTTGTCAGTGATGGGTATAGAGAATAATGTATGCAATATTCTTAAGTGTTGATGCTATTGTATCTAAATTTAGTTCTGTAAAAACTCAGAAAATAAATTTGTAATTATGTAATAGTAATTTTTTTTAATCTTTTAATAAAATATTAAAATGTATATAAAATCATGTAGAATTTGTTTTTATTTTTTGAGGGGGCAGGGGTATCAATTACTAGTTTGCATAAGGGCAGTGATGACCCTTCCTTCAGTCCTGGGCTCTAGAATAGAGTGAGAATTGTTCTTAGGATCTTAGGTCCTCTGATTTCTCGGTCTTAGGATAGAGAGCAGCATTTCTCAATCTTTAGGTCACAAAAAGATATAAGCACTAGCAGTCAGTACCTGTCAAAAGATGATAAATTATTTAAAAAAGGAGAGATTCGGCAGATTACTGTAGAATTCCCATATATACCACTGTAAAGAACCCAAATCATAGGCATGCAGGTACATGCATACTGCAAGGCCTTGAATAATGGATGCATCCCACAACTATACATGTCTACACACCAACTATTTTATTTCACTTCTGATAATTTTAAATTCTCAGTTCCCACTGCAGTCAAGACTTATGTTTTGTTGTTATGCTATCTGTATTTAATTTCAAATTTTAATGAAATATAACAAATGAAATGCCTCTAATAATCATTATTTCTTCCTAGATAATATCTATTAATAATAATTTATATCAATGTATTTGTGGTGCGATCTTATTAGAAAATAGAAAATTAATTTCTAAATCTAACCTAAAAACCGGTTTGCTAACTGAATAGAAAACTTAGAGTAAATTATAACCAAACGAAGAAAGAAATTAAAACAAATAACATTATACCAATTAAAAGGTAATTAGTATTATTTTTAAACATTATTTATTTCTTTGGTTTTTTAAGTACTTGATGTTATTAATTATTAACGAATCATTGTGCTGCTTGTTCAATTTCACAATTTTGTATTTCATTGAAATTCATTAATAAAGTTAACGATTTTTACATTTACGGTGTTTTCCTTTTATTTATATATATATAGGGTATATGAGCACAGGCTTTCACATGACCCACCACTCTCCACATTATCTCATATCACTGATACACTTGAACACATGTTGAAAAGATAAATAATCACCAATACCTATTTTATGCTAAACCAGCAATCATCAGTTGGTCCAGATTACCATCTCTACACATATATGCTACAAGTGCTCAGATATATATTAAGATAGCCAAACCTCATACTTTAATGGACAGGCTTCAAACTACTCCAACTCTTCAACCGTCCATCCAATTGAAAATCTGATGATGGAATGCTCAAGTTCTTGTTTTGTTTGTTTTTTGTTATAAGCTTTTTTTCTTGGAACCTTTTTTACCCCCTGCATGTAGAGATTTCAGGAAATGCCCTCTTATTGTTATTATTTAGTTCGTATTTATTGGTTAATCATGAGTAAACAAAGCAAATTAGTAATTTCTTTTGGGAATAAGAGTAAAAGAAAATTCCCATAATACACATCCGTGTAATGAAATTTCTGAAAATCCCAATACTTAAAGCGAATTAGTAGCAAAAAAGTAAAATGGAGAATAGTTTCATTTACTATTATCAAGAATAATTTATTGCATTCGAATTGATTTTTATAAAACAAAATAAAATTTGCCACAATGTATTAACTGTGGAAATGTATTGACTAATGTTTCAATGAAAACAAACTAATGAGACGTTTGGAAACAAATCGCAGCAAATATTAAGATAAAAACTGAAGGATTTTTTTTTCTATATGTCAAAGCGTTGACCGGGAAGCGAATCCGGGCCGGCTGCTTGGAAGGCAGCTACGCTAACCGTTAGGCAATTGAAGAAACACAAAGTTAAGGATTTTTGTTTATCTAATTTAACAATTTGTATTTATTGATAAAAATTATTGGAATGTTTTTATTTGCCAGCTTTTCATATCACTAAGTGCAAGGAAAGTTATTCAATTGAAGAAACATTAAAGTCTAGCATGAAAGATATTTATAGCGAATTATTTGGCAGAAATTTTGAAGCAAAAATGGATGCTATCCCCATGTCAGATGGTATCGATGCCCAAACTATTTGTCTAGTGACATCAAATTACCGTTGGTGCAAAAAATATAGAAGTCTCGGTATTATGCTATTTAATTGGACGATTCAATAGATTTTTCAAATATGCAATATTATTAGTTTACAGTAGATTATGTTGACTTTACGTCCAAACATATAGAGGAAGAAATGTTTAAAATTAGAATCCAGAACAACTTCAGAAGAAATTCTTAAAAATATCACCTAATTTGCAATAAAAAACATTTTATGGAATACTTGTATTGGGATTTGTTCTAATGGGACTGCGGTAATAACATGAAAACAGAGGTTTAGTAGCATGTATGAAGAAAGTGACACCCAAATTTGTTAACTTGTTTTCTTCATCGGGAGAAATCACTGGTGAAAAGTATGAATGAAGATTGACATTATGTTCTTAACTGTGTACAAATAGTAAACTATATTTTTAAAAGAGTATTCTTAAAAATCCATATTTTAATAATCTTTGATAAAATGGATTTAGCTCATAATCAGGTATTATTACATTGGAAAAGTTTTGACATGTTTATTTGAACTGTATTTTTAAGAGACCAGAAATCAACATTTAGTGAATATTTCGAAAATATTTTTGTGGTTGCCTACTTATGAGCGAATTAAATTTGTCACTTGCAGGGAAATTGAACTAACCTTTTTATGTTTAGCAATAAAACCGCTTTTATTTAAAAACTTGAATTCTGGTCAAACGAAGTTAAACAGGATTATTTTGATATATTTCTACCATTTGGTGAGAGAAAATGATCCAGGAAAATTCCAATATGCATCATGTTATACAAAAACCATTTATTAAAAGTAAAAGAAACAATTTATTCATTATTTCCTGCCTAAAGATATTTGTTTGGGTAAAATGATAAAAAATCAAGTCAGATGTCACATGACCTAATTTAATATGTTTGGGTAATATGTGTGTCATAAATAAATCCTTCAAAGAATGTAAAGCAAATAATTTAACTTTATTAAAAGAAAAATTGATTGAATTATCAACAGACAAGAATTCGGAAATAATTTATAAAGATAAAATAATTATCTAATTTTTGATCACAAATTCAAGATGAATATCAAATTTTGAGTGGAAAATCATAAAATTATTACTTTCATTTGCGACGACTTATTTAGCGGAAAGCATATTTTCAACAAATTCCGAAACCAACATGACATATGTTCTGCAATGAGGATGACATTAAATAATTCCATCAAAGTAGGAATTAATACTTCAATAGAATTCTTACTTATTCTGCTTTTTATTTTTTGATAAAAATTATAATTTTATTGTTTATTTTGTTTTGTTTTTTCCAGCAAGAAGTTGAAACCAAATAAAATTCAAAAATTTTTTAGCGATTTTTATTTTTTTGTAATGATCAATTTTGTCTGATTAATAAAATTATATTTAATTTGAACAAGCTCACTAGCATCCTTTTATTCCTGTTAGTTTTATTTTATTAGATTGCAAAATATATTATATTTGGATCATAGTACTAATACAAACAAATTTGTTGGGTTGCACTATAAAAATTATGTAAACTAAGCTTATCTATAAGAACAAATGCTATGACACAGTTGGTATCATCTGTCTTTTGGAGAGTTTATTTACTTGATATAACTCATTGGAAACTTTATAAACAAAGCAAAAGCAAAACTCCATATAGTAGTGCCACCTGTGCTAAACAGAGTAATCAATGGATGCCAGAAGGCTTGTGCCTAAAATCCCTATCTAATGCCTACTCATCCAATATCCCCAGACTAGTTTCTGCCTTGTGGCCTTCGTCAGTGAGGAGCTTTGGATCTGAGACCACTGCATCTAGATCTTGGGATCTAATGCAACCCTCTAGCAACTACCTTTTATCTCTACTTAACTGCAAAACTATGAGCATGAATTGAAAACAAAAAATATTTTCAATCTAAGCTCAATAGCTTATATAGTCATATGGGTCTGAACTCAGTTCAGCACCCAGGTCATTGGAAACTTCCTGCACTTTCTGTTTAGATACATATTTATAATTAGTTGTATATGGAATGAAATATAAATCAGCCACAAACTAATCTGGACATTTGGATCTAAAATTACAATCTAGAATCCACTAATTAATTAAGCTCACCATAAATGAAGCTAATGAAAATACAATAAATTTCTGCACATATTGATGTGGTACTTGGTTTTCTACGTAATATTGTAATTTAAGATTGAGCCTCTCTTTCAATCAGCTATTGAAAAGATAAAGTACAGACTGAATGAACTATTAGCTTCAAAAATTTAGTAATTTTAACTTTATGAATCTCTTAACATCCACCCTAATTCCATAGTAACTATATTTCTCTTTGTTTACATATAAGGAAATAAATGTTTAGTTATTATATAAGTATCAGATACTTAGGTAATTGGAAAAAATGATATGAAGACTTCAGATTGAACAATAAGATAGATATATGTTGGGGGGGGGGGGTGCGATGTGGAATTAGAAGTAAAATATGTGGGTGAGAGAAACATGAATTGAAAGAATCAATAGAATGAAATGGAGCTGGGCTGGACTTATTGCTAGAAGAGATGATGATTGACCTTTTAAATTGGATCTGGAGAGAGTGTAGATGATCTAGAATGCAATCATATGTAAGATAGACTAGGAAAATTTACTAAAATATGTAGAAATCGACTTGGACAACTCATCCTAAAATGATAATCTTCCTGCCTGAATTAATATTTGCATTATGGTGGAATCTTCCTGTCTGTGTTAATATTTGCATTATGGTGGAATCTTCCTGCCTGTATTAATATTCGCATTATGGTGAGCTTACCTAGCAAATGCTAGCATGATTGCTATGCCTTAAATAGCTTTGTGCTTATAACATTTCACAATAAAACAAACATTTCCTTATACACATAGAAATATGGTTTGTCATTGATAATATTTTAGATGATCCAACTGATATTAAGTCATCGATAATATTTTAGATGATCCAACTGATATTAAGACTTCAGATCCATTGTTCTGAGGTGCCTTTATCATATTTTAATTTCTTATCATTGATGTTAGGGGCTTCACAATCTTAAAATTATAATATGAGTATTCAAACATGATCTTGACAGTTTATGCAGTACAAAATAGAATGAACCACAAATAGATTCATGAAATCATTAAAACATCATGTGGCCATCATTTCTTTCCCTTGAACAAGCTTATATGTAGTAGTATTTTTTTTCCATATGATAATATCATAGTGCAAGTTATAGTGATCAATAGATGTTGGAATGTTTGAGCATTTAAATCCCATCCAATATCTCCATTAGTTTCTATATTATGACTGCCATAAGCTAAAAACTAGTTTGGGGATATTGGATAAGTAGGTACTAGATATGGATTTAAATGCCCAAACCTTTGGGCATCTATTGATTATCATAGCTTGCTCTAGATGGTACTATCAACCATAAGCTAGAAGTTTGTCTGGAGATATTGGATGAGTTTCACCGCACAAACCTTCTGGCATTTATTGATTACCATAATTTGCATTAGAAGGCACTATCATATGGAGAGAATTGCTACTCAATAAATTCATGCATAGTAGAACTAATTTCTTAGCCAATGATTTGTCTCCCATATTTTTATCCTCCATGATAATTTATTATAGGTCAAACATGGAGACATCTCTTTTTTTTGTTTTGGTCTATATTCTTTAATTATGGAACTGTGGTAGTATTAATAATATAAATGTTTGAGCATTTATACAGAAAAGGTAACCAAATATTTTTTATCCAAACATTTCGAATTATGCTCAGCATGCTTCAATATATTCATACTCATTTCTCTTGTTAATGTTTATAGTTATCAAGTGTACTTTGTAACTTTATTCATTATTTAAATTTATTATTTCCTTACTCATAAATATTAAAATTTCTTCATAATGCCCATTTCTTTGATAGGGGAATGCTAATCTCTTTTTTATTTATGATGAATCGATCTACCAGCTTTGATCTTTCAATTTTTATCCTTACTTTTGGTACATACAGCTTTTTTCAGATAGAATTTATGGCCTTGCTGTTGCTCATGGTCTGTATATATAGAGGAGTATTCGGAGATTTTCATGGCTTTATACAAATATTTGTGCTGGGCCAGCCTTGTTGACAGATTGGCCCTCGATTCCTCATAATATGTAGCTTTCCAATTGATTTGGTCACCTTTAATTTTATATACAACCTATGGACTGATTCTATAGGCAGTGTATCTTTCAAATTGTTATGTAGGTAATTCAGTGAAGGAGAATGAAAACTTTTAAATTCTGAGATACCTTTGGGATGTATGGACGGATTATCCATTTTTTATCTTCACTAGTTTAAATCTGTATAGATTTAATTAATTTTTTATAGAAACTGTCAACTATTGTAAGGATTTTGTTTCTATTGTATTTCCAAAGTTTATATATCATTAATGTATGAATGAATGCTTTTTCTATCTGTTTCGAGTTTGCATAGTTTAAAGTTCCTAAACAGAAATCCTTTGTGACCAGTGTATTTGTGGTCATGGGTACGATTTCAAATGTTAAAGGTTTTAAAATCGTTTTACTGTTTTAAAACCGTTGTACCCTTAACCTACAAATCCAGAAATTTAATACCCTGGTTTTTGTCTTCTTTTTCAATAGTCCAACCTAGAGAAAACATCTGTTCTAATTCTTGATAAATTTTTGTGATTTGTGCCCACAAATACACTGTTTATCAAAGGATTTCTATTTAGGAATTTAAAACTATGCAAATTTGAAACAGAAAAAATAACATTGATGCATACATTAAAGATGTACAAAGTTTGGAATACAATAGAAACAAAATCATTAAAACAGTCGACAGTTTCTATAAAAAAAATTAAATGAATCTGTACAGCTTCAAACTAGAGAGAATAAAAAATGGATAAGCCTTCCATACATTCCACAAAGTATCTCAGAAATTAAAAAGAATATATTCCGGAAAATACAATAATTGTTCATTCTGCCCCTTCAGTGAATTATCTATTTAACAATTCAAATTTGAAAGATAAACTGCCCACAGAATCACCCTATCAGATTGTCTATAAAATTAAATGTGACCAAATCAATTGGAAAGCCACATATTATAGGGAATCGGCTGTTCATAAGGCTGGTCCAGCACAAATATTTGTATAATAGAGCTATAAAAAGCTCTAAATACTCCTATATTTACAGACCATGAGCAACAGCAAGTTCATAAATTTGATCTGACACAAGCTGAAATTGTATGGATCAAAAGGGAGAATAAAAAATGAAAGACCAAAGAAGTTTGGACAATAGCTAAAGATCGATTCATCATAAATAAAAGAGATTAGCATCCCCGGCACTATGAAGAAATTTTAATATTTCTGAATAAAGAAATAATGAATTTAAATAACGAATTATGAAGGCTGAGAGAAATGAGCTATGAATATATGTAATTTATCAAAAGCACGCTAAGCATAATTAAAAAATGTTTAGATAAAAATATTTGGTTACCTTTTCTGCATAAATGCCCATTTATATTAATATTACATTCACACAGAGAAGAGATATATGTTTTTTAGAGGAACTGTGGCATATAGATAATTGTTATTTTCATCTTTCTCAAATAAATAAAACTGGTTTATATAAAGATACACTTATACTTTTCAAGTTGATGCTCGCAGGTGAGTGCAAGGAGATCAGCAAAGCACATGACCCAGAGGGATTGATCCTTCTTTATAATATTACTTATGTATGCTGAACTATATTAACATTTATTAAAAGTAAATTCAAAATTTACTATTTATTTCATTGCAGGTAGTTAAAAATGAGATTGGTGTCAAGCGTTGGTGGCCTAATGATTAGCATAGCTGCTTTCCAAGCAGCTGGCCCAGGTTTGCTTCCCGTATCTCTCTCCTGTTATAGATCAAATAGGCTTATTCAATTAAATTAAGAATATATAACTCAGGCATTTAATAGATTCAAGCTGTGTTTTCAGTACGGTGAACAAAGACTGGTTTATATAAAGATAAGCTCTAAGCATAAGTGTACACATGCTTTTCAAGTCAATGCTCGCAGTCAAGTACAAGAAGATTCACAAAATGCATTACTGGATAGATTGTTCTTTTATATTATTACACAGACATAGGCTATGCTATATAAATAGAATATTTATTAAATGTAAATTATCTAAACAAATATCAAAATAGTAATTTTTAAAACTTGTAAATAGAATTGAAACATTAGGATTAAGTTTCAACAGTATTACTTTGATCAAGTGCGAGAATTGGGTAGAGAACATACACATGTAAGTATAAACAAGGCAAGACTCTCCATACAGTAGTAGTGCCACCCTGTGCCAACCAGAGTAGTCAATGGATGCCAGAAGGCTTGCGCATAAAATCCCTATCTAATGCCTACTCATCCAATATCCCCAGACTAGTTTCTGGCTTGTGGCCTTCATCAGTGAGGAGCTTTGGATCTGAGAGCACTGCACTTAAATCTTAGGATCTAATGCAACCCTCCAGCAACCACCTTTTATCTCTACTTCACTACAAAACTATGAGAATGAAATTGAAAACACAAAAATATTTTCAAGCTCAATAGCTTATAGTCATATGGGTCTGAACTCACTTCAGCACCCATACATTTTGGTGTCTTTTAAATAGCCATAGCCACCACTATCCTATTAGGCAGGATTGGTGTTAAACCATTAAGCATCACATGATCACCATCTCTTATACTAGCACATAATTGCTTATAAACAAGGCAAGATCCATTGATTACTCTGGTTGGCACAGGGTGGCACTACTGTATGAAGAGTCTTGCCTTGTTTATAAACAATTATGTGCTAGTATAAGAGATGATGATCATGTGATGACATGTTAGTATGCGACTAATGTCCTACCATCTGTGTATTTCAATAATTTATCTTGCATGCAATATTTTTTGGTGAATTCTAAAAATGTATATACTTTTCTGGTATTGAAGAACTTGTGGCACAATGGTTGCACATATACCTGCCATGCATACAACCCTAATTCAAAACTGGGTCAAGTAAACTTGGGGAAAAAATCTTCAATAATCTTAAGATTTTTCAATTAACAGCAAATGCTTTTTCTTTCTCCACACTTCTGCCACCTAGTATAAGCTTGAGTAATAAATAGATGCCAAATGGTAGTGTTTATTAAATCACTGTCCAGTGCTGTACTATCCAATATTCCCAGACTAGTGTTTAGCTTATGGCTTTCATCAGTGAAAGACTTTTGGATCTGGGAGCAGTACACAAAGATCTTTTGGATATAATGTACTTTCCACTTAGTAGCCATCTGTTACTTCTTTGTTTTACTATTATCCAAATTGAAAAATGTTAATGTTTTCATTTCAAAATAATTGCTTACATATCTAAAATCTCTTTATCACATTATTACCATTCTTTAAATCCTAAGATCTAGGTGCAATGCTCTCAGATCCAAGGCTCCTGACTGATGAAAGCCACAAGCTAGAAACTAGTTTTGGGATATTGGATGAGTAGGAAGTAGATAGGGATTTTATGCACAAACCTTCCTGCATCCATTGATTACTTTGGCATCCATTGATTACTTTGGCTTGCACTGAGGTGTGCTGTATGGAGTTTTGGTTCTGTAAATAAAAGCTATTCATTGATGAAAACCATAAGCTAAAAACCTAAAAACTAATCTGGGATATTAGATAGGTCACCACAGGATAAGAATTTATCTAGCATCTATTGATTTCCAAAGCTTGCAGTAAGGTGGGAGTGGTGTGGTGAGAGAAAAAAGAATTTGCCACTGAACAGCATGATGTAGACAGAACGTGATGTTTTATTGATTTTTTTAAAGTAAATAATCATATAATATTGGTAGATTTGAAAAGTTATGTGTTTTACTGATGGATCTGAGACTTGGTCACTTGATAGAAGGGCAGTACAAATTTCTGATCATTCAACACATTAATGACATCAGTGACAAAATCGAGACTGAATGGAGTTTGGAAGAACATATTGCCAGAAAATATAATAGATGGATAGTTGAAATTTTGAATTGGACCTCGAGAGATTGTAAAAGACTAGTGACCACATGCAAGATGGTTGGATGAAATAATGATGTTTTATGAAAGAGAGATTAAGGATAAACGTGGGGAAATGTTCATCCTGTAGTGAATTGATAATAATTGAAAATGATAATGAAATAGGTGTTCCTAGAGAGTAAAGTAAGTATGAATGATTACTCACCATCTAGAATGATTACTCACCATCTAGAATATTGGCAAGCCCAATGACCTGCCTTCTCTTTTCCTTTATGGTGGAAGGGGTCTACTTTATAAAAAGGCTATTTTATTCTTATACATATTTGGTTCCTTTTTTATCTTTTTTTAAATACTGATATTTCACTTTTATCACAAAAATACAGCACCCCTTACCCGTTTATCATTTTTTAATGAAATCTTATTCTTCTAGACAAACTTTTTCCTCCCATATATAAGTTGAAAAAATAAATAAAAAATACATTCAAAAAAAAAAAGTTAAACAATGTATTATTAAGAAGGAAAAAAACAAGGGATATAAAGAAATGTTTAATGAGTCATTTAATTCAATGAAGACTGGAAGTAGAATGAAATAGAAAAAATAAAGGATAGAAAGATGTTTGGAAAAAGGCAATTTCATTATTTTTGGCAAATAAAAACAACAATATTTACAATATGCTTGTAGTCACATGATTTGGCTTGATCTTAATCATATTGGATGCTTAAAAATGTATCGTCCTCGTTGACTGTACCTATAGTGCGTACTTCAAACTATTGGGTGTATTATTGATAGGTGATGAATTTTAAGTTGTTTTTCAAAATATGAGATTGATGATGATGATATGCTGACATTACAAGCAAGGCAATTACTCATATTCTTATTCAGAGTAAATACAAAACATTTGATTTAATATTTTCTTTGTTAAATCTCCTTTACATTTCATATTTTTAATGGATTATGTCCTGTACATGTGGGGTTCAGATTGACCTTGGGTCAACATGAGTGTGACAAGAATCTCGGCCTCAGCGTGGCCTTCGAGCATTCCATCATCAGATTTTCAATTGGATGGACGGTTGAAGAGTTGGAGTGTGTAGTAGATTGGAGCCAGTCCATTAAAATATGAAGATTGTCTATCTTAATATATATCTGAGCACTTATAGTATATATGTGTGGTGGGAGATGATAATCTGGACCAACTGGTGATTGCTGGTTTAGCATGAAATACGGATATTGGTGATTATTTATCTTTTCAGCATATATGTGCTTGAGTGTATCAGTGTTATTAGATAGAATGGAGAGTGGTGGGTCATGTGAAAGTCTGTGCTCATATACCCTGTATTATATTTATGGTATTAGAATTTACTTCTATTCCAGTTCCTAAATATTAATGTTTTTACATATTTCTCAGATAACACTGGATATACATTCATATTACAAGATGCATTTCTATTGAACAACAGTGTTCCTGTGAAAGGTGATTGGTTCTCAAAGCTGCCTATAGTGCTATCTTTGAATCAATACATACATTATTCATCGACAGTTATTTACAGCAAAAATGTTATTAAAACAGGCAAAACTCACTATACGCATTGCCACACACAGCAAGTTAGAGTAATCAATGGATGCCAGAAGGCTTGTGCATAAAATCCCCATCTAGTGCGACTCATCCAATATCCCCAGACTAGTTTCGGGCTTGTGGCCTTCATCAGTGATGAGCCTTGCACCTAAATCTTAGGATCTAATGCAACCTCCTAGCACCCACCTTTTATCTGCACTTGTTTATTAGTTTAAAACCAATCCTGTCTAATAGGATAGTGGTGGCTATGGTTATTAAAAAACCAAAGACACCAAAATGTATAGGTACTGAACTGAGTTCAGACCTATAAAACTATATAAGCTAATGAGCTTGGATTGAAAATATTAAGGTGTTTTCAATTTAAGACTCATGGTTTTGTAGTTAAGTGGAGATGAAAGGGTGGCTGCTAGAGGGTTGCATTAAATCCTAAGATCTAGGTGCAGTGCTCTCAAGATCCGAGGCTCCTCACTGACGAAGGCCACAAGCCAGAAACTAGTCTGGGGATATTGGACAAGTAGGCACTAGATGGGGATTTTATGCACAATGTGTGGCAATACATATAGTGAGTTTTGCCTGTTCTAATAACAGTCATAAGCAAGCATAAGAAATGGTGATCATGTGATGTTTATTGGCTTATAGAAAAAATGTTAAGACTCCCAGAATGTCTGGTTATGACATAAAATTTGTATTTTAGTTGAAATTTTGCAAACCATTTTAAAATGTTCTTGCTACTCATGCCTTTATTACCATACACAGTTTGAATCATTTCAGATGTTTCAATTAAAATTTTTCCCAATGTAAAACAAAATTTAATGTTATTAAACCACTAAACATACATCACATGAACACCATTCTTTATGCTTACACAAGTTCTTTAGACAGAGGCAAAACTCTCCATACAGTAGCGCCATCCCAGTACAAACCAGGACAATCAATGGATGCAGGAAGATTTTGTGCATAAAATTACTATCTAGTGCCTAGTCATCCAATAACCCCAGACTAGTTTCTAGCTTGTGGCTTTCATCGGTGGGAAGCCTTGGATCTGAGGTGGTTTCTGGAGGGTTTCATTAGATCCTAAGATCTAGGTGCAGTGTTCTCAGATCCAAGACTCCTCACTGATAAAAGCCACAAGCTAGAAACTAGTCTGGGGATATTGGGTGAGTAGGCAATAGAGATTTTATATATAAACCTTCCTGCATCCATTGATTATTCTAGCTTGCACTGAGTGGTGCTACTGTATGGAGAGTTTTGCTTCTGTGTAAAATTTAATGTTCGTGTGTTGTTCCATTGTGGGTTAAGGTACAATACATGGTCATATTTCATGCCATAACTCGGAATCTTGACACGATAGTATTTTAAAATATTTTTTGTGAACAGCTAAAATTTTGCTACATAACACATGCATTGATTCAGAGATGGGGCTGCAAACATTTGAAAAGAGAATCGGTCATTCGTATATATACAGCTAAAAATAAGTGATTAATATGTATATTAAACATGTTCAAAGAGGCTAAATACATCTAATTTTTAAAATATTTTATTAGCGATTTGGTACAAATAAAGTTTACAAAAATCTATACATTTTTTTAAAATAAAAAAATTATAAAATATATACAAAATAATTTATGTATGTGTTTTTATTATTTATATATATAAATATGTAGTAAATAAATCATTAAGATTGACGCTAACTGTTTTACAGCAATAGTCCTCAGAAGTTGATCTTGATGAAATAAATGTCTAATTCTTTTTTAAACTGGAAAAGCATGATAAACTGGAAAAAAAAAAACAAATGGCAAAACTTATTTATACACTCAGTGTACATATGTATATATAATTTTTTTTTCTTAAAAAAACAATATGTATATACAAGATTATGATATGCTACAATTTGTAAATATTAACTTTAGTATTACACAATTTATAGTCTCAGATTAACTTAAAAAAGCTATGTCATAGGTTTAATATGAGTAACCATATCCAAAAGAAATGCTAACTAATGGGATAAATTTTCACCATATAGTTAATAACATAAAAATTAATATCAAGGAATACATTCATAATGCAAAATCAAAAAGCAGTAATTGTTCCATTAAAAAATTTGTTTACTCCATACCCATCTACTGTCAGTTTGAGCAATCAATTTTGGCAATTTCTGGCAGTTTCCGACTACATAACCCTGCCATTTTTTCACTTTCCATGGATTATTCAAGCTTAATAATAGGGAGGTCTGTAGTAAAAACAGTGAATTACTGTTATTAATGCAGATATTTCTCTGTGTGAATTAGTGCAGTGATAGAATAATGGCCTTGAGGATTAAAGACTCGACTGTCATTTCTGAAGTTATGTCATATGACAGCCCATGCAACAAACCATTCAATTTCTGTAGTGCTGGTGTTAATAATAAGCAGAGAAAGCTGTATAATGTGTTGTTTGGCAATAATTCACTTTAAAGAAAATTTTCTATATGAAATTATTAAAATACAAAATATATCTTTTATATAAATTCTGAATTAATCCAAAAAATATGTCAATGGGTTTTATTAAATCCTTCAATTTTGCCACTAATTGCATAGATTGGATAGTCATTAATTAACGATATGGTTTATGTTTCACCATAACTATATAACTCAGATGCTGTCAAATTTCATTTCTGAAGCCAATAAGCACAATGACATCTAGGAAGATCAAATCCATGTATCTTTATTGTTGAAACTATTGTTTGGGTTTTATAAGCTCATTTTTAGCCCATTTTTTCTGGATATTTGAGGAATTTATTTTTGAAAAAGGGGAACTTGAGTCAAATCACATTTTCCGAGAGACAAGTGTGTTCTAATATCTGGTAGTGGAATGTGTGAAAAACTGCTGTGGACATGAGAATGAAATGTTTAATCACATATCCAAAAGTTTACAGTGAGAATTTTCTAATTCCAATGGTTTTTCCAGTATTTGACAAGTGAATATGCTCTTGTTAGGGATGTTGTCAGAGTATTTGGCTTTGCAAATTACCCCTGGCCAACTTTTCAAGGAGTTTGTTCTAGAAATTATTTTAGATCTAATCTTCATTCGATAAAGAAAACAAAGCTATGAGGCAAGATTGGTCCTGATTAGCATAAGGTATTGGCTAATGTTTTAGATTATTATTGCAGGTTAGCTTATACGATGTTTTCCTGTTATCTGTTGGAAAGCTGTATATATTATCTTTGCAGAATTAAGAACAGGTCCTAACTTTTGAAAAAGATTTCCATAAACTTTTAAATATCCCCATTATAAAAACATTTCTAGTTTTGTGATCACTTTTGTAAAGTCAAAGCAATATTCATCAGCATAAACAATTTTCCGCATTTCTACTATTTGAAAATCACTGATGAATATAAAGTAGGTGAAAGGACTGAACCCTCTGGGAGACCCTTACTTGCTATGATTATCAATTAGAATCATTTAAATTTTTTTACTCAAAAGAATTTTATCAAGTAAATTAATGTTTTCTTTGTACTTAAAAATTTCAGAGACTTTCAGATCTTTTTTTATTGGCACATAATTGTAAGCTGAAATGAGATCGATAAGAAAATGGCAATTATATAATTTGAGTGAATTATTTTATGAATATTGTCCTAAAACTTGAATGTTTAATAATAGAGATTTATTCTATAAATGAAGACTGATTACTATTACTTTGTATGTATATAAAAAAGTAAAACCAGAAAAGTCTACATAACAACAAACACCATATTATTTAATACTAAAAAGTTTTTACCAGAGATGTTTTATTCCCTTCCTTGGTATAACATGTTATCATTAACATTTGTAGAATGGCATCTAAACATGTTTTTAAAATCACTTCTTTTGACAATAGTATATTGCCCTTCTCAATGTAACATATACATTACTGTGAACATTTACATATGAACCATTGTACATAGTAACATCTGGACTTTTTTTTATAATTACAACTTTTTTCCCTCTCCCTTTTCTCATGTAACATATTGAACAATATTAAAATACATATACATTCATGAGTGTTTTGGCATTTGGTAATATTTTAAAAGCTAAAAGTAAAATTTAAAAATCATTCAAATGACGCAATTTCGTTTTTTTTTTTTAGTTAATATAATTTATTTTAGATATGTACAATGAAAGTTATTTATGCATTTCATATTATCTAATTAAAAATAAAAGTTAAAATTGAAAGGAATAAAAATACTTGATTATTTATTCAGATAAAATGCAAGAGATTAAAACCAAAGTTTTAAACCTAATTAAAGATGGCCGAATTAATTTATAAAAGAGATGTTGTAACAAAAAAGAAAAATAAATGCACAAGATTATCATCTTGTATTTTGATAACAAAAGATAAGAATATATTTGCAGAAATTTAAAAAACTGCCCCGTGGTTATAAAAGAGGCAGAAAAACTGCAAACAAGGTTTTTTTCTAAAGGCTTCATGCACCCTGGATGGGTGAGAGGATGGTACCTAATTGTGGCTCTCTTGTTCTCTCAACCATAATAAAAATTCAGGAATATTCATTTGCTGATCCAATGTGTCAGGCAAAAATAGAAACCGGATCATTTTGCGAATACCTTCTCATCACAAAGGGGTCACTCCAAAAGCTTCACATCTAGTCATACCTTGCAAATGACCAGAAATCTGAAACTGTCGGCAGAAGAAACCAAAGTACATGAGCTCTTTTATTCAAAAAAAAAAAAAAAACCATGCATGGTATAATTTACATAAACCCGTGAAACTTACCGGCAAGCGCCTATTATCCATACCCTAAAATGTGACTAATTGAATGTTTGCAAACTAAATTTAACTGTGAATTCCAAATATCCCTAAAGGGACATTTTATCAATGGATTGCTTCCTTCCTTCAAGAAATTTAAAAAAATGGAACTGTTTTTATTATTTAACATTGTTATCTGGATGAGTGTTTGTATGTGCTTTCCAATTTATTAGTAATTTACAATTTATCATTTAAATATTTTAATTTATCGTAATAAAATATTTATCTTTAGTATCAATTTTTCATTGTACGTTCCTAATTTTAGATTTATTAGATTTTATTTTTAAGTTTAGAAAATTGTATAAATTACCTTTGCCAACATGTGCCCGGAGAAAATTCTTAAAGAAATTTCATATAAAAGATTTAATTGACAAGAAAACAAAATCACAATCTTCGTTTTAGTTATTTGTTTCTAATTGATGATGCGATGCGATGGATATCAGTGGGTTTACAACCCTGGTGCCCTTTTAAATAAATAAAAAACTGATTCTGCTGGAAATGAACAAAATAATAAAATATTAGGTCAGTTAATCAGGAAAGATAACTAGGTTCTTGAAATATCTGAATTCCTACATGGTCTGAAGATACTTTTCATAGTTTGATTAACTAATGCATAATAAGGAGTAATATAAGATCTAAATCATGTAATATATATATATATTTTCAATATCGCATATCTATATTATTTTCAGCCACACTCACCCTTTAAATAAAGAAAAGTTTTATTATGCTAAACATGTTTTCAAGTATATAATTAAAAATTATAAATGAGAGTGCTTAAGTTGCCCTAACAGCTTGGTCCATTATGATTTTCTCTTAATACTAAACATGTAATCCTTCGCTGCTTAATAATCTTCAATTGCTAAAAATTCTATAAGTGTTAACATCAGAAAAGTGCAGTAAAGATGATAAGTCTCAAAAGTCTATATTTTATTCGAATTGGTATAGTCTTTGGCTCAAGGCCGTCCAGCAGTTTAGCAAGAGTTATTTAAAGATTTCCCAAATCAAACTCAATCTATCACTTAAGATGCTGAATATCACATGTCTTTTCAAGCAATTTATTACTTATTTTATTTCTAAAACTCACATTAATAGTATTTTAGCCCTGTGTGGTTTGGTGCAATTGATAGTGTCTGACTTAGGATTGGGAGGTGGCAGGTTCGATTCTGGTGCTCGAACTTCTTATGAACTCCCAAACAATAAAACCATTAGCTTTTTTGCCTTGCATGGTTTAGCACAGTCGGTAGAGCATCTCACATGGGATCAAGAGATCCCAGGATCAATTATGGTGCTCGCAGGTCTGGCACTCGAACTTCTTATGAACTCCCGAGCAATAAAGCAATATACCTTTCTTTGGTAGCACTTTTGTAAACTTCATCTTCTATGAAAATTAGTTGAAGATAATCCCAATAAATGAAATTGTCACTTCTCTTAATTATCCTTCCTATGAATTTCTGAGCAACAATCTATTCGATTATTTTATATGCCATTATTGACATATATAATGCCATTACTCTGAATGTTATCATGCCTGTTGACTGGAGAAAACAACTTAATCATAGTGGGAGTAATGGTGGAGATACTGGAATTTTTTTCAAATAGAAGCTATTGTTTTGGATTGTTTTTGTTTTTTTATGATTCCATATTTCTAAATCATCCTCTATTGGTTTATCCAATAAAAGGGTGAAATTACCAAATTTATCACTTCCTTTATTTTGCTATAATATCTTCTATAAATACAATTTATTCACTCTACTTTGAACACTTTTTAGGAAAAATAAATCTTTTATTGTACATATATATATACACAATCTTACGTTTCGACTGTCCTGCAGTCTTCTTCAGAGTTATGATATATATATATATATTTATTGTTTCCTTTTATGGTATTATTTATTTAGTTATGTATTTTATTTTATTTTATCATAGCTCTGAAGAAGATAGCAGGACAGTCAAAATGTAAGATTGGTATGCATATATATACAGTAAAAGGTTTTTGTTAAAAAGTGTTCAAAGTAGAGTGGACAAATTGCATTTAAATAGGTAAAACTTGGAAATACATTTATAATTGCACTTTGGTCCTCAAAGTATTACCTAATCAGGGTTGTTTTGGTGATAATGCAATGCCACATGATGTAGGATGGAAAATGTGATTCAAGTAGTCAAGACTTTATAAAGATTACCATTTGAAGAAGGAACCCCCGATAAATAAATGTGGATCGATACTCAATCATGTAAATAAATAAGTTTACGGTATTTATTTTAGAATAAATTTAATAAAAATGTTGAAAACTAAATATATGGCTTAATTTAGAATCTATTTATTTTGGACCGGCATGGACAATCTATGAACCACATGTAGTCTCTATGATTTTTGAATAGTATGTTCAATTCATGATCATACCAGCATAATAATTTGTGTTTCATTTCCACCCAATCTCTCTAAAATTTAGATTTCTATTTTAGATATGCTTAAAATGACCCCTTCATCTCGCATTTTTGAAACGCATGAATAAAAACATTTAAAAAAGATAAATGGACCCTTTCAATTGAATTTAAAGTGTATATGGGCTACAAATGATAATACCTAGTCTAATAAATGATTAATAATGATCATAAAATTAATTATCTGAAATGGTGTCAAAGTTATGAGTAATGAAAATTTGTTGCTTGTAAATTAAATTTTAATATTGATTACCTACGTAATCAATGTGTGTTAAATAAATTTATAATTACAACTTTAAATTATCGTAATAGATTTCTAACTATAAGATTGTTCCATTGACTTGTAAATCAAAAGATTTCGTGAGTACTAAGTTATAAAAGGAATTGTGGACTTAATCAGTGAAGTATTGAATAGCTTCACGCTCTCAGATCTAACCGCTTCAGCTTCACCTATTTATATAGAAAGTAGGTTGAAGTAAACAAGGGTTCCCCTCTTTTCTTCCAAGGTGTAAGCTTGTGGTTAAGACCTGTAGAGGTCCTTACCTTCGCATTTTCAAGTCTACATTCTTGAGGTTTATTGCCTTAGTAAATATTAATTTGATATTGATAAATGCTAATCAAATGATAAAGATAGTAGAATGTGACCTGGGCTAACTGAAGGTCCAGCATGAAATGCATCTTGGGTTCATTTGTCTTTTTCAGATATTGTTCACATTTCAAGAAAGTGGGGTAGAATGGAAATTTTAAATATATTTATAAAAGATATTGCACGTGGAAAAAGAGAAGAAATTGAGTTATTCCATGTGCTCAAGTGTTGTTAAAAACAGATATTTTATTTTTTAAGTGGATTTAAAGTTTATATTTGAGCTAGGAATGATATGATAATCTTTAGCTTAATAAATGATTAGTAATAATCATTAATATATTTATCTGAAGTGGATGAGATAAAAGTTGTGAGTGCAGAAATATTGATACTTTTAAATTAACTTGTAATAAAGATAATTTAAACTTTATAGTTGGGTTATGGATAATCTCTAGGCTAATAAATAATTAGCAATAATCATTAATATATTTATCTGAAGTGGATGAGATAAAAGTTGTTAGCGGAGAAAGTTTGACACTTGTAAATTAAATTGTAATAAGTTGGTAACTAATGATAAAGACATGTAAGAGTTTATGACCTCGGCCAATTGAAGAAGCTGGTTTAACATGAAACACATCTTGAGGGTCATTGAGCCTTTTTTAGACGTTTCAAAAATTTGCGGTGAAAAGTAAGTTTTAAGTATATCTTTAAAAAAAAGCTAATAAAACAAATCCAAATAAATTAATTTTTAATTGAGGTTTAGCGCTCATATGGAGCGAAGAATATTCTATAGTTTAACCATTGGTTAATAGTCATCATTAATGTATTTATCTGAAGCAGTTGGTGTCAAAGATTTGACTGCAGAAAATATGACACGCGTAAAATCAAATTGTAATAATTTGATTTTGATAAATATTGAACAAATGCTGATTCAGCATGAATTGCTTTTTGAGATCATTTATATTTTTCATGTCTTTATTCGTTAGTTTCAAGAATGTTTGGTGAAAGGGAAATTTTAAATATATCTATAAAAAAAAGATATTAGACATGGAAAAAGAGAGAAACTGGATTTAATTTTGTGTTTAAATTTTAAAAAAAAAACATATTAATCTTTACCTAGGGTTTAACATTTCTCCTTAGATTAGGAATGATATGATAATCTCTAGCATAATAAGTGATTAATATTAATTGTTAATATACATATCCGAAGTGAATCATCTTATAGTTGCGAACGCAGAAAGTTTGATTATCACAAATCAAACGTTTTGCTTGTATGAAACCTAAACAAGTTTTTGTTTTTTAAATAAATTTATTTTTATGTACTTTGTACTAAATGTGATTTTATTAAACAAAAGAAGATTTTTAATAAATTACAATCCTGGTACCGAGGGGGGGCCCAGCTCATTGCATCAGCAGAATGGCGAAACAGAATGACATTCTCAAACGCTAAAGCAGTTTCGAATCATTTGAGATTGTAGTTGTTTAATTCAAATAATATCAACATTTATAGGCACTGAATTGAAATCAAATCAGCCACTTGTCAGTTCACTCTATGGGCTGTAAACATTATTTTTCTGGCAAAAGAGTCATGCAGTCAATTTTGTCTTAACTTCTGAGGGGCAATATGGTTTCAGTGTGTTGGTGTCACATTAGTGCTACACCTACAGCAAAGACTTTTAATTATCTTCTGGGTTACTGATTTGTATGAACAATCTGTTCATTTTGTTGTTGCTAAGCTACTTGCTTATTGTTGAGTTTATTGGCAATGATGTGGCTTTCCTATTCGACTATGCCATTAGCAGCCAAGCAAAATCATTAACTATCATGTTGAAGTATAAACAGAATCAAACATTCCACAATAAATAAAAAGATCTTTAAAAAGCCCACTGCAGAAATTTCTCACTGGGAAATAGAGAAAAGGAAAGGCATTATTTATCAGGCTTGCCAATTGCCAGGCAGTAACAATTTGGGTATCTTCCCTTCTCATTTATCTTCTAGCTAAGAATAGCTTGATACTCATTTATCAAACAATAATTACTGTTAAGCTAAGATTAATAGCTAAGGTGAAGCTATAAGTTTGTTATTAGTGAGCCTCTATTTATGGACTTAGCACTTTCGGAGCACCTACAGCTCCATAATCATAGTCCTTTTTTACATGCTGTTGATTCTATGCAAATGCATGCAAATTATAACATCCATCTTTTCAAGATCACAAAGCATGTGTCTTTTCTATTGATTGACATGGCATCGCTGGTGATGTAACATGCCTCTTTAATCTTCCTCTTAACATCGTTCCTCTCTGTGCACACGATGTCGGCTTTAGACGGCTCAAATCTATGGCTTTGCTCCTGCTGATGATCAGCAAATACTGAGCTGCCCTCTCCTTTAGTTGTGGCTTTTGTATATATATATATCTATGCTGAGCCAGTCTACTGCTCACAGTGGCCAGAGTTTCCCCATAATATACCAAATCACATCCTGTCTGCGGGCACACAATTTTATAAATGACATGGGGGGTTTCTTCTATATTTCTTTTATCTTTGGTGTTGTTGATGAGCCTATTTGTGTTTGGAGGGGTTCTGAATCCAAGTTTGAATTCCTTCTGTAATATTTTACTGAAATTTTTAGCTACTGTAAATATGTAGGGTATAATTAGATGTTGTCTGTTATCTTTTGTGTTTTGTTGTAGTCTTTTATGAAAGCTTGCAATCCTTTTGGTTATTGTTTTGTGATCAAAACCCACGTTTATTAAGTCACTGATGTAGCTGGTGATGTTGTTTTTCCTGTCTGACTCCAATTTGCACAGGTGGTGATTGCAAAATAAAAAGGCAGACAGCCCTGCAAGTTTGTGTGCTTTAGGGGATTTTGAGAGCGGATGGATGTAGCCTCGGACGCATAAGGGTACAGAATGAACAATGGATGGCCCATGGGACTCCCCATTAGTGGCATCGTTTCTAGCATTGTGCTAGATCACTTTGAACAACAGGTGATTACAAAGTACCAGACAGCAGCGCCAAACATAATCTATAGCAGATACGTAGATGACATATTCTTGGCAGCACCCGAAAATGCTATCACAGAGATTTTACATGAACTCCACCCTCTTTCCAACCTCACATTTAATTGCACACACGAAGATGAGCAAAACACGGTCAAGTATTTGGATTTGAAAATTAGAAGAGAGAAGTTAGCATTGGTTTATTCCATGATAATTAAACCCTTATGCGTCCGAGGCTACATCCATCCGCTCTCAAAATCCCCTAAAGCACACAAACTTGCAGGGCTGTCTGCCTTTTATTTCACAATCACCACCTGTGCAAATTGGAGTCAGACAGGAAAAACAACATCACCAGCTACATCAGTGACTTAATAAACATGGGTTTTGATCACAAAACAATAACCAAAAGGATTGCAAGCTTTCATAAAAGACTACAACAAAACACAAAAGATAACAGACAACATCTAATTATACCCTACATATCTACAGTAGCTAAAAATTTCAGTAAAATATTACAGAAGGAATTCAAACTTGGATTCAGAACCCCTCCAAACACAAATAGGCTCATCAACATCACCAAAGATAAAAGAAATATAGAAGAAACCCCCATGTCGTTTATAAAATTGTGTGCCCACAGACAGGATGTGATTTGGTATATTATGGGGAAATTCGGGCCACAGTGAGCAATAGACTAGCTCAGCATAGATATATATATACAAAAGCCACAACTAAAGGAGAGGGCAGCTCAGTATTTGCTGATCATCAGCAGGAGCAAAGCCATAGATTTGAGCCGTCTAAAGCCGACATCGTGTGCACAGAGAGGAACGATGTTAAGAGGAAGATTAAGGAGGCATGTCACATCACCAGCGATGCCATGTCAATCAATAGAAAAGACACGTGCTTCGCGATCTCGAAAAGATGAATGTTATAACTTGCATGCATTTGCATAGAATCAACAGCATGTAAAAAAGGACTATGATTATGGAGCTGTAGGTGCTCCGAAAGCGCTAAGTCCATAAATAGAGGCTCACTAATAACAAACTTATAGTTTCACCTTAGCTATTAATCTTAGCTTAACAGTAATTTACAAAGTAAGGGTGAAATAAAATTCTTTATTACAAACAATAATAAAAAGATATTATCTGGGAGTTACTACCTGTTGGAAAATTTGTAAATTATCCCGTTCATCTCTACTATGTGCCTTTCATACATTCTCAATATTTGATGGCTTATAAAGGCATAAACTATATATTAAGCTATGCGGTCAAACTGTAATAATTTTGTGCAGGAATATAAATGTTTCATGCAAAGAGCAAAACCATTAAATGTGTACATTTAATGGATAAATATATTGTTTTTCTGATATCTGTCTTCGGAAGAGGGTGTTTTGCAATGAAAATGCGTTAAAAGAACAAGTATTTTCAAAATTTTCATTCAAAGCAACAATCATTTAAAATAATGGTCAAAATTATTAAAAGTAAATAATGGTTATGCAAATTATTTTTCACAGGTCATAGAATCAGTACCAATCTATTTGGTTACCTACATTTGATTTTATCTTTAATTGAATTTTTAAACACTGCTTCAAAGTCATGGAAAAATAGTATAATGACTAATCGATAAATTGAAGATTCTTTGGATTTGGAAAAGGGATTTATCATAATACTACTTACCACTACTACTCTTATTACTTTTCGTTGACAGGTGTTTTTTTCTTTGAACTTTTAGTATTTGACTTTTTCAATTTCTTATTTGGTTTTGAAAAAATGGGAGAGGGGGAAGGAAAAAAAATACGATCAACTGTAAATTTTCAAGATTGATTTGGATTTACCATAATACTAACTAATATTGATTTTTTCCAAATTAATTTAGGTATAATTTCAAACAACACCTTCTTATTTGGAATTGACAGCTTTGTTTGGGATTTTTATTCTCTGTCATTAAAATTTTTAAATTTCTTATTTGGTTTTTAAAAAGTGAGAAGAGGAGATGGGTTATAGTTAACTGCAATTGTTGTCGACTTTTATGAAAAAAATAATTATCAGCTATAATCTATATAAATTACAAATAAAACAGTCAAAATAAAACAGAATGGGCTAGGTTGGAACCAACAACCACAACAAATTAAAAAAAGATTAAAACGAAATATTTCTTTGGATTCCCATATGCGCTAATTATTTTCTTTTAACTTTACAAAATTTTTTTAAAAAGCCATTACTTCGTCTGGATTAAATAATTTAGCCTAGATAGACAATGCAAAATCGCTCAAATACCCATTAGCTTCATAGACAAACCGAGATCTAAATGACGAATATAAGCGGGTTTATTCGTATCTATTTTTAAATTACTAAAAAAAAAAAAAAATAAACAATTTAAATAACAACTCCAATTTATTTTTCCAATAAAGGCATTTTAACAAAATCACTGAAGAACAAAAACTTTATTTTGAAATTCATTTCTAAAAAATAAAAAAGGAGGAGAATTTCTTGTAATGCACGGGAAAATGTTTCATTTTTATCTTTTAATTTTTTGTCGTATTTTTGAACTCTTTACAAATCTAGATTTTAGGTATGTAAAGTACATTGCATCTTAAATTTATTGATTAGTTATCCCAGAATTATTTCAATATTTAGATGCAGTGTTTTAAAGTAAAAAAGAGAAAGATCGAATGTAGGTAGCCATGAAGATCGGTACCCATAGAACCTTTCACGAAAACAACTTAATTGTTAATACTTGGTGTCAATATAGTAATTATAATGTCTATTTATTATTGATATAATCTCAAATAGTTTTACGCACAATAAAAAAGAAAACCTCCAAATGAAAGATAAAAGTCAAAACTAACAATAATGATATTTTGAATCATATTTTTTGTTTTTACATACAGTATTGAAGACCATATGAAAGTTTGGTTTTTGTTGCACAGACAATAGTAGCAATTTCTGGAATTTTTTCCGATGAGACTGTTCCACTTTGAGCGAACTTTAAGATGCTATCATTTGTTACAACAAGCTATTTGTATTGTCATAAAAAATAATAATATATGATGAGTTCTAACATTAGGTCTTGATTTTTATTTTATTTTTGGAATGAGTATGTAACTTTTTTTTTTTTGGTGTCCATTCCAAGAATAAAAATTACCAAAATTTGAGTTACGTTTAAAACATCTTACATTTTAGAAGTGTACGAAACACTCATTTTATCCAGATGGTAAAATAGTAGTAGAAAAGGAAGTGATTAACATTTTACATACTGTAAGAGTTATTGATTTTTAAAATTTATTTAGAGGTTCCGCATTTTATTTAATTTATTATCAAACCAATCTGAATGTTTCCGGTGCAGTTTCTAAACAAAATGGTATTAGTTATACAAAAAACACTTATTTCATTTGTATTCCATTAATTTTAGGTTTAATTAAAATGTAGTACAAGTAGAAGATTAATATACATAAAAGGGTTTAATTAATTTATTTTAACATTTTGAATATTGGTTAAGAAGAGGTTTTATTCAATCATTAACCATTATCAATCCACTGCAGGATGAAGGTCTCTCCAAGTTCAATCCATCTTTTCCTACCTTTAGCTTCTCTTCTCCACATCACCCCTGTACACTTCCTTATTTCATCCATCCAACTCATATGTGGACTCTTTCTGTGTCTTTTACAATCTCTTGGAATCCAGTTTAAAGTTTCAATTGTCCATCTATTATCATCTTTTCTAGCAATATGTCCAGCCCAACTCCACTTCAGTCTTTTAATTTTTTCAATGAGGTCAGTAGCACCTGTTTGTTCTCATGCCCATATATTGTGTTTTCAATCTCTTCTTGTTACTTCCAACATGCATCTCACCATATTTCTCTGAGTGGTCTGAAGTCTCTGTATTGCTCTTCTATTAAGTATCCAAGTCTCAGATCCATAAGTAAGAACTGGTAAAACACATTTATTAAAAACCTTCCTTTTCAAACACACAGGCATATTTCCTTTTAATATTAAATTATTTCTACCAAAAACACTCCAACCAAGTTTAATTCTATGTAGACAACGGCTGAGCATGCTTTTGGCCGGTGAAGCCGGATTCATAGCACTCATGAGCTGTAGAATGCATTGCATAATTTATCTGGAATGCTAATTTATGTAAATTGATAATTTACATATTCCATTTTTTAGATAGTTGAACACTATTTTCTTTTTTATTGATTGCTTGGGAATTGTTAGAAATAAACGATGCCTCTTTTACGATTCGCTTTTTGCCATCACATTCTGTACAGACGATCTTAACATTTTCTCTGTCGAAAATGTGGCCAGACTGTTATTCGTGCACTAAAATAGATTCATATTCAGAAACATTTTGTGCACATTTGTATAAGTGCTTGTGTTGTAAGATTCTGTTGGTAATATCTGCATGAGACTCCTTGTAATATTCAGATCTACAAGAATCATCATCACATTCAATTTTATAAACAATCTGGGTGGTTTGATACTGGAATATTTTATCCTTTGTATTATTTTAACGGTTTGTTTAAATTAGGGAGAATTCTCAGACTTATATTATACGTATCCATGGTTTATTATCTACCTGTTGTGTGTGCACCTGTTTTACTTTATTATAAAATTTATTAACTGTATTGATTAACATATTTCTGTTGTAACCGATTTTACATAGATTACTTATATAGGTCTCTATATTAGCCTTCCAATCTGCTTCAAATTTACAAAGATTGAAATTTCTGGTTAAAAAACTTTATTCTGGCTCGGTGTGAGAGACTGAGGGTAAACTGCAACTCAAATTTGGATGGGCTTAATGATCATTTTATAATGCATCATGTTATTCCGTTAAATATATAACTCTAAAAATTTTAACTCTTTGGAGACGTTTTCATGTTCTATCATTCATTGAAGTACAGATTTCTGCATTAACACTTCGTGTATATTTGTAAAGTATTCCTCTGGTGCACATATTTGAGATAATCATATATAAAAATATATGTGTATGTGTAAAAATAATTAAATAGTTTTACTGCAAAATAGTTTGTAAAAAATTCAAGCACCAGAGATGATAGATCTGAGTCTTGAACCAACGACCTTGAACTTCAGAGTCTGTCTTTACCCACTCCCCCAAATTATGCAGGCTATGTATATACAATAAAAAAATCATGCTAACGTTTAATTTTTAAAAATTAAATAAAAACTAAAGCGCTTTCAATTATTGACACATAATCATTACCAACTGCCAACATAAAATGGATACATTAGTTCTCTCCTATAATGCACTATTTTACATATCAATGCACATAATTAATAACAAATTTATTGTATGTATATTTTATCACAGGTATATTTTGGTGATTTAATGCATTTTACAGTTCTGAAGAAGATTAGTGTACAGTTGAAACCGAAATCTTTAAATAAAAAAAATTGTCCGGAAATAAGTAGCATATTAGAATGAATTAATATTTTAATATATATAATGAATATATTTATTAATATCCAGGTAAAGTAAAGGAAAGTCTAAATTATTTTTAGGTAAAAGTTTGGGTAAACATTACCATTAGCGGGCCAAAAAAACCCATTCAGGTGTAAGAATTTCAAACTATCTGAAGTTGTAAAGTTGTTACTTTGAGAAGGTGGCACTAATAAATATAACTATGGACTAAAGTAATTGTATATACACTGTTTAATGTTAGTAATCCACGACAGGCACACGTATTAAAGTTATCATGCCAATAAATGAAATTTTAGATCTTCCGGCTATTCGTGAAAAATCTTAACATTCATGGCAATTGATGGAGAAACTTCAAACTAATTATAAACATATTTAATAACAAATAAATTGAATTCAATATTTATATAAATTAATTACTTTGTAAATAGTCTACAAAATATGCTATTTTTTTATTTTTGTAAAGTTCAAATAATCTGTCTTATAAAATAAAAATGATCAAAATATATATATCACTATGTTAAACGTTGTGCAAACAGTGTATTAGGACATTATATTTCTTTAAATGAATATACGGACCAAAATTTCGATAAAAAATTAAAGCAACACAAAATATTTGCATTCAAATAGAAATTTATTTACCTTAGTTTCAAAATTCATATTTTTCAGAGGAATAAACTCCCTTTTTTTAAAAAAAAATAAAAAGTATTATTTTTTTAGGAAATTATAGAACTCGGGAGCAATTCACTTCTTTTTGTAAGACATTTAATGTTTTCAACTAAAAGTTAATTTCAATCAGCAAACCAAATATTGTTTACTAGAAGAAAAAAAAACAATGTACAAATATTTCAAAATTCTTACACCAGAGAGTGTTTCCTTTGGTCCGCTAAAGGTAAAGTTTACCAAAGTTTCACTTTTGAATTGTTGCTTTTCATAATCAGTATATTGAATTATATTGGAATAAATATCTTTTACCAAAAATAGATTAAATTAATATTAGCACAATAAGAATACAGTGGATTTGCAATCAGTCACAAGATATTGATAAAGACACACACATATTTGTATATTCCTTTAACTATTTTTTTGTTTTACTAACAATAAAATTTATGGAATTCTTTATGCTGCAAATTGTTAATTCAATATGTCAAAAATTTGAAACATTTCTGCTAGTATACTTAAACAATGTTTAAAATTTATTGTAATGAAATATCTTTTCCGGTATATTCATGTACGTTCTTATGCACACATGCATGTGTTTATTTTCCAAGAACAGTTATCTTCACCTTATTCTAGAGTCTGCAAGCTTCAGTAATCAATGAATACCAGTTGATATTACTATAAAATCCCCATTTCCAGAGTGATTGATTGCAGGCTTTTGTTCTCCACCAATAAAAACTAAGATTCAAAGTTGACACTATTGTACTTGTGCATCTAGAAAGCCATATTTTACTTCTTTCTACTAACCGAGCTAATGCTCTGAATTTTTTTTTTTTAAATCTAAGGTTTCAAACCCAGGTTAACTCACTTGCATAGCTAATAGATCTGACACCATGTTTGTTTCTGTATATTTTGAGATGTAAGCTCCTTCAAGGATTTGGCGGAGAAGGTCAAAACCAACAGCATCGTCACATGACCTCTCATATCATATGCTTCGAAAAGCAATTATCTATAGTAAGCTAGAATGATTAATAAACACTAGTTAAAGGGTAGAAGGAGCCTAAAGTTATTATAGAAGATCTTTATAAGACAAAGTACGTCAGTCTAAGTTTGAAACCATGTTGTTAGCTTGAATAGTATAAAAAGATAAAAGGTTGCTACTAGATGCATAAGTGCAGCAATTCCAGCTTTGCATCCTAGTCTTCATTGGCAAAGGCAAAACCCAGAAACTGATCAGTCTGGAGATGGAGGTTTTAGAACACTACACCATATGCATGTCCATTTGATTACTCAATCTTCCAGCAGATGGCTCTAAAATAGGATGAAGATAACAGCAAAAGTACTTAGAAAAGAAGAAGTTAGCTAAAATAGATAATTATAGAGAGAGAATGAAACTAAATAGTAAATTATTGGATGATATTAATAAAAGTGGAAGAGATGGGAGTAAAAAATTTTGGAATTACATTAAAAGGAGAAATGGATGAGGAGGGAAGAGAGTGTAGCTCTAGAGAAGAATTAGAGAGAATATTGAATAGTTATGTAATGGATATAGAAAAAATGTTAGACGTGAAGGACAGAGGGATAGAAAATATGAAAGCATATATGTAAAAACTTTAATATTTGTGTTAATATTAAGAATACACATATATATAATTCGACTATATATAGCTATTTTAGCTAACTTCTTGAAAATGAAGGTTATACTTTTGAAAGCGCTAGAAAAATCAATAAAAGTTTGTCATTTATTTATTTAATTTGATTTATTTATTTTATATATAGTCGAATTATATATGTGTGTGTATTCTTAATATTAACACAAATATTAAAGTTTTTACAAATATATTCTAAGAACACACTGTTGAACATTATATGAAAGCATATAGTAATGGGAATATTAGGTTTACAGAAAATGAACTGAATGAGGCAGGAAAGAAATTTAGAAGTGGTAAGGCAAAAGGGTTAGATGAATGGTCAGCAGAGATGGTAATAAATTTAGGGCGTAGGGCAAAAGTAAAGTTACTATCATGTTTTAATAAGATGGCACAGAAGAGAGTTTTTCCAGATAGTTGAAGTAATACGAGAGTAAGATTATTATTTAAAGGAAAGGGTAAGGATCATAGAAAGTTAAATAATTATAGATCGATAGCGGTAACATCAGTTTTATATAAAGTTTTTTCATATATAGTGGCTGGAAGAGTTGTAAAATGGATGGAAGAAAATAATGTAGTGGGGGAAATGCAAGGAGGTTTTAGGTCAGATAGGCGTATAGGAGATAGTTTATTTGTAGTTACACAACTTATGGATATGAGTAGGAATTCAGATAGACAGTTATATATGAGTTTTATAGATATAGAGAAGGCATATGATAGAGTGAATAGAAATAGATGATGGATAAGTTTAGCAAATCTGGGAATGGATGAAGCTTTGGCGGATGTTATTAAGAAATTATATGAAAATAATTACTATACATATCAATTAGGGGATATAGAATCAGTTCAAGTTAAAAATGGGATGGGACTAAGGCAAGGATGCCCTATGTCACCTATTTTGTTTGTGTTGTATTTGAATGAAATGGAGAGAGCAATAGAAAGACTAGAAAGAGGGAGAGAGATACCATTAATAGGTGGCAAGAGAGTATATACATTGTGGGGTCTTTTTTTTGCAGATGATGTCTTTTTGTGTGCAGAAAGAAGAGAAGATATGGAAGTTATGCTGAGGACATGCACAAGGGTAGGTAAAGATATGGGGATTAAATTTAGTGAAGAAAAATCAAATATAATGATGGTGAATACTGGGGAAAGAGAAGACAAAGATTTCTTATTGGGGGATATAAAGTTAAGTGTGGTGAATAGATATAGTTATTTGGGAATCATCTTGAGTAATAAGAAAAATTGTTTGGATGAATGGGATGAAAAATTGATAAATGAAGCAAAGAAAAGAAAGGGATTGATAAAGAAATTAACAGTATTTTCATATAATAAATATGATGTAGCTAGAATTGTATGGAAGGGAGTGGCAGCAGCAGGGTTAACATACGGCAATGATGCATTATGTGTTAGTAAAGGGGTATTAGATTACTTAGAAAAAATACAGAGGGAAGTAGAAAGACATGCATTAGATGCAGAGGTGTGGACAGCAAAGGAGGCAATTCAAGGAGAAATGGGATGGTCAAGTTTTTATATGAGGGATGCAAAAAGCAAATTGAAAATGTTCGGTAGATTGCAGTTTATGGATAATAAAAGAATAGCCAAAATAGTATTTAATTGGGTTACAAGTAAAGGGCAAGCAACAAGATGGATGAGAAAGGTAATGCGGTATGCAGAAGATTTGGATAAAGAATTTATGTCAGTATACTTGTACAAAAGGTGGGGTGATTGTGTTAGGAGGATTGTTGAGTGTTATAGTGGTAAGGAGTGGGATAGAAGAATAGATGCATTAATAAAAAATAAAAAGTTGGAGAGATGGAGAAGAAGTATGGAGAATAAAACGAGTTTAAATATATATAGAAGTAAACGGAACATTGGGTATGAGTTAATTTATGATAATAGTAAAGAAAGTAGTTTATTGTTTAAGGCTCGAATGGGATCTTTAGCAACAAGGGAATATACACGTAAATGGAAAAATATGGGTGATTTAGTCTGCAAGTTGTGTAAGGAATGCATAGAAAATATCAGGCATCTGTTACTTCAATGTAAATGCTTGTAAGCAGAAAGGATATTAAATATGAACAAAGTGATTATACAGAAAGTAAGTTATTGGTTTTTATGCTAAGTTTGGGAAAAGATAAGGGGGAATTTAGCTATGAAGGTCATAGTGTTGACAAAGATTATGTTGTGGAAATGGGATGGAGCAGATTATGGGAAAACTTAGGGTGGAGAATGGAAAGGGAAAGTAAAGTGGCTAACAGGTTTCTCTGGGCATAGCTGCTGAGAGATTCCTGACTCCATTTAAGGAGAAGACACAGTGCATCACATCACATCACAGTGTTTTTATATAATAAATATGATGTAGCAAGAATTGTATGGAAAGGAGTGACATTAGCAGGGTTAACTTATGGTAAGGATGCATTATGTATTAATAAAGAGGTGTTAGATTATTTAGATAAAGTACAAAGAGAAGTAAGAAGACATTCATTAGATGAAGATGTGAGACTGGAAAAGATGGCAATTCAAGGAGAAATGGGATGGTCAAGTTTTTATAAGAGAGATGCAAAAAGCAAAATGAATGTTAGGTAGATAGCAGCTTATGGATAATAAGAGAATAGCCAAAATAGTATTTAATTGGGTTATGAGTAAATGGCAGGCAATAAAATGGGTGAGAAAGATAGTACATTATGCAAAAGATTTGGATAAAGACTTTGTGTCAGTATACTTATACAAAAGGTGGGATGATTGTGTTAGGAGGATTGTTGAGTGTTATAGTGGCAAGGAATGGGATAAAGGTGGGATGATTGTGTTAGGAGGATTGTTGAGTGTTATAGTGGCAAGGAATGGTATAAAAGAATAGATGCATTAATAAAAAATAGGAGTTGGAGAGATGGAGAAATAGTACGGAGAGTAAAAAGAATTTAAATATATATATATATATAAGTAAACAGAATATTGGGTGCAAGGTAATTTATGATAATAGCAAGGAAAGTAGTTTACTCTTTAAGGTTCAAATAGGATCTTTAGCAACAAGGGAATATACCCATAAATGGGAAAATGTGGTTGAGTTAGTCTGCAAGCTATGTAAGGAAGGCAGAGAAAATATTAGGCATCTGTTAATTGAATGTAAATCCTGCAAGCAGAAAGGGTACAAATAATGCAGTTGTGGGAGAATAAATAAATATAAACAAAGCGATTATACAGAAAGTGAGTTTTTGGTTTTTATGCTGGGTTTGGGGAAAAGATAAGGGGGGATTTAGATATAAAGGCAATACAGTTGACAAAAATTGTGTTGTGGAAATGGGATAGAGCAAGATAATGAAGAATATGGGGAAAACATAGGGTGGGGAAAGGAAAGAAAAGGTTAGGTGGCTCCAGGTTTCTCTGGGCATTATGGCTGAACAATTTCTGACTCTGAACAAGGAGAAGCCATCACATCACATCACTACACTTCTACGATTATCAGATATTTAGCTTCGCATTTATGATTATCATCAATTTATGTGCGATTATAAATTAAACTATAACTGCCTTCACTTTGCATGATACGAATTTGAATATCTGGAAAAGTTTGATAGTGCAGTAATGTATTCACATTTTAAAAATAAAATATATTTATATGAATTTATTTATATAAGAAGCTCCAGTAATTATTCTGATGTGTTTGAAAGATGTTCATACCTTCAGCATACCTGATGAGGCTAAGTTGTAACCGAAATGTGTTTATGTTAGATCACAATTAATGATATTAAGTTATCAGTCTCCATTAAAAAGTGCTCAAATTTGCTATATGACAAATGAATGTGTTTTGCCATTGGACATAAGATGATAGTGTCACTATGCTGGCAAAGCTTTTTGATATCTACAATCTATACTTGTAGTTAATTTAAAGGTTTAATTGATTCAGTCGTTCTTAGGAATTCCATTATAATCAAGAGATATTATCTCTGATTACTATTGTAGACTTTACTATTACCATATTCATTTTGAAATACCAATCTCAATTTTATGATAAACAATCACCAATAATATTAATAATAGTGATTAGTTTGAAACAGGTGTAAACACTAGTAAATACAAGGAATTATAATGGTAGTTATACTTACAACTTTAGATTATCACGTCTAATTCTGACAAATCTGAAAATTTCAAGAACCATTTTAAAGTCTGAGGAACTTCTAACTGGTCTATTTTTGACTGTGGCTGGTAGCCTAAAGAGTCTCTGATCACAAGGCGGCAAGACTGCAGTAAAGTTGGAGGTTGCTGCGAAATATCTCTTAACCACTCAAAAAATACTTTATTCCTGTCTAAAGTTCGTGGAAGTAAATTTTTTATAACCGAATCTAGCATGTGGAAAACTTTCTCTCGGCCGACAGTATGGCCGGCTTGGACTAACAGATACATTATCGGGGAAAACTCTTTCCAAGCCCACTTGGAAATTTCATTATGGATTTGTGGTAAAGAGGAAGCATGACCTCTCCCTAGGAAGTCTTTAACCACAGGATAATTAAGCTTGCATCCAGCTTCTACCAGAAGTTTAACTAAAGCTAAATCCCAGGAACGTACAGCAATATTTAGTGGGCGATCACCTCGACTATTGATTGCATCTACATTGCAGTTTGAGGCTAATAAAATTTGAGCGATGTGTGTTGATCCCCGTGAGCATGCTACATGAAGAGCAGTATTTCCATCCCGATCACATCTAAAAATAAAATTATATTAAAGTATTTTTTATATCCTTTCTAAATATGCCATTTAAAAATATATATAATTTTAATTTACACTTCATTATATATGTAACAAATTAATACAGAAATTTTAAACTATGCATTTTAGACCCTGGAACAATGACCTTTCTAAATGTTAATATTTTACCATACTGTAAAATGATGATTGTTTACAAAATCTAGCTCTAATGTTATAGAGAGGACAAGTTTGATGGGTAATATTATTTAGGCTGAAATTCAAATCAAACACAGATGCAAAAAAAGCCTCTTTCATTGCAATTCAAACATTAAATTTCATATGATAGAGATAATTTCTACTCATTTTTATATGTCAATTGATAATCTATAGTCAAATTTTAAATAATTAATTAACATAATGATTTTAAACAACATGTAAACACTAAAATGATCACCTTTCCAAATCTGGCCAAATTAAGGGGCAGCCTCTTTACCAAACTGTCCAATATACTGTAACAGTTACATTGGTCATGCCAAAGTTACAACATTATACTTTTGGGAAAATAACATGATATATTTATTTACTTAATTTTCCTTTTGTTAAAAATAAGATACTTTAAATTCATTATGGAGATGACCCCCCCCCCCGTTATAAATACAGTTAAAGCTTTAATATATAGATGAAGTAAAAAATATTAAAATTAGATCTTTTTTCCTCTCTCTCACCCATTCTTTTTTGAAGTAGAAAAAATAAATAAATAAATCATCTATCAAGTAAAAGGAGAAATATACACAAGAAGTGTAAATTTCTAATTATTATTATAATTTATTTAAAGTAATGGAAATACTCTTGGTACTCAGGATTGTACGAAAGATTAAGTGCTAATTTAAAATAAATATCTCATTGGTCCCTAATCTAGTACAATGACCAATCTATATCCCCTTATCAACTAGTTAAAAACTGCTATAGGTAAATGGAACTCTGCAAATGGATTGCCTGAGAAGAAATAAGAATACCAACACCTTGTGTAATTGCCTTTAATGTTTCATTTAATGATACTGAAAGAAAGAAAAATATTTAAAGGAGGGAAAAAAGACTTTCAAGACTGTGGTAAGACATTCTAAAGCCAGAACTTTTAATGCTTTGATATGGTTTGCTATTTGTGAATATTCAGGACAAATAAATGAAAAAAAATATTGAACTTTAAAAAAAAAAACTAAAGACGGAAAACTATTTTTGGAACTTTTCAAAAATGACATTGCTTTTATTTATGAAGCAACTATAAAAACATGAATATGAGGTTAAAAGACATGGAAAGTGCTAAGCCTTTAATTTTGATATTTATAACTTCACCAACGAGCATTTGAAGCGCGGTATAATTACTATAGCATGAATTGTAATGTAATCCCTAACAATAAAGTAAATGAAACTATTTCCAGAAAAGCTATTTGGCAATAAATGATACTAATTCCTTTTTTTAAATGTGAGTAGTTATTGCATAAAGTTATGGATAAAGCATTCAAACGTTTATTATAATTTCTGACTTGAAAATTACTCAAGAAAGAAAATCTCCCGAAGAAGATTCTGGTGATTTATTTTATTATCTATTGATTGACTTATTATTTTATTTTGTCATCAATAAATTGTTTCCTTATTTACAAATATATTGTTATTTTATATATTCACTAAAGCAGTAATAGAATAAATATTTTGCTATTTCATTATATTGAGTTAGCATACTGCTATAATACTGTTATCTTATACGTAGCACTTGCTGATAAAATATATGTAATTAATACCACACACACGACCCTATAGTGTGTTGTAAAAATATGTACATTAACATCCAAATATAAGTTTTGTTACTCCACAAAAAGTAAAGAATATATTAGAGAAATGTATTTATTCTTCGTTAGATTGCTAAATTATTTGATTAGTGTTTAAATTTACGTATTTGCGATAAGAACGTTGCGTTCGATAAATGTCAAGAAATGTTTGCTACTGACAAATATTTCTTGATACAATACTAATTAAAAACACTAATGGGAAATAGAAGACTGATAACATCAAGAATGAATCTTGGATTGCCGGAGGCAAACCTACACGTATAAATAGTTTGAGCAACATAGAGCATGGTTAATTTTTCCAGAGGGATTTAAGTGTACGGTGGCAGAGAGACAGAAATGCATATAGATGAAAAAATCTTAGAGTGAGTGTCCAGCGCTCTACAGCAAAAACGTGTTCGCATGCAGCAGCTGAACTGGGCCCAAGAGTTTTGGGAAAAACCGAAGCCAAAGGAAACTGTCTAGTAAGCAGCCAGTCATAAGTGCATCGTGGGAAGTGAAACAAAGTGAAATATATATTGTGTTGTGAGTATAACAATAACTTGTTATGGGAAGTGAATCAAAGGGAACTATATATATATTGTGTTATGCATATAGCAATAACTTTTTGCTATTATTATTTATTGGATATTTGTTTGCTGGTCACCCCATCATAGTTGGGGACACAGCAAAAACCCTTAGAAGAAAATAGCCCCACAGCTCTGAGAACCTGCTCACTGGTGTGTTATGTTTGGAGTACAGTAGCTAAAGCAAATGAATATTTGTATGAAGAATGAGCTATTTTACTGCTTCTGCTTCTATTGACCAGAGTTATCATTACGATACTGAAGAATAAACAAACATATATCACTAACATTGTTAAAAAGTTAAAATGATAAAATAAAATTGAGTTAGACGTATCATAGAAAAGATGACAATAAAAGGTTCAAAGATATTCTGGCATTTGGAAAAATGGACAATCAAGCATTTAAATGTAATTTAAATATACTATATTATAATAAAATTATGATGCAAGTCGCATCAATATATACTACTTCGATTATATGCTACTCAAATATGTATTTATAAATAAAAAAATCATTACTATTCATAAATTTAATGAATTTGATGATATAATAGCAGTCATTTTTCTGTCTCAGAGCTTTGTTTATGATTGTATTTTAATAAGATAAAAGTAATAAATAGTCTATTTATAGAGCACTGATTACATATGCAATATAAAGAAGGTAACAAATCTCTAGTCAGGCAACTTTTTAAGAATTTACGCATGCGTAATTCAACCACACAATAGGTTAAAGCCCTGATCTCAGCATGGTGAGCAAAGATTGGCTTATATAATGATAAGCTTTATCATAAGTGGGCCACTTATTCTTTTTAAAGTGATGTTCATAGGCGAGTGCGCATAAATTTGTAAAAAGCGCACGACCGGAGGTTTGTTACCTTCTTTATAAAAATAAAAGTAGTAAATTTAATACATTTTACAATACAGGATCATATCTATTATTTAAACTTTTCTTCCGCTTATTTTTTGCTTTATTATCATTTCTAGATATGATGAACAGTATTAAGCGTAATAAAACATTTTCTAAGTGTAATGCTAAAAGTTTTAGGAAATTTTAAAATATTTGCAAAGTCGACACTGAATCAAAAATATCTAGAAAGGATACAGACAAAAAAAAATTATTGAAGAAGAAGAATATCACCCAGAGAGTATTTAATTGAAAGTTGAAATTTTATTATTCACTTTATTTAAAAAAATAAAGATATGGTACTGTAATTTTTTTTTTATTATTTTTATATTTTGCATGCACGTAAATGAACACACACACAGTAAATATATATATTTAAGTGTGCTTTCTCAATTTATTAATATCTACACTGTTTTTATAGACATTAATCCTTTAGATGTACGCGCCACTTAATGGCATTGTTTATGTGTAAAATCAGATAAAAATGCCATTTAAGCTGCCGCAAACATGTAGTTATGTCTAATGCACCCCGTATGTTGTATTAGATATAGCAGGCCACTTTGTAGGCATTGCTTTGTACTTCACAAATCACTTTATGCCAATTCTCACACACAACATTTTGCTGCTGTCTTAGTATGGGTGTGTGCATTTTAAGTATTTGAAAGTTTTTACTTTGAATTTTTTTTTTTTTGGGAAAATGGAAATCACACAATTTGACTAAAATGAAATTGTCCCAAAGTTAAGACTGTCCTGGATACAAATTTGAAGTTGATAAACATAGTTCAAAGGTAGGGAGGAACCTAATTGGGAGGAGGTCATGCGTAAAGACTCTGCGATAACCTAGTCGAGACCAAAAAGTGGCGCATTTTAGCAACCACATCATCCACTTGAAAGATTTGCCATCATTAGTGGGGCCGTGAACAACGACAGTAGAAGGCATCCACTCACAGCTGGACTTATCCAAGAATGTCGTATTGTATTGGACACAATAGTCTGCATGAGCTGTGCCATGATAGCCTGGAAGCCAGAACTTGCCACGAAATGTGGCGGGCCTAGTTTGATTGTTGAAGTCGCTTGAAATTTGTTTCATATTATCATTAATAAAAAACCAAATGACTTAAAAAAAAAATAATGTGTTTTATAAAGGTAAAAAACATTAAAAACAAAAACAATTTGTTTCGTATTTTGATTAATAAAAAAAAAAACACTTTTCATTGCTGTTTTTGTGTTTATTTGTGTGTGTGTATCTGGATTATGAAAAAATGCTGTTTTAAAAATGTAAAAGAACGTTAAGACAAAAACAATTACAAAAAAAAATAATAAAAATAAGAAATTATAAAAAAATACACCTCGTTTTAAAAAACATAATAAAATTGAGAAATCCAAAAAAAGACAACCCGGTAACGTTACATTTTATGTCATTTTACAAAAAAACAATGCCATCAAGTGGTGCGCAAGTCTAAAGGATGAATACCTTTTTATATATATACAAACTATATTTTATATATACATGAATGTTGAAAAGTACTGTATGCTTGCAGTTCAATAAACAAAAAATATTCTATTGCAATTAAAACATTAATAAAACATAAGTTATAATATGTGATGTGCAATGTACATGAAATAGGCTTAGGACAAAATATAGCAGATATCACACCTCCACGGTAATTATTTATTGCGCATTTACAGGTTATGAATTCATAGTTTAAAAATGAATAGAAATTAGATCTACCATTTATCCACATCCAAAACAGTTTGTTTACATCAGATTTTTGAATTTCAACCTAAACAATATCATTTACTGGATTTGTCCTGTGTATGATCAAAGCTAGTTTATGTAAACAATCCTTTTACATTGGCTTCACACTTTGGTAAAAAGGCTGGCACATCGGCGTCAATAGTGATTGAAAAAGTGCTCATTTCACCATATATTTATGCACGACTGAAGGTTTGTGATCGGTGCTTTCACCAGTCCTGGACATGATGTTCACCATGTATACCCCATCTAAATTTCCATGTTGCTGTTGGACCGGGATAGGATAGCGGCTAAGTATGTCAGCTACGATGTTCTCAGCTCCTTTACAATACCTATTCGAGTAGTTAATTTCCTGGAAAAACACGCTCCACAGTACCAAACGGCAGTTGTTAAAGTAGCTATGGTTGAGGAATTATTGAATAATTGTTACTTAAAGTATAATCCAACTTCAATATTTCGTAGATCAAAATGTCACTTGTTCAATGACCTATGCTAGCACTGAGGTTGGTCAAACCAGCAACGACTAACGTCACTTGAAACAACATGTTCAATGCTCACCTGACTGTTATTATTAACAGTTGAATGTATTTGGAAAAATTTAAATGAAGTTTGAATTTTTTTTTAAAAAACATTCAACATTTCAGTAGATGACGGTAATAATTCAATGCAGGACTACAAAATGAATGTACAAACTGATAGCTTCGGTGAACAAGTAACTGATGAGTGCCTTTTTCTCTATGCTGATCACAGCCCCAGCTCCAAATCATCATACCCTTCATAATGACATACTTTAGCTATTAACCACAAAAATTTTAAGGCATTAGTGCATCTGAAGCATGAAATATGTCATAAAATATGACAGTATGTTTTATCTCTTAGCCCACAATGGAAAAAAAAAATGCTAATGAAAAATTTTGTTTTGAATTGGGCAAAATTACTATTGAAATATTTGAAATGATTCATATTGTGAATAGCAGTCAACCCATAAGTTGCGAGAATGTTCGCTTTTCATGTTGTAACTTGTGACCAAACGTGCTAACATATTTTAAAATTTTTGTGGTAAATAACTAAACTATGTCACTGTATAACACATATACATTGATTAAGAGATGATGCTGCAGGGACTTGGGAGAGAGAACGAGTCACTTTTTTGTGGGGAACACACCATGTATAATAATTAATTAATATGTCATTATTAGATGTGAACTTTAGAATAACCACCTTTCCAAACACTGTAGTAATATTAATATACTACCCTCTTTCATCAAATTATCAAAGCAATGTAAAATAATCATTTATGCATACTGGTTCTGATCTTTATAGAAAGGACATACCTGAAAATGATATTGTTTAGACTCAACTCGAAATCAAACACTGATGTACCCAAAACTTCTTTCAATGCTTTCAAGTATTAAACTTCACATGACAAAGATAGTTTCTACTCATTTGAAAACCATCTTGAAATAATAAATTTGGTCATTCCAATCAATGTTTGCATATATTGATGAATTATTTCAAATTCATCTATAGATTGCTATTTCATAATGATTTTAAAATGAGTAGAAATTGTCTCTGCTGAGTAACAGTTTAATGCTTAAAAGCAATTAGAAAGACTTTGTTTATACTTGTGCCTGATTTCAAGATCGGCCTAAATAATATCACTTATCAGACTTGTCCTCTATAAAGATCTGAGCTAACATTCATAAATAATGATTTTACATTGTTTTGACAGTTTTGGTAAACAAAGCTGGAGTACTGATATTACTAACATTTGTTTACGGTCATTTGAATGCTTAATATAATTAAGGATAGCAAACCACTATTTCCTCAGACTGTTAATAAATAATAATTTGTATTTTTAAGAAGAACCATGAATAGAATGAACTGTGTAGTCTTTAAGCTCCTTTTGCCTACAATGGTGGTAATTCAGAATGAACTTAACATAATATAATCAATAATACAAGGAGATATGCAGAATCCAACTATTAAAGATAATTATTAAATATGACATTAGTATAACTTAATATATATGCAAGTAAGAGAGCTAACTAGTTTCCTTCGCGCTATGAATATATAACATTCCATATGTTTAGGAAGAATCAAAATTAGAATGGACCATAAAAAGATCTTAGCCTGAGGGAGAATAGTTTTTTTTTTCCCTTAACTATTTATATATTAAGTATGCTAATTTATGTATACATATATAAGAATAAAAATAATAAATATTATGGTAATTAACAATTATATACAGTTTTTCAATTTGCAGAAGTACCTTTGGTTAATCCCTTAACCCTCTCAATGGCCATCACTGAAGAAGGTTAAGGAATTAACTGAAAGTACTTCAGCAGATTGAAAGACTGCATATAATAGTTAACTACTGTTATATTTATTATTTTATTGTTATTATAATAGTTTTTTAATTAATGGACATTTTATTTGTATTATATATATTAAAATATATTAATAAACTTACCTATTTATATCACATTTGTATTTTATTAATTTCTTCACAATTTCTGGAGATAAGCTTTCGCAGGCAAAATGTAACGGTGCCAATCCATAATAATTCACCCTAAAATGTATACAGATACACATATATATAGTTAATAGGAAGAAATTATTATATCTCAAAAGTACAGGTGGTCTTCGACTTTCATACAATTCACTATTTCATACATATTTTGTAGAACACATGTGCGAAGGACAATAGAAATGACGCAGCGTATTATGGAACGTTTTATCAAGAAAAGAAAAAGAGTGCAATTCAATTATCCCTTGATAAATTTATAAAGAAAACATCAGATACTCATCAATAAAGTATTATTTGTGTATATGCTAAGATACCTCATTAAAAAATATAAATATTTTTAAAAAAAATTTTGATATTTTTTTTTACATTGTTCTACTTATATAGATTTCAACTTTCATACACATTTCAGGAGCCAATTAGATATGAAAGTCGAAGACTACCTTTCATATATGATGGATGAAAACCTTTACGAACCCACTATTATCTCATTATTTGATTAAGATGTGTGTTGTTATATATCAATCACAGTCTGCAAACAGTAAAAAAGAGAGACAAACTTTCAGATTTTTATTAATGGTGCTACATATTACCATTTCACTTCATAGACATCTAGTTTCTTCCTACAGCCTTTTGCACACAGATTTATCACATATGATATCAGATCATGTAAGGGCAGAAGAAACATTACTTTCTTGATGCGCATCCTAGTTATAGAAATTGATAGGGAGGAAAGGATTAGAAAAAAAGAATTCATTTTGCTATTTCTATATATCCTTATCCAATGGAGTGATAACATAATATTCATTGTGAAAATATTGCATGGGGACCATAACTTTTGAAATATAAAGTCAACCATATCACCCATAAACTGCATCACCAATATATAGACAAAATACCCAAATTGTATATCCCTCTATTTCTTATCCAATTGAAAAAAAAAATTCATACTTTACGCTTTCGTGAACTGTGGATTATCATGTCATATAATATGTAACTGGCTTCTCCAGAAGATATTTCTTCATCAGCAAATCAAATCAAGAATGATCTTACATTGATCTCTGCCCCTGTTTTTTTGGATTTTAAAAAATGTCTGTTTACTCCAAATAATTCTTCTTAATGCACGGTGATACTGATTTCTGCCTTTTCTAAGATCATTTTGTCTTTAGCAAATCAAATTGAAAATGTTAGTCACTATATTGTTTTGTTTCTTGATCTAATTTTTCCAGCATTTCTCTTTTTAAAATCCTGGTGCACATTTCAATAAATCATCTCTACATTATTCTTATTTCCATTAATACGTTGTCCAAAATTCTGCTTCCTAATAACCAAATATTAACTATCTCTCCTCCTCTAAATTGCATGCAATCCATGTGCACATGCTCATATTTTCTATTTATTCTTACATACTTCCGACCTTCTACATCCCTCCATTTAATCATCTTTACCTAATTTCTAAAAATCCTTTCCTTGTCTTCAAAAAAGACTATTTCTATTTCACTAGTACTAATGTTTTATTATTATTATTTTCATATAACCACTGTGTATATTCTTATATTTTCCTTCCATATTTCCTCTTACTTTTTTTTTTTTAACTATCCTTCTATTTATCAATTCTATTCCAATCTTTTTATAATACCAAATTTTCTTTGCTTCTTTATATCACTTTCTAAATGTGCACTTAGAAAGAAAAAATACTATTGAACAATGTAGAAAATTTAATCATCTTTATCTCTCTTCCTTAATCATGTTTTCTAATGTGATGTGATGTGATGTGATGTATTATGGCTTCTCCTTAAACGAAGTCAAGAATATCTCAGCAATTAGGCCCAGATAAACCTGTTAGCCACTTTATTTTACATTCCCCACTCTAAATTTACCCATAATCTGCTCTATCCCATTTCCACAACATAATCTTTGTCAACTCTATAACCTTTATATCTAAATCCCCCTTATCTTTTCCCAAACACAGCATAAAAACCAATAATTCACTTTCTGTATAATCACTCTTTTCATATTTATTTTTCCACAACTTCATTATACGTACCCTTTCTGTTTTCAAACATTTACATTCAATTAACAAATGCCTAATATTTTCTATTCCTTCCTTACATAATTTACAAAATAAATCATCCATATTTTTCCATTTACATATATATTCTTTTGTAGCTAAAGATCCCATTCGAGCCTTAAACAATAAACTACTTTCCTTACTATTATCATATATTAACTCACACCTAATATTCTGTTTATTTCTATATATATTTAAACTCTTTTTACTCTCCATACTATTTCTCCATCTCTCTAACTCCCTAGTCTTTATTAATAAATTTATTCTTTTATCCCATTCCTTACTACTATAACACTCAACAATCCTCTTAACACAATCATCCCATCTTTTGTACAAATATACTGATATAAATTCTTTATCCTAATCTTTTGCATACCGCATTACCTTTCTCACCCATCTTGTTACCTGCCCTTTACTCATAACCCAATTAAATACTATTTTAGCTATTCTTTTATTATCCATAAACTGCAATCTACCAAACATTTTCATTTTACTTTTTGCATCTCTCATATGAAAACTTGACCACCTGGTTGCCAAATGTGAAAACAAGTAAGCAACATGTCTAGTCTTACAACTTTTAATAGTCTAATTTCATTCCATTATTGTACCTTCTCATGCCATTTGTGCAAAACAACTGAGAAATCAGTTTAATCTTTAATAATAATCCCACAGATCCACATTTATCAATCTAACTAGTTATCCATAAGCACATGTATATAAGTTAAATTCTCTGAAAGTTATACATACTGTACCCATTCGCCTACAACAGACAAATAGTTAAGTAAATCTCATTTATGATTACTACTATGTCCTGAGGCTCTTTAAAGACCAGTCTGGGAGCTAAATAAATAAACAATATACTTTGAAATGTATATATAATAAGATTTATTTAATAACAATGATTCTGTGGTAAAAACAACATAAAAAGATAATAGTCCATTATTAATATTCATGCGCTATTTATTGTTTTTAGGTGAAAATACTCTTCTTTCACACCGGGAGTAATTCACTTATATATGTATGCTTTCAAATCAATGGACTCTTGAAACACAAATAAGCATATATTATTTCCGAATAAACTATTAAAATTCTCACTCTCAGTGCTTATATCGGCACACACAATATATATATTAACCATCTTCGTTCTGAACTTGTCTCTTGTGGTTTGGTTAAGCTTTAATTAATTACCTTTCGCTGATAATAACCTTTTCTATTCACAAACATGTATTGCTTCTAACTTGCCACTAATCCATTTCAGACTTAATCATTGTTAGCTGTTGATCTGTTATCACTTCAAATTGACACTAACTTTAATTCAATCTTACCACTCTAGCTGCGTCTTCATTCTGCTTCATTTACCATTAGGGTATCTAATTTGTATGCAACTAGTCTTATTTGCATACAAATTCTATTCTAATCTATAATGTGGGACAATCTCTCAAGCAAAATTCTAGAGTAATTTTCTCCAAAACAGAGAATGTTATTAAAGTGAAGAAATCCGAGTGTATTCGGAAAAATAAATAATCTTTTATACGTGCAAATGTTTCTATTACATAATAACTTTATTTAGACTCAACATTATATTACTTTCCAGCCAAGACAGCAGTTAATAGCGGAGAACAGAGGATGCTAAGAATATCCCTGATTGTGGTTCCAGATTGCCATTCCATGACAATATTTTGTGGTACTTACAATTGTGGATAACTTTCAAATGAAGGAATATTGCATATATTGAAAGAAGAATGGTCAAACGTTGAATAAAACATCACTGAGCTTAGCAAAATTAGAAGAAATAATGATTGATTTGAAAAGTGGACATATACTTTGCTAAGAAGGTACAAATTTTGGAAGCACAAAAGATATGGGATTGATTGTAAATAAAAAAGTGGAAGAACAGCCATTGTGCGAATTGATGATATATCAGACAGAGTGACGAGATTAGTTATTCAACTTAATGAAAGATAAGATCACTGTATAAGAGTTTTCTCTCTGTGTTAATGAAAGATACCAAGATTTATGCCCCAATGAATTCTTGTTGGAATGAGAAAGTAGAGGACTTTTATAAGGATATACAAAATGCTTTTGATCAGACCAAATAACATTTTAATTAGAATTGGTACACAATCAAAAGATGGGAAGACTGTAGGTAAATTTGGTTAAGATGACAGAAACAACAGCAGACACAGACTCATGAACTTCACAGAAAAAGAAAAGATGTGTATTACGAATTCTTTCTTTAAGAAAAGTACTAAATGAAACTGGACAGGGAAGCTGCAAAACTGGATTATATTTTGCCTAATAGAAAATATGAATTTCAAGATTGTAATGATCTTAACAGATTCAACACCGAGAAAATGATCATCGATTTTGAGATGAAAGATATACTTAATGTTAAAACTAGAGAAATGAAAACTATTAAGAAAGACGGTTGATATTCCTAACCTTCAGAAATACGCCAATGAATTTAAATTGAAATTTGCAAATCAGTTCAATATATTATTGAACTTTGAAAATGGTTTGAACTTGACCGATGTCAATAAGAAGACAACTGGTTCCCTGATAAGAACTGCAAGAAAGATAGCTGGTATAAAAAGCCAGCAAATTATTGGTAATTGTTTTACCGAGACAAGACAATATATGAAAAAAAAAAGAATATGAAAACTTTTAAAAAATGATTCATTAAGAAAAATTGAATACCTACAGTTTTGTAAAATGGTATGAAAAAGAGTTAATAGTAATATAAGAAAATTTAATTGTGCATTCGCAAGAGAAAGCTACAGAAGAGAATAAAAGTCTCAAAAATATAAAACACATTGTATTGGAAGTTTTTACACCAAAAAGAAGATTGAACTATGAATAAAAAGAGGGAAGGCATTGTGAAATATGTAAAAGAGTTCTATAAAAAATTATATAGCAATGAAGAACAAAATATATATACACCCTACGATTACTACATGTTTTAATTGCCCAGCATTTTAAATCAAATGGTGCAACATGCAATTAAATATGTGAAGAAAAAAAATCTTCAAAAAAAATAATGAAATAGTTATTGATATTTTAAAAAAAACAGTTGAAGAAATAGAAAAATTTTTGGAAACGTTATATACCGAATGTCCAAATAGTAAAGATGGACCAGATGCTTTGGAAGAATGCAATGTTAATATTGATATTTAAGAAAAGTAATAAAGAAGATATTAAAAATTACAGACCTATCAGTCTTTTATCCATTCTGTATAAGATATTTGCCAAAAAAATTATAACTTATCTACAACAAACTTTGGATTTGTAGTGTTTGTAAAAATGGCAGACATTTTTGTGCACTCCAAAAAAACTAGAATTTATTCGTAAGGCTGTTTTTAGATCGCGCTCTGATAGCTGAGGAATTTAATTAGTGCATTGACATAATGGCGATCGACAATATCAGAAATATTTACTAATTACAAATGTTTCTAGATAAGAGACGTTACCTTATTGGTCAGTGCATTGATTGATCGTTGCAGTTGTCAGAGAGCGATAGGAACACAGGGTAACATCGAGCAGTGTAATATAGAGAGTAGTCACGCAGTAGCAAGTTGCAGACCATGCGTTTGGAGAGCTTCGTTGCAAACCAATTCGTTTGGAGAGCTTCGTGGCAGACCAATTCATTGGAGAGCTTCGTTGAAAAAGAACAGCGTGAGAATTGTATAACGTTATTTGCTGACCGCATAGTATGACTTGCAGTTATAACCTTGGCACAGTCGTAAGTGCGGATATTACAGATTCTAGTTAACTAAATGAACACGTGGTTTTATCACAGTGGATCACATCCAAGTATTTAAAGAAGTTACAGAAAGGACTAATGAGTATGAGATGTCATTAATGCTTTGGATTTATACATTATGAAAAGGTATTTCATTCTATAAGCCATTACCACAGCAATTAAAGCTTTAGATTATCAAGATGTGGATCCAGAACATTGTCATGTTTTGAAGAACCTTTATTAAGAGACATCAGCAGTGATTAGATAATATAGTGATACTAAAAAAATTACCATTAAGAAGAGAATACAACAGGATGATTCCATAACCAAAAGTTTTTAGAGAAATTTTACAAGAAGTATTTTGTGGATTAAAATGGGAAGCTAAAGAAATAAAAGTGAATGGAAATTATTTAAGACATCCAGATTTTGCAAATAATGCTTCAGAATTTCAGCAAATATTACAAGAATTATTAGATAAAAGTAAGAAAGTAGGACTAAAGATACAAAATGAAAATGATTCTCTCAGAAGAAAATAATGATTGATAACCATAAAATAAGTTAACAATTGTAAATATTTGGGCAGATAATTAATTCAGATAAATGAATAAAATTTAAAATTAAATTTTGATGGAATGACAGAAATAACTTTAAAAAAATATGTCTATGGACTTGAGGAAGAGAAGCTTATAATATACTCTTAATTATGGATTTAAGACTTGAATACTTAACAGAAGAATAGTATAAAGACTTCAAACCATTCCATGAAGTATGGAGAAATTTACATTAAAAGCAGCAAAAAGAGATCAAAAACGAAATACATGGGTGAGAGAACAAACAGGTATTACTGATATCACTAAAAGAATTAAGAGTCTGAGGGAGATGGATTGGACATAACTCTAGAAGAGATGATGAAAGATGTACAATTCAAGTTTTATACTGGATCCCAAGAGACTATAAAAGACAGATATCACTTATAAGATGCATGTATGAAATAAGGAAGTTTACTGTTGTGCTATGGAGAAGAGAGATTAATGATAAGAGAAAATGAAGTAAACTTGAATCCTCCAATGGATCAATAATGTTTGAAAATGTACGATGATGACATTTAACATGTACCTTGGTTCCAGGTCTACATACAGAAAGCAAAATGGTGGATGATAGTGAATCCTATATAATACACATGTTTAACATAAATATCTCAGATTTTGTTTTTTTATCAGTGCATCCTTCATCTCAGCTGTATCATGTCATAACCATCTACCAGTAAAGAAAATCAGTACACCCTCTCTCACTATACATTATTAAATATCCTAATCTACATGTCCATATTCAATTTAGTACATTCTATCATAGAAGATAGAGATTGGTTTCTATAAACTTTTAGCATTGTGGAAGGATGAATAATCAATGCACTGTAGATACATATTTATTTTAGATTTTTTTGGTTTTTGTCATCAGTACATTCCTCATCTCAACTCAGCCGTATTGCAAAACCAGTAACGCAGAAAGTCAGACTACTCTCCTTTACTATGAACAGAGTTCACACACAACCTTCATGTTCAATCTATTTATACTGCTCCAGTTCTTCACCTAGTATCAACTTAAGTAATCAATAAATGCAGATAGTAGAGCTTAATAAATTCCTACCTGTCACTATCCTCCATACCTTCAGACTATTTTCTAGACTATTGAGATGAATATTAAGATGAGTTTAAATTTCAGACTGACAGCTTGATAGCTCAAAAAAATAATAATAAATGGTGGGTGGTAGATAAAATGTGCACCAGAACCAAAAGCATCCAAGTGCACTCGATTCAGATCCAAAATTCCTCACTGATTAAAGTCATAATCTAGAAAGCAGTCTGAGGATACAGGGAGGCAGCAATCTACAATGTGACATCCATTAATTACTTAAGATTACACTAGGTAGCAGAACTGGAGTAAAATTTACTAGTTAAAAGTACTGTAATAAGCAAAGGTCATGTGATATTTTGTTTGTATTAAACTATGTGAATAATATTGAGCAACTGAATATATTCAAGAGAACTCTTTTTCTCTCATGAATATGCCACCTAGTGTAAACTTTATTAATCAGTAGATGCCAGATGATAGTGTTTAATAAATCTCTATCCACTGCTGACCTAACCAATATGTCTAGTCTAGTTTCTAGCTTGTGGCTTCCGTCATTGAGTGCCACCTAGTGTAAACTATAGCAATCAATAGATCCACAAAAGATAGTACTTAATAAATCCTATCCAGTGCCATCTTATCCAATGTGCCCAGACTAATTTCTAGCTTATGGTTTTATTATTATTAAAACTTACACTAGGTGGCATTATATTAACTCACTAATGAAAGCTATAAGTTAGGAAACTAGTCTGGGGATATTAGATAGGACATCAATAGTTAGGGATTTAATAAGCACTACCATCTGTATCTATTGATCACTAAAGCTTACATTCTGTGCCATAACCATGATGAGAGAAAAAGAATTTGTTACTGAACAGTTAGGTAAGATGGTGCCACATGATGTTTTATTGAGCTTTTTTGCATTTAAGAGAACGCAAAACCTATACTCATATCTTTCACCTTTGAAACTCTCATTTTAATATATATATACACATAGACACACGTTAAAAAATAAAATATTACCTATTCACATCACATCTGTATTTGGTCAGTAAAAGGTCCACAACTCCGAGGTTACTCCTCAGGCAAGCTATGTGCAGTGGCGTTGTTCCACAAGTATTGACGCTACAAATAAATTTTCAAAGATCAAATTTTTATTAAACTTCCTTCTGATACAGGAAACTAAATTATCTATTAGAACAATAGTCCCACTAAATCTCTAGCCATTATTGCTAGTCTACACATCATAAAAATTTTTTTTTTGAAAACTACTGCTACATCATGCAAAAACTTTTCTTCGTAAAACGGATATACTTTTCTTTCTTCGTAAAACGGATAAACTTTTATTGACTTCCTGAACAGAAGTCCAAAATTTAATAATAATTAAACGATTTAAATAAATAAGAAGAATTTTGCTGTACCCATAATTTCTACAATCATTATTGAATAGGACGTACTAATACAAATAACACTTGACTTCTTGGTAAATTAGAGATAGCCCATTCTATAACTCATCAGCCATGTATTGTAAGCAGGAGCAATCAGAGAGTGCCAGACTATTGTGGCAATCAATTCCCAGCCTAGCTTTTGGCTATTGGACTACATGTATACTAAGGATCACACTTGCACATATGAGTAAAAAGGTCATTGGTTCTCTCTTCAAGCTGTTCACAGCGCCATCTCTTAACCAATACATGTAATAACATAGTTTAGCTATTCACCCCAAAAATTTCAAGGTGCTACCAATATAGCAGTGCATTTTGGACCTTCGTAGATGATCATCGACGATCTCTCTGTAAGTCTTCCAAAACCACTTGAAAAACTTCTAGTGACTCACAACTTCACTACTGTCCACAATTTGAATCATTTCAGACATTCCACTAACAATTTTGTTCAATTCAAAATTTAATACTACCATTTCATTGACGGTTAAGGTACGAAACACACTATCACATTTCATGACATAACTCGTGATTCAGACAAGCTAGCCACTTAAAAATCTTGTGGCAAATAGGTAAACTAAATCACTGCACAATACATATGTTGATTTAAAGATGATGCTGCAGGCAATTTGAAGAAAGAATCAAACACTAGTCACCTTTTTACTGAGAAACAATTATATATATATATCTATTTATTATAAATTCTTATATGGTTTTCTTCTACTTTCTATATAATATATATGTATACATTGAGTCCTCTGGATGAGGTCAAATTTATGATTCATTCTAAAAAACTTTAATCTATATTTCAGATATTATCTCTTTTTTGTTTAATTAGGTATTATCGATTATTTTTATTTGTGCACGTACATGACTATGAAATCCAATCATCAATAGTAGTTGACAGATAGTCATTTTACATCCTCATGGTGAAGGGGGGGGGTGAAAGTCCCCCATGCAAGTGTGGATAAGTTCCTGATTATTGTGGAATTTAAAGATTATTTTGATTAGATAAAGCTTAAGACAGATGATAGGCCTTATAAAAATGTAACACTTCAAACTTTTGAAATAAGTGTCATCTGTAAAAGATGATTTCCAATTAGGTCCGAACCAACTTACTAAATAAGATGCTTCTATGTAGACTAATAGGTATTCAGTGTTGCACAATGCATGCATTCTTAAATTAAAATTTTTAGTTCGTGGTTATTTTTACCAAAATAAAAGTGAGATAATTAGATTGTGGGGGTTCGGGTCATCCATGGATAGCAATAAGATACAAAAAGGATTGCATCTTATAACATTGTGGATAGAAGATTGATCAATATTGGTAAACCCCAGATTTAATCCACCACTGCTGATGGGCAGGTGTTAAGTGCTTTAAAATACCACAAGCCAATTTCTTCAGTACCTTGTTAATGGTGTAAAATGACAACATCCAGTGACTAACATATTCCGATAAACTTATCAGAACAGTATATGCTGTTTTAGTGCAGACTAAAGACTAATTTGATTTTGATGCTGAGTATATTTGTAACTTGGTCATATTAAGCGAGTCTCTGAATATATTAAAGTGACTATCTGCTCCTGAAAAGCAACGGTAAAAAATTTACCGGTAAGTTCAGTTACAGAGATAACCCTCGATTAAAACTGATTTGAAATATCAATTACCAAATTTAGATTGGATATGCCTTGAAAAATTGGGAAAAGGTAACCCATAACAAAATCATGCTGAAGCAGTCTCCTAAGTAGGTTGAGTGAAGGACATTAGTAGCCTCCTATATTTTAATCAGCAAATGTAATACAATAGGATCACTAAGGGTCATCCCTAAAAAATACATCTTGAGCATGAACAAAGAAAATAGTTCCTTACTTTAGTGCAGTGGTAGAATAGTGGACTCAAAAGCTAAAGATTTTTGAACATCACATGACCGCTTGAGTCAAGAATCATTCAATTATTTATTTGAGATCATTTTCAATAGCACGAATCAAAAGCTTTGCTGATAATTAAATAATCCAACAATCAAGCAAAACTAAACCAGACTTGAAGTTAATGCGAGCACTACGTTGTTAATTTCAGTTGTCATGTATGGCAGGTGGCTTCGTGAAGAATCCAGAATCATCTAGGCATAACGGTTTACTTCTAACACCGTGATGGACTGCAGAAAACTTCAGCAGAATTTCCAAATCAGTTATGGAGAATCTTTATAACCTAAGCCTTTCAACGCTGTTAACATTAAAAAGCTAGACTAATGGGATCTCTTGCAAAAGATCATAATTTGCATTAAGGGAATGGGAGAGAGAAAGCAGCTGTTAAAAAAGTTTTAATACAATGAGGATCGAGAACAAGCTGAAAATACAATATCAGCACCAGCTTTCCACAAGAATATCTTTCTCGGTGAATCACTTCAACTTAAGTAAGTCGAACTTCTTTCTTGTATTCATGAGAACTTCCTGTCTGCTATCAAAGTGAGATATCATATTACAGAGAAACTGCATCGACAGGTATGTTAAAGAAGGAGTTGCCTTCTTTATCACCATAAATTTGTACACCAATTAGATGAGGAGCTTTTGCCTTTATTATGAGCCCATTGGTCGAACAAAGCTGAATAATGGTTACTATGGTCTTGTTATAAGACAACTCACAAAGGGAATTAATTTGTTCCTTAGATTTGAAATTGGCCCCTTAATCAGTACAAAGAGAAGAGGATTGTAGTGCAATATGGTTCCTAAATAGAATGGTTAGGTTTTTCTTATTTAAATTATTCAAACCAAGGAGAGATATGATTATGGAAATCTCATGGCTCATTCCTTCAGACTGGGAAATGATTTGAGGCAATGCTGTTTATTTCAGGCATCAATGAAAGCTGCAAAACATTTGTGATCAGAAAAAGACCCTACCCAAAGATCTATTCCTACTGGAAATAGTCACATATTCAAAACAAAAAAACTATCCAAAGACATAATATGTAAGGGGCCAGACTATAATTTAACAGCTGTACATTTAATTTTAATTTAAAGTGAAACCTAAAGTCATCTTAAATAACTCAACAAATTTATTCACTCTGACTAAATATATATATATATATTTTAGTAATAATAATAAATAAATTAGTAGTTCAACTGCCGACTAGTTAGTTGAAAGTAATAACAATATTAATCATGGAACAGTTCATATATCTAGAGTCAGACAGATAAATAAATAGATAACTAGTTAGAGCTCATCTCTAACTCCACGATTTCCCAAAGTCCTTATTTCAATAACTATATGCTTTCTTTAATTTGCGTAATTTTAGACTGTTGTTCATTAGCAATTTCTAGGTAAGCATTCGTTCCTTGAGTCAGTCTAATTAAATTTGACTGGAGCTCTTTTCTACTGCTATATCTGTCATTTCATTATCAGCTTTCACTCTCTTCTTTGAGTTTCACCAGTCTGCTTTTTTACTTTTACTTTTTTGCCTTCTCCATTCTTCCATTCTATTTTTCTCACTCCCATTAGAAGTTTTGCATGCAATTTATTAACTTTTCTAATTTGCATATTGTTAGACTTTATTTAATGCAAATTCTCTTTTCCGCATATAATTATTTCTAGAGAGACTCTGCATTGCCTATATTGACCAGCTTGTTTACACACATATATATGTATATCTTTGTTAATAAATACATAACCAGACAGTATACACAATCATATCATTCGCACTAAAAAGAAAAAAAACTATTGGGGATAAGAGATTTTAACGTAACTTGTTTAAGTTTGTGACTGTGAGAGAGATGAAGGGCTGCATGTCAGACATTTTACATACCTTATGCTAAGCATGATAAATGCCCAAGAATGGATTTTGGGCCCTTAAATATGACCAAGTAGATGGCAGTCAAATAGCCCTGGTTGTAATATTAGGAGAGGTCACAATTGAGTTAAAAGATTTTATAAGATATGTATTTATTAAAATATATTTCCTCAGCTGTTCCAAGACCCAACATTACTAACCGTAAATTAGAATCGGCTAGAATCATGAATCACATTTACATTAACTAGATACAAATTCGTTTTATTTCAAAGTACGCATAATGAACAGCCACACTTTTGATGCATAATTTTAACAAACAAACCTTGCACTGAAGAACTGGCTGAGCCTTTACATTTATTGCCCACACTTTTGTGGGATATATAGATACACACATACATACACAAGCACACATATTCTTTACAATCAATCCAACATGAGATCTTACCAACTGATATCACACTTGTATTTTTTGAGCAATTCTTCAACTAGATTGGGTTTTCCATCAGCACAAGCTGAAGTAAGGCTTTTACAAACTTCGTCCCATGTATACACTGTCGAACTAAAATTTAAAAAAATAAAAATTAAAACAATGATTCTGCATTTTAAATTCCTATGATATACAATAAAAGCATTAATTAATACCTTAAACAGAAACAATCATTTGAAAAACATAAAAATATACTTCATGATTATATCCTAAGATTATTGTGGTTCTATAATTTAATTTATTTTGATTATAAGTTAGAAAAAATATCTCAAATTAAGTATTCTTTACAATGGATTGAACTCAACACTGTAATATTTTATCTCTTTTTTAAAATACAGATAACAGAAAATGAAAGGGCCTTCAAGTAGCCTATTTCACCGCAAAGGCTTCTCAGAAAGCCCCTGACTGAGAAACCATAAAGAAGGCAATATCCTTCAGCCTTGTCAATTCAGGTGGTTGTGAGAGTTTGAGTTTTTCCATTCTTGTTTCAAGAATAGAGTACCCAATTACTGACCAGCCTTGGATGATTAGTGGATTAGCTATGGACTGGTAACTGGAAAAAATCCGAAGCGTACCAAAAAAAAATTTCAAGTTTACTCAACCTGGGTTTGAATTGTAGACAGTCATGGTAAGATATATCACTACTGCATCTCAAGATCTTTTTTTAATATAAAAATTAATCATATGATAAACACTCTATAATTAATATTTGAATGAACTAATAAAAAAGTTGCGACTTATGACTTTACAAAAGCTATTATACCATGAAGACAAGATGTTTAAAAGTTAATATTTCTAAATATAGTTAAATATATTTATGCAAGAGAATATAGAAAATATGTACCACACATATCCTAGATGTGAACATGCAGGAAATTGAGACTATATAAGTACTTCTGCTTTTATGGTACATATAAATTCCAATAATGAAACCAAAATTAATGTATAAAAAATGCATAAAATTAATACATTCCTATGTATAAAATAATTAAATTAATACAATAAAAATGCATAAATTAATATTCCTAATGCATAAAATAATTAACATAAAGCTCTACAGAATAGCTACATTTCATGCATGTTCACAGGGCCAACACACATGAGTGTGCAGATCATGTGAGATACAAAGGTGCTTCATCAAAGGGGTGCCACAGTGCCACAATAATGAGCAAAATTTATCTTTAAATGAAAATGTTGTTTCCCATTAACTTCGTTGTTAGAAACATATTTTTATTGTAAATACTTTTTATTTAAATATAAAAGGATATTTTTTTATTTAGTCTTGCCGTGTTACCACGATAATTAATAAAATTTATATGCAAATGAGAATGTTCAGATTTGCAAATCACTTTTATTTAAATATCCTAAATTATATTTAAAATGGCACATTACAACAATAATTTATTAAAAATTAATTATAATTTTTTAAATTCTACCATTTTTGTGTCTTTTGTTAAAAAAAATTATATAGAATTCATTTTGTTTTAATTTACAAATTTTATTTTGTGGAATTAGCGCACTAGAATTTAATATGCACAAAGACATTTTTTACCCATGCAGCAGCTTTGCAGGTGTACACATACCTAAATATATACCAACAAAAACAACTTTTCACATACTTATATCCTTATAAATTTTAGAGCCACCTACTGTAAGCTTGAGCAATTGATGGACACCAGATTGAATACAATACAAAATTTCCTTCTCTAGCCTAGTTTCTGACTTTTGCCTTCATCAGTGAAAATCAAGAGTCAAACATATAAAAGACTACAACATAGCTACTAGATGCATACAGGCAATAGGGTCAGCTTTGAATCCTAGTCTTTGCTGATGAAAACAAAAACCAGAAAACTGTCAGCATGAGGTCAGGGATTTTTTAGTACTACATCTCTGCTATCCAACAATTTACCCAAGCTCCCAACAGATGTCTCTGGAATAAAATTAAAATAAACTAAATACCAGCAGACTATCTTTAACCCAAACCCCCTGTTTCCAGAATTGTTTTGGTTTTGTGAATTTGGGGGGGGGGGGGTATTAACAAATCTGAACTTTCCTAAAAATTCAATTAAATTTTAATTTTATTATATATAATTTAGCATACATAGACTGTTTTTGTATAAAATAAACATTTACTATTTAGTGGCAAAATAATATTTTAAAATATACAATAGGTTTCTATTTACATTAGCACTCCATTTTTATAAAGCCACAATTGAAATAATGAATTAAAATAGCATTCGGTAAATTTGTCTGGATAATAGAAGTTTTTAAATTAGAGTTGTTCAGATTAATGATAGTTTATTTTTTTAATAATTTGTAATTACTATATAATGGTACTATAATTAAATATTTTTAATGTATGGTCACATGTTTAATTAAGTAATTAAACAGTTTGTGATTTAAAGGAATGATAAGGTAGAAGACTCTATAAGGTGCACAAATATGTGAATCTTCATGAGAACGCCTGAGCTGAAGGTCCATAACTTAATGCTGTTACTTCTGGGGTTCAAACATGTGAATCTTCATGTGATCTTTCAAGCTAAAAAGCCATAAATTGTAGCTCAATTCTGTCACTTCTGGTGTTTGTCAAAGCATGTGAATCTTCATGTGAACTTCCAAGCTGAAGGTCCGTAACTGAACTGTCACTTCCGGTGCTCAAACATGTGAATCTTCATGAGCTTTCCTAAGCTGATGATTCGTGGATTGCAGTTCAATTCTAACACGATATTTAAACTTCATGTAAATGTTCGTGTGAATTTCTCAGTTCAAGATTCATGGACCAATGTTCAATTCTATCATTTCCAGTGCTTGAATTTCTAAGTGAATTTTCATGCAAACTCCTGATTAAACGTTGCAGCTCAATTCTGTGTCACTTCTAGAGTGAGGGGAGGAGTTGCAATGTGTAATAGTGTCGCAATTGTGTGCAGACATATGCATATTTATAGATAGTTAGAGTAAATAAAATACTGCTGTAAATTGTTACCACACAAAATTTGCACAATTATCCTTATCGTATTCACTCTAGAAATTATCCTTATCGTATTCACTCTAGAAAATTTACAAACTTAGCATGTGCTGAATGAACAGTAGAAAAAAACAGTTAAGTACATGTGTGCAGAACTCTATAAAGTGGATGCAGAAAGTCGTGCGTGTATAAAAATATTTCACACACAAACACTATAGAAAATGTTCTACATATAGAGACTGCCTTTCTAGAAGATATTTAGTTTCATCCATCTATATATATTATTTTATTACGAGCATAATAAACTCGTATTTACTTGTTTTGTTTATTATGGATACGACCGGGTGATATATTAGCCCGGGTACACAGTTCATACACGTACGCATTAGTTTTTTAATTGTATATATATATTAGTATTCACTTCTTTAAAAGTAATCCAATAAGTTATCATCTGATTCACAAAGCTGAAGAGGTTAATCCTGGCAGCCTGCCTTTTCCACCCCCGTACAGTCAAGTTCGTTCCATATGAATTGAGCAATTGTTTAAAAATTCTTCAAATTATTAAATTAAAAAGAAAAAAAGTTAACATCAACAGAAAAATAATAAATTATTTCAAGACCCCAACATTTAGCAGTTGGCAAATTATCAGGATGAAGCAAATAAAGACACAACATTGTAGAATAAACTATCAAGAGGTTTTCACAGATGCTATAAAAGATATTAAGAAACAGTCTAAAAATAACTGGGTATATTATACTCGCGGACGTCCGTTTGCAGTGATTTTTCAAATCTTTTTTTTCTTCCTCAATACATACGTAAATTTCCGGTTGTGTAATTTTTTCAGTTTTATTTAGTTTTAAAATGAAAACTACATTATGTAAAAAGACCATATTTACTTTTAAGTATCGGGGGGGGGGGTAAGCGATTAAGACATTTTTTGCTTACTAATCCAACGTAAGCATTAATTTAGTTGATCTCTTCTTTTTTTAACCTATTGTTTTAAATGAAAATGATACCGGTCCTCGTCTCATATCAGTCATCCCTAGGTGCAGTGCTCTCAGATCCAAAGCTCCTTACTGATGAAGGCCACAAGCCAGAAACTAATCTTGTGATATTGATTGAGTAGGCACTAGATTGGGATTTTATGCACAAGCCCTCTGGCAGCCATTGATTACTCTAGCTTGCTCTGTGGCAATACGTATAGTGAGTTTAGTTTTCTAACTAGATATTCGTAGTCTTTATTTGATTTTGGGATTGGAATGGCCCTATTCATTTATAAATGGGTTCTAAACTGCGTTTACACCAGAGTTCGAACTCCTTTATGAATCCGCAAGCAAACCATTCGATTACTTTTTTTACTAAACTGATTTAGTTAGGCATAGTGGTGGGCTGATGATTGTAAAGTTCAAAGACCATGGTCCAGTTACCATTTCCACTGATGGAACACCTGAGCAACAAATCATACGATTTTTAATTTTAATATTTCTATGTTAACCGCATAACTATCGTTTTATAAAGACTTGTGTAAGAACTAATACTATACCACAAAAAAACTAACCAAGAATTTTAAAGTCCATAATTAGTACATAAAATTTAACCATATGACATTTTATAAAGGTCTGTGTAAGAAATAACTTTACACCAGAAAAAACTAACCAAGAATTTTTAATGTCGCCACTTTTCCTATATGCACACATGGAAATACTATCAGCATAGTAAAATAAAAATTTCAATGATTAGTCGCCTAGGAGGTCTTGCGACATTGAAACCTGAAATGGCAGATTGAGCAATTCAGAGACTTTAAACTCTCAAATATGTCACTTGCTGAGCTAAACCCAACCTGACAACATTACTGATTATAATGGTTAAAATGTGCGGAGTTGTTTCATATGCTACATGCACGCGCCTCTCCCCATATTATTAACCCTTTTTGAAAAGACATCATAAATAATTACAACGTCATACTCAGTTAACTTATTTTAATGTTTAATTGGTAAACATAAGTGGTTCGCATGCATGTTAAATTCTCTGTCCAATGGCAGATTAAATAACTAGGGATAAAGTACTATAGCCTAGCAATAACACCAACGTAATAGTTTGCTACCATTTGTCAAGCTCTTATCACAATTTATTTAAATATGTTATGCAGATCAGTATGATTTACAATCTAGATGTCTTATTGCAATTTTTTCATATTTGATTACTACCAGTCTATTATTCAAATCACCATTTGGATCTTTATATCATCATTTTCAATCATTATCGATGCACTCCAGGATCAAGATCTTTCCAAGTTCAATCCATCTCCAATCTCTACTTCTCCACTCCCACCCCCAGCACACTTCCTTATTGTAATCATCCATCTCACATGTGGCTTCTTTCTAGGTCTCTTACCCATCACTATTTCTATTCAACAGTGCTTTGGATAACATTAAGATCATGAACTTCCAAGAGCAAATCCCTTCACTCTGTAGACACCAGATGGTATGCTGTTACTATATTTACACACTCTAAAATAGTTTTCTATCTTTGCCTTCAGCAGTAGATTTGAAATCAAAGTTAGAATTAAAATGTATCTGACATATTTTTTATTCCTTAATACGTTCACAGTAACAGTCTGATATTCAAAAACTCTCAAGATTATGAACATATCAACTCGTATAATTATATAATTTGACACCAGACCAAATTCCATTTATTCTAGAGACTTCATTTTTATGCCAACTGTAAGGTCTTTCTACCGTATGGCTAAAAAAAATTACCAACATCATCAAATGACTTTCTCCGTTTATTCCCTCATCCTATTCTGATTTATCTATTGTACTGAATTTTCATTTAATATTGTTACATTCATTATTATCATTCAGTATTAGTCCACTACAGAATGAAAATCTCAAAATTTAATTCAGTTTCTCCAAGGTGTAATTTAAACCACTAAACATTGCATGATCACCATTTCTTATACTTGCACTTAACTGTTATTAAAACAGGCAAAACTTTCCATACAGTAGTGCCACTCAGTGCCAACCAGAGTAATCAATGGATGCCAGAAGGCTTGTGCATAAAATCCCTGTCTAGTGCCTACTCATCTAAAGCCAGAAACTATGGAGATATTGGATGAGTGGGCACTAGATGGGGATTTTATGCACAGGCCTTCTGGCATATATTGATTACTCTGGCTGGCACTGAGTGTCACTACTGTATGGAGGATTTTGCCTGTTTTAATGTGAATTTCTGACATTGCTTTCTTATCTCACTCATCATTGTAATCTTTTTCTAGGTTTTTCGTAGTCCTTAGGAATTCAGTTTGAGACTTAAGCTGATCTGTTGATCTTTTTAGTTGATTTATTTGACATCTTGCAATACTTTTCTTTTTTTAAAAAAAAGAGTACCTCAAGTGAGTGGTTTGTGTCAAAGTTGTGGGGGCAGTAAGTTCAATCACTTACCAATTAAACTGTAGTCATATATATTGAATAATGATAAAGATATGGGTAAGAGAATGTGATCTGGCCTGACTGACGAGTACTGGTTCAGCATGAAATGTGCATCTTGGGGGGTCTATCTTTTTCAGATGCCGGTTTATGATTACACTCCATCAACAAGAGATTAAAAGTGAGTAGAAACCAGTCCCTATCTTGCGTGAGTGGTGAATTGAAAATTACACTACAGAAGCATTATTCATTAAGTGGGTAATCTCTAGACTAATGAATAATTACTAAAAAATTATTAATATGCTTCCATTGAATGGCTTGTGTCAAAGCTGTGAGGTTAGTAAGTTTGACATAGCAATTAAACGGCAGCAAATAACTGTCTATACATACTGAACAATGATAAAGATATGGGTAAGAGATTGTGATCTGGGCCAACTGATGAGTGTTGGTTCAGTATGAAATGTACATTTTGGGAATTGTGCATCTTTTTTCATGTTTGGTCATATGTTTATGAATACACCTCTCCGCAAGGTGTTAAAAGCACATAAAAACTAGTCCATACCTTGCAAAAAAGTGGTGTAGTGAAAATTACGCTACAGTGTGGATTATTTTCAAGTTTTGTCTCACCTATATAAAGTTCTCCAACTTAGTTTCGGATTTTGTGATTTTAGTTGATTTAGCTATAAATATTAATAAATAATCAGAAGCATCTCCATCAAATATTTATTCTTTCATGCATAATAATATCATGGGCTTTCTCTTATGCACATTAATATAATGGTCTCTTTTCACCCTATTCCAAATTTGTATCATCTGTAGAACATTAAATAAGTGAATTGCTTGGAATACCATGCGCCATTCCAGCAATGAAAGTCAAAGATCGAGCTCTGATATAGAAACCTTTACCTCCCCAATCCACCGCCTTACTACTATGCTAACCCATATGTGGTCATAAATGCTGTAATGTGGTAAGTAATATCTTTTATAGAGTTATTGCCTATGAAATCCACTGACCATTTATTAATGGTTTTCCTTTGATTTGGATAATTTATTTTCCTTCAGGATCTTTCTCTGAAGGGCTGATTCTTGGTAGTTTAGCATAACTGTAGTGACAGATGTGAGGGCTGAAAGTACTTGAATTGAGCTCAACATGACACTTTCAGTGCCTGAATTTCACATGATCTCCTGAGTGATTGATTACATGTATTGTTTTCCAAGCAAGATGGATAAATTTGAAATGTATGAAAACCCCTATTAGAATACACATCAGCAAACAAATCAAAGTTGTCATCTTAAATTACTTGTGATTATTATTAATATTTGTAACCAACTCATCACTATGCTTGATTTCATTTTCACTCTGTTTTCTTTTGATTTACTGCTTCCGTCACTTAGTTTATTATGGGTCTGATCAACATTTCTTGTTTCACTTATCTATTTTCTTTTATTTATCATTTATAAATAATATTTAATTTATAAATGCAAACAGTATTTGAAATTAAACTGAGAGACTGCAAACCTCGCACGCTTATTAGCCAATCAAGTGTTATTAATAGCAATCAAATTGTAAATACAAGACAGAGAACTTAACAAGAAGAGGGTGTCCTCCTCTTTACTTGTCTTTCTATATATCCAAGCCAGTCTGAAGTACTTAGATTTGAAAGCGTGAATCTTCAAACATATTCACATTTAATTTACTGAGTTTAAATTACAAACATACAGCATGAAATCCTACGATTTACTATGCAGTAGTTTTTAGATGTTATAACTTGCAGTAACGTATGTAAATAATATTTAATTTATAAAGCACAAACAGTATTTGAAATTAAACTGAGAGACTGCAAACCTCTCGTGCTTATTAGCCAATCAGGTGTTATTAATAGCAATCAAATCGTAAATACAAGACAGAGAATTTAACAAGAAGAAGGCGTCCTCCTCTTTACTTGTCTTTCTATATATCCAAGCCAGTCTGAAGTACTTAGATTTGAAAGCGTGAATCTTCAAACATATACACATTTAATTCATTGAGTTTAAATTACAAACATACAGCATGAAATCCTACGATTTACTATGCAGTAGTTTTTAGATGTTATAACTTTATTATCATTTATAACTAACTCATCATTATTCTTTGCTTTATGTTCATTCTCTTTCCATTTTCTTTTGCCATACCAACTTCCAGGTCAAACAGGGCCTTATCAATTCTTTCTTTCACTTTATATTTTCTTTATGCATTGAGGAAATTATATGATAATTAAATCATCTTTCTATTATCACTATAACAATGTTTCATATATATATATATTTTTAACTACGAAAAAGACTACTGGTCAGTCGAAACTGTCAGCTTGTTCAAGTATAAAATAAAATAAGCATTGTTATACTACTTAATAGAAAGAAGGATTTATTTAATTAGGGCCTGATCAACACTAATCTTTACCTCACTCATCTATTTTATGCTCTCTTAAGCCACTTAGATTAGTAAGTAATCTATTTATTATGAGCTTCTCATATCATTGGTTATTTCTTTGCATTAATTGTACCAATAGAATTGTGCAATCGCAATAACATCCTTCAACTACATATACTAGGTATTCCATATTACTTTCAACAGCACATAAATAATTTTTACTACTGCTTGAATATGTAAAATTTAGAATCATCACAGACCACACTCTCGTCCGAAATATGTTACTCAGAACTATTTTGCAGGCATTTTTGTCAGATTAAATAAATGAAAAATAAAATTGTATTTGCAAGTTTTTTAAAATGATTCGTTATGAGTCTGCCTGAAAAATAGTTCTGAGTAGCATATTTGGAATGAGAATATTCTGTGATATGATTTCCAGTAAAAAGGTAATCAGTTCTCTATGCTGCCTGTGATGCCATCTCTGAATCTACACATGAGTTATGTAGCAATTTTTATCTATTTGCCACAAAAATTTTTAAGGTATTAGCAATTGTGAATGATAACATGGAATGGTGTGTTTTATATCTTTGTAGATCATCTTCAATGTTCTCCCTTTGAATGCTCTCTTGAAATTTATGACCACCACACACAGTTTGAATCATTTCGAATGATTCTGTAGCAGTTTTGTCCAATTTAAAACAAAATTAATATTTGTGCATTGCTCCATTATGGATTGAAAGTATGAAACACTGTTCCATTTCGTACTGCAAATCAAGATCCAAATACATTAGCGCCATAAAATTTTTGTGGGAAATAGCTAAACTATGCTGCTATATAACATGGGTGTTGATTCGTAGATGGTACTGCAAGAATTGGGTGAGAGCACACCATTTATACAATTGTGCATGTTTTGGTGTAGTGATACGAGCAAACTCAAGGGGCTCTGTTAATTCAAGTACTCGAGCAATACACTTTATTTTGTATGTTGTTATTATTACATCACCAGCAATTTGACTTCAATCTTTTTTCCTCCCACTAGCTTAGTATTCTCTACCTTTCTCCCTTTCTTCTAGAGTTAGAATAGCTATGAATGGTTGCTATTAATGATATTTGGTTATTACAAATTTTGACATGGATTTATTTTTATCTGATAGTCTAGTACAATTTTCTGAACAATTTAATTTCTGTCTTGATTGCTGGTTTATCAACGAATGTAATCAGACGCCAAATGTCATTTTCATCCAACAAAATCTGACATGACAGTTTTTATTGTGTTTTTTTTTTTTTGTTTTAAAAAAAACTTTTATAATAAAATATAAAATCAGACATATGAAATTAAAACATCATGTGCAGGGAAACAATAACACATTGAATGACTCTAAAAAAAATTAATAAATTCAACAGTTTTCATGACAAGCCATACTATAAATCAGAGTTGTCCAAAACATGGCCAGACCACATGCAGCCTATGATGAAAATTTGTGCAGCCTGATTAGGGGCTTCATTTGAAGTGAATGCTTATTAGATATTTTAATTCTATCACTAACCAATCATCTTAATGTTGATATTATTATCCTGTGAATTTACACTACTGTTTAAACATGTACTTTTTAAATTATGAGTCGAACTAACTATTTTAAGACCATGCTGGGAGAATTGATGTACTGTATTTATTATTTTAATATACCAATTTTTTTCTCCCTTTAGATTATACTCTTAGATTTTTTTTTTTTTTTAATGTAGCCATTCTGGCTATAAATAACTGATAATATAAATAAATACATGACAGCAGTCAACACTTAAACAATAACAATCAACAACAATCTTCATCTGTTGTCATGGCAACATCCTTTCAACAATAATGGTGGAAATCCCTTTAAATATGGTCTAATATATTTATATAGACACTAAATATTGCAACTTGACTACAAAGAAACATAACATGTTCTGAAAGCAGACTAACAAATAGTCCATTATAATTTTTTTTATATGTCAAAGCGTTGATCGGGAAATGAACCCAGACCAGATGCTTGGAGGGCAGCTATGCTAACCACTAGGCCACCAACGCTTGACAAATAATTTCCAAATAGCAATTATAACTTTCAAACTGCATTCCAACTTTGTATTACTTACATAATAAAGCTGATAATTGCTCAAGGCTAGATATAAATACATGAAAATAGTCAACACTTAAACAATATCAATAATCAACAATCTCAATCTGTTGCCATGACAACCTCCTCTAAACAATACAGGTTAAAATCACCTTTACATATGATCTAATATGTTTGTATAGACTAAAGATAGCAACTTGACTACAAAGAATAAAATTATTAATTCAGAGAATTTTAAATAAACGACATTAAACAGATAAACATAACCTGTTCCAAAAGTACACTAATAATATATATATAAAGTTTGTGGGTTAAACCATGTGTTATTTTTGCTTGCTTCTCAATGTTTTGACGAAATAGCATCCCACTGTCAAGGTTAACTTTTCAAAGAAAAAATGTTAGATCTCAAATAGTAACGAGATGGTGAGATAATGAAAGATTGAGCATGTAGAATATGTGAATCTCATTCTTTACTTCACACTCAATCTCATTACTATTTTGAGATCTAACGTTTTTTCTTTGAAAAGTTAACTTTGACAATGGTGGATGCTAGTTCATCAAAACATTGGAAAGTAAGCAAAAAACATAGTTTAACCCAAAAACTATTTTATTTACATCATATAATGGTAAAAACATTAAATATAATATATATTACTTTTTTGCTTAATCTTTTCTATGGAAAATAAAATAATGACAATAAATAAAAAAGTAATTATTCATTCCCTTATGATGCAATAAAATGAAAGAACAATCAATCCTAGTATTATGTTTGGTCTGGATTACAGACCCAACCAACAGAAAATAAAGTAAAATAATACTGAAACAAATATTACAATTAATATATTTATGTACAAATACAATATACAGTATATATACAAGAGAATATTTACAAATGCTGAGTATTGGAGTTTAACGTAAACTAATATGTAAATCTCATTCTTTACTTCACACTCAATCTCATTACTATTTTAGATCTAACGTTTTTCTCTGAAAAGTTAACTTTGACAATGGTGGATGCTAGTTCATCAAAACATTGGAAAGTAAGCAAAAATAACATAGTTTAACCCAAAAACTATTTTATTTACATCATATAATGGTAAAAACATTAAATATAATATATATTACTTTTTTGCGTAATCTTTTCTATGGAAAATAAAATAATGACAATAAATAAAAAAGTAACTATTCATTCCCTTACGATGCAATAAAATGAAAGAACAATCAATCCTAGTATTATGTTTGGTCTGGATTACAGACCCAACCAACAGAAAATAAAGTAAAATAATACTGAAACAAGTATTACAATTAATATATTTATGTACATATACAGTATATATACAAGAGAATATTTACAAATGCTGAGTATTGGAGTTTAACGTAAACTCTGAGTTCTGCCTACTGCTTCCAGCTACACCTGATGGCTTGCCTCACGGGTAGGTGATGGCTCTTCCAGCTGTACAAGACAGCTTGCCTCGAGCCGAGAGTGGTCTTAGCAGCATCCAGTCTCTGTGGGACTTGTCTAGCTGCATGACTAAATAGCATAGTGCTATCAATGAGAATACTTGCTGCTGTTTAGGTTAGCAGAGCTTCCCTGGGAGAACGCAGAGTCTTTTCAGGTTAGACACGTTCTTTCCTGATTCTTACAAAAGGCTAACTGTTTATACCCAGATCCCTGACCTTACTGAAAATCTTCGGATTCAGCAAGCATCGTTTTTATGTGTATTAATATTTGTTTGTTTTTTTTTTTTTTATTCTCCCTATTGGCGTGTGGCAAACAATGCTTAATCCAATCAGATAAGGAGGAATCTGGAATAGTCCACTTCTGAGAGAAGGAAGGACTATAACACCTAGTCAGCTAAAAATCACAGGATAAACAAATTAGGCATCACAGTTTTCGTGAAAATGGCAATAAGTATCGATCATTTCTTCAAATATTAGAAATATCTAGAAATGGATTCTCATAAAGTATTTTTATTCTGTGCTCACGAAGAAACATGTAACGTTAATTGCTTAATGCTTGAATATCACTGCAGTTTTAAACCATTGGCAGTTTACTACACGATTAAAGCCTTTCCAAATTTAAACCAATTTCTTTGACCCATGGTTTCTTTTCTCCACATCACTTCAATGAACTTCATTATCTATCTCACCCATGGTCTTTTTCTGAATCTTTTACAACCTCTTGAGATCCAATTTAAGATTTCAACAATTCTATGTCATCCCTTGATCCATTTCATTCCATGACAATGATACCTGCTTGTTCCCTCACCCAAGTATTTTTCAGTTCTTGTTATTCCTAACTTGGATCTTTCCATTATAGTCTGAAAGCTCCATATTGCTCTTCTAAAAAAAATTACATGCAAATCTCAGGCACTTTTATTAGAACGCTTCCTTTTTAAACATATTAGCATATTTTATTTTAATACCAATCATTTCTACTCAATGCACTCCATTCAAGTTTAATTCTATGATTAACTTAATCTATTATGTTTTACCTGTATATAATAATCCATTTATGTTATCTGTACATATTCTATTTAATCTTTTCTTTGATTTCAATTTAAGTTTTTTTTTTTTTTAGCCTGATTAAAGATTTATTCATTCATACATTCCTTATCTTATGAAAGGAACACAATGTAAAAATATTACATTATTAACATCTGAATGAGATCCATTCAGGTGTTTAATGTTTCTAGCTCACCTGATGATTGAAAATTGCTCATGAACTATATTCTGTAATGAGAAACAATGGTGGATAATTATTATATAATGGAACCTCAGACAAGAAACTGTTGATAAAAAATTTTGTTAAAAAGGCTTTATTTATTGCTGTCCAACAAAAAATGTCCTCATTTCATTAAAATTTATTTGCCCTGTAGATGGCTCTGCTGAAGCAATAAAATTAAAAATTTATTTGCCCTGCAGATGGCTCTGCTGAAGCAATAAAATTCAAAATTTAAATAAAGCCATTTGAAAACCGATTTGTTACAAGATATACTAAAATAAAAACATTGCGATCTATTTATAAATTTCGTTAGACAAATTTTTAATTTATATATTCCGATATTCGCTGCCCTGGGTGATTTAGTGCAGTGGTAGGGTGGCGAATTCTGAAACTCGAGGTCCACTGATCATAACTGCAGTCCCGTCACTTCTTATGAACTTCTAAGCTAAAAAACCATTCAATGATGTCATTGTATACTGATGATTTTTCAATTAAAATAAAACTTGTGATTACGGGGAAAGTCAAATTTATTCCACACTAAATATAAAACATTGATGTGATGTGATGTACTATAGCTTCTCCTTTAACAGAGTCAAGAATCTCTCAACAATTATGTCCAGAAAAACCTGTTAGCCACTTTATTTTCCATACAGTAGTGTCACCTAGTGCAAGCCATGGCAATCAATGGATGCAAGAAAATTTGAGCACAAAATCCTTATCTAGTAGCTACTCATCCAATATCCCCAGACTAGTTTCTAATTTGTGGCTTTCATCGATAAGAAGTCTTGGATCTGAGAGCAGTGCACCTAGATCTTAGGATCTAATGCAACCCTCCAGCAGCCATCTTTTATCTTTTTAGTTAATTATAAAACTATGAGCCCAAAATAAAAACACAATAATGGTTTTCAATCCAAGCTCACTCATTCATATAGTGATACAGATCTAAACTCAGTTTGGTACCTGTATATTTTGGCATCTTTGGTTCTTTAGTAACCATAGTCACCATCATCCAATGATCAAGAATGGTATTAAACCATTAAAACATCGCATGATCACCATTTCCTAGACTTATGCACAAGCAGTTTATACACATTAAACATATTTGTTAGATTAGCGCACTTCTCTGTCACTGATATTTATCCAATATAGATATTTAAAATACCACATGATTATCACATGACTTTAAGTTGCACATTCGGCAACATATTCTTTTTCTTCCACCATGGCTTTGTCACATAATGTGAGCTTAGGAATTAGTAGATACTAGATGACAGTCTTTATTAAATCTTTATCCAATGCTGTCCTATCCAATATCCTAGATTAGTTTCTAGGTTACGGCTCTTATCACTGAGGAACTTAGGATCTTGGAACAATGCACCTGGACTTTTAGGATCTAAAACACCATCTTTCAATCTAAGTCATTTTGCCCATCTTTTAACAATTATAGGCACTTCTATCCTGTGGCCAAGATTGGTATAAAACTGGTCCGAGATCCAAAGCTCTTCAATGATGAAAACTTAAGATAAGGATTTATTAAGCACTATCATTTGGCATATCATGGACACTCTTCTACATTCATAGCATATAAACAACAATCAGGCCATAAAGTTGATCTGTCCAGAGCAGATGTCATTTTCACTGAAAGGATGGATAAAAAAAAGAAAAATCAAACAGACTTGGCCAATAGCCAAGGATGAATTTGCTATAAATCAAAATGATACCAGCTTTGTCCTTTCAAAAAAGTGTCTCTCTAAAGTACTTTAAATATATTTAATTATCAAACAATAAATAATTAAATTCACAAACAGCTATCGAGTATATATAAAGACCATCTATAATCCAAAAGAGCTGTGATTATGTTATAATTTATCGAAAGCATGCTAACCATAAATAAAAGCTAAAATTTATGAACATACGTTATATGTTATAAACATACGTTATATGTGACTTGCTTTATTAATTATTACATATGTCTACTTTTTCTGTATTAAAAGTCCGAACATTTATATAGCTAATATTTCAATTGTACAGAAAAGAAATAATAATTCTAGATATCAAATTATATCTACTGCATACTATTGTTTACTTTAGTGGCATAGCAGTAAAATATACCATATATGGATTGGTGCAGTCAGTATCCAATTTCTGGATCATAACGTTCTTGGATCGATCCATTTTACATGTGCACAGGGCACTGATAAGACCAACATTTAGTAAAAATATGTTTCCAATAATTATGTATTGTTAGTAACGTAGTAATTATTATTTATATGTGTACATAACTAAGTAGATTGGGCTGGGGTGATATGGAAAAGAGAGGCTAGAGATCAGAGAAGATGAATTGAAATTGGGGAGGCCTTCGTCCTGCAGTGGATCAAAAATGGTTGGTGATAATGATGATGATGTGTGCATATATACAAAATATTAAAATAAGACTATTACTATATGTAAATAAATAATAAAACTAATATATCGTTGTATTTAAAAAGACTGATGAATAAACATGATGACTAATTAAATAATCAAATTTATATTTAAATGTTGGACGATTTCTTTCGTCTAGAATTAAAATTGCTAAATGTCTTTCGAAAAATTCAAACTTTATTTAAACTTTTCAAATATATTCAACTGTTAGTAATTGCACACAAATTAACAATACAATTTTTCAAATGAAAATATTATTCTGTCTTCTTCAGATGTTTCCGGTCTTTACAGTACTGGTTGGTTAGAGCATCACATTGAATTAATCATTCATAAATCTAAAGGGTTCCCATGGTATTATCATAGGTCAGCCAGAAGGAAAAAAAAAAACAATATTATCAACCAGTCTGCTGTTGCTAACAGTTGAATGTATTTGAAAAGTTTGGTTAAATTTTTCTAAAGACATTTAACAATTAATTCTAGATTATGGAAATAGTCCAATGTAAAATTACAAGTAAAATGCTATCATCATAAACTTTCAGATAATCATTTAATAATCGACTGGTCTATTGCTCAGGAATTTGAACATTAGAAAATGGCAGCTTAAGCCATAATCGAGTTCCAAAATCCCGCACTATATTACCGCCTTAAACCATGTGACACATGACTTATTAATACTAGTGTTAAGAATAAACCTTCATTTATGGCCAATTCCTCTCAAAAGTAATCCTATGAATGTAAATTAAAACCAAAGGGCATATCAATAATGCATATAGAACATGATCAATATTATTTGAGTATCAATTTCGTTCAGTAAAACCCTTCCAGTAATGAAGGCTCAACCTAGGAAAGACATAAAATGATATATGTTGGTCATTCAGTATGAAGAATTTCAGAAGTTATGTCTTACTTAGGTTTTGATTATTTTGGAAACGTGATATTCATATAGAGTTACAAATGTAATCATTCTCATAAGATAGATTTATGATGTATTCATCTAAACTCTTGCTGGTTCCAGAACTTGAAGGTGACTAATGATAATGATCAGATTTTATCCAAAACATCATATGATTACCATTTCCTGTGCTTGCATAAGCTGTTGATGCAGTTAGCAAATTCTCCATATAGTAGTGCCATTCAGTGCAAGCCTTAGTAATCAATGAATGCAAGGTTTGTGCATAAAATCCCTATCTAGTTTGCTACTGTATTAATAGCTTGTATAAACATAAAAAATAGTGATCATGTGATGTTTTGGTGCATTTATACCAATCTCCTGCTTATAGGATAATGGTGACTGTGGTTTTAAAAAAAACAGACACCAAAATGTATAAATATTGAATTAAGTTCAGATCTGCCCGACTATTCAAGTGAATGAATAGGATTAAAAACATTATTGAGTTCTCATCTTGGGCTCACAGCTTTATAGTTACCTAAATAAATAAAAGGTGGCTGCTGAAGGATTAACATTAAGTCCTAAGATTTAGTTGCAGACCTCTCAGATCCAAGGTTCCTCGCTGATAAAAGCAAAAAAGCTAGAAACTAGTCTGGGGATATTGAATGAGTAACCATTAGATAAGAATTTTGATGCACAAATCTGGCATCTATTCATTACTAAAGCTTGCACTGTGTGGCGCTACTGTATGGAGAATTTGCTGCAGGTTTTATCCAACACCATGGACCCAAAACTATCAATAAAGAAATCCAAGACAAGCAAAAAAATATATCCCCTTTTTTTTTTTATTCTCTATCGCTGAGTTGACTATTGTAATACAAATTGTAAATTTTCATTGATTTGTTAATAAAATATTTTAGATTTGTTTTTCTTTTTCAGTTACAAATATTTATAAAATTGTAAAATTTAAAAATAACATTTTTTTTTAGCCAAGAAGCATTATCATCATCATTATTATTGTTTTGATATTTCAATCAAACTTAGATTCCCATTTTCATACATAATCACAAAGAACATTAAATAATAACCTGTATATTTATACTTTATGTTTGTCTTCAATATAATAATATTAAACCGTGCTTTCATACTTCCAACGTAAAGCTATAACAACAAATTGAAAACTAAATTAAATGGCTGAGTGCTTTCAAGAAGATGTACTTCTCATATTCATAGTCAGTTATGATCCTTTCTTTGGAATCATTATATAAATAAATCTGATATGCAAATTATATGCAAATGAGTCACTAAGACCATCTTTTAGATATTGCAAAACATACATCCTTACGATTAATGGCAAAAGAGTCCTCTCTATAAAGTATGCTTCTTTTACCTTTCACCTAATATCATGCCTCTCAGTACAAACTAATTTTGCAGATGTGGGTTCAAACACATGTCCTGACAATTTTTGATGTTGAGCAAAAATTGAAGTGCATTCTGGATTCGTATGTGCCTTATTGTATCTATACGTGTGTTGTGATATCCTAGTAGCTATGGTGGCTCTCGTTTCACCATAGTATGATGCTTTGCATCCATTATGAGGGCATGCCAATCTGTACACAGCCTGTGGGGTCTGATCAGAAGCTATAGTGTCCTTAGTGTTGTTAATAAGCCTATTAGTTGAGATAGCTGTATGAAAACTCAAACGAAATTCCTTAGAAAAAGTCTTATAAAATGTTTTATGTAAAGAGTGCATGTAGGGCAACAATATCCAAGGCTGCTGTCTTCATCTCTGTGTTTTCCAATATTATTTACAAAAAGTCTAATTTTGCTATATACTATATTGTGCCAATATCCTGATTTAATTAAGTTGTTAGTATAATTAATTAAGTTAGACCTTCTGTCTGCCTCAAACTTGCACATCGTAAATGAAACTAATGATGAAAAATAAATAATGATAATCTAATGAAAGATAAATGATACAACATTCAACAACAAAACAGGTTATAACAATAAAAAGAAAGATTCATTGACACTAAGTACTTTTGACACAACCAGGTATTATAATCATAGCAGAATAAAGAAAGTGAGGAATTGTGATTCAAAGGTAACGTTAAATATAAATGTCAAGGAGATCGAAATGAATAATAAATACTGAGTAAATTGTCATATTAATGAGATGGGTGGGGCTATAGAAGTCATTTCTTAGAGAGCAGGGTGCTGCATTCCTTTTTATTGATGGTATTGAGTCTCCTTAATCTTTTTCTATCACCATGTTCTGAAAGAATAATCTCAGCTGTGGAAAGATGAAGCAATGGCTAGAGACCAGTTCATGGTCTAGAAAGAGAGAAGAGTAGTCTGCATTTGTACATGTTGAACGAGTCTCACAGCCAAGTGGGCATGGGTTTCCCCGTAATATGCCTTCAAATAAGAGGAGTAAGAGCAATTAATCTTATAAAGAAATACACCTAAAACAAGCTCCCATGAAGGATTGTTATTTATCACTTATCATTAAAAAAAAGTCTTAAACAGACTACAAAAACAAAATATAACATCAAAAAAAAAAAAAGCAATAGTAGATTCAATCATCTATCCATATATATCAGAGATATCAAACAAAACTTAAAATTTTTCAATCAATACAATAACAGAACAGCTTTTCAACGTCACAAAGGAGGAACGCTAAACTTCTATATAAGCCGAATGTCAAAAAAGAAACTATATTATAATATTACATATGGATGTGGAAGAACATATATTGGTGAAATTAGCTGCACCATAAAAAATTGACTAAATACACAAACAACGATAAAAGGGGAAATGAACACATGAATCTAAAGTGCCAGATTATGAAAAAAAAAGTCAAAATTTAAATCGGTGTTGTGATACACCCAAACTGTTTAAATAGTTAATTTATGTCCAAATGTAATCATTAAATAACATAGTGTTACATACATATGTAATTTTTGATGGAAGAAAACTACCCTTCCACCCATGTACTGGGATATATACTTCAAACCTCTGAAAGAAAGAAGCTGATTTAAAAATCTGGCTGCTAAATGAAAATCACGCTCTATTTCCAGTACTGTAAATAAATTCTGTTTTATTTAATAAATAGGCTTTTATTAAAAGAAATTTTATGTAGATGGCCATTTTCATTAGCGAGACTGAATTTTAATTAGTGAAATTGAATGGGCAGACCACCTGTTATTTTAAACATTTATTAATGTTCAGTGGTGTCTAATCATAGTGCAAGGATTCAAGGATAGTTTTCTTCCATCAAAAATTACATATATGTATAAATATACAATTTACTACTAAATACATGAAGATAGTCCAAAACTTAAAACAGTAGCAATATCATTCAATAATCTCAATCTGTTGCCAAGCAACATCCTTTTAATATTAGTATATTTAATCCTTATCATTCATTTATATCCTTATGCAATTATATATAGTAATAGCTAATATTGTTTGATTGGTTGATTAACCTTTTCTTTGAAATCAGTAAAAGGTTGCATTATGATGTTTAAATTGATATTATTTAGAAGTATGGAATGTAGATTTGCATTTTTTTTTATTTCAGCACATGCGTATAGTATCCAGATATTAGTTTGCAAAATTTTATATAGGTGATCATTTTAATGAACGAGATTCAATTTTCTCTGGACCCTCGCTAGCATTCCTATTATACTTTAGAAGAGAATATGCATAAATGTAGATATTATCAATTTTTATCTGCATTTTTTATTCATTATAACAAATATGTTATATAATAATTATTTATAATTTTAAAAAAAAAAAAATCAATAAGAAGCTTCTCTTTATATTGTAGATTTTGAAAAAAAAACAACTTCCAGACCTTTTCTATTGCAGATTTTAAAAGACTATATTTAACTTACCAGAAAATGTTAAATTCAAATGTTTTGCTCTTATATCTATTATATTTTTTATATAATATTTCAAAAATTGTAATGAATTATTCTTATACTTCTCCTTTACTTTTTTTGCATCCCTTCATATATTCATATATATTATTTATATTGTTACATAAAGAGCTCGCAAATAAGCTCTTAACAAGCTTTGCAGAATATCCCTAACCCCAGACCGTTTTCTATTAATGGCTTCCTCAGTGAGGTGCTAGGATATTCAAGCATTAGAATATCCTAACACCTCACTGAGGAAACCAGTAGCAAAAACCGGTCTGGTTTAAGGATATTCTGCAAAGCTTGTTAAGAGCTTATTTGCGAGCTCTTTATATAACATTTGTAATACAAGCTTGTTTAACATTAAGTCATGTGACGTTGGACTTGATTTCTTTGTAATATTACTTATAATAAATCTCCACATATACACTTTAATGCAAATTTTTTTATATAATTCCTTTACTTTCCTAAGTTTTGACTGTCCTGCAGTCTTCATCAGAGCACTTGCATAACCATGCTGAAAGGTTATGCAAGTGCTCTGATGAAGACTGCAGAACAGTCGAAACTGTTAGAAAATTAAAGAAATTATATTTAAAAACTTGCATTAAAGTGTATATGTGGAGATTTATTATAACTAATATATATGAAATTATAATGTATATATACATACAATTTAAAACTTGATTTATATAAATATTTGTAATAATATATTTCAATAAATAAATAACCGCTTTTCTTTTCTATAACAGATTAAAATACACACACATTTGAAAAAAAACAAAAACAATTATAAACACATTTTATTGGGATATATATATATTTATCCTTTCTGGATAATTGTAATGTTCTGGACAGTCATACAGAAAGATAATTTAAACTTAGTTTTTGTTAATACTTAGCAGCCTTTCGATATGTGAAAAATCATAATGATAGCAATTACATTTCTTTAGCGTTCCGAGCTTTTACGTACGCTTGATAAATATTTTGAAATTTAAAGAATATTTAAATTCATAGCAAAAGATTGATACTCAATAAACAAAAAAGATACAATTGTATTTTTATATTGGACTATTTCCATCATCTAATATATGTATTGAATGTCTTTAGAAAAATGTAACTTCATTTAAACATTCCAAATACATTCAACTGTTAGTAAATAGCACATCAAACAGGTTAGTATATGCACAATGTTTCGAGAGGTATTAGTCTCCCCTCTTCTTCAGGTGTTGCTGGTCTGATCAGTGACAGTACTAGCATGGGATTCGAACCTGGATCCTTAGATTCTTAAGTTTTGAATATTTAAATAAAGTTAAATTTTTCAAAAGACGTTCAATATATATATATATATTAGATGATGTAAATAGTCCAATATAAAAATACAACTAGAACACCATCATCACAAACCGTCAGAAAAAAAAAAAGAAAGAAGTATCTCCCCCTCTAAAAAGTGGGCTCTTTGAAGGGATTTAAAATTTTTTGAGTATTAAATGGTATATATTTAAATATTTTTGAGTTTCAAAATAATTATCAAGCTAGGTAAAAGCTCGGAACACTAAAGAAATGAGATTGCTAAGATTATGATATTTTACATATTGAAAGCATGCTAAACATTAATAAAAGCTAAGTTTAAATTACGTCCAGATCATTTATTTGAAAATATATATAAAATTGTTCAAAAAACAAAAATAACCACTTTTTTTTCTTTCTTTGATATATACATAATAAACATATAACATAAAGAAATATAATTTAGGTCATTTATTTCAAAAAATATTAACAAATAAAAGATTAATTACGATTGTATTCGATTTATGCCTAAAGTAGTTATTGATTTCATAGATTCCATTGGGAATGTACAAGAATATTCAGCAAAAAGAAATCAAATCTAAAGAAGATCCTTATCTGACAATGGCAAATAATTACGTAAGTAATCTGAAATGTTCCGATATCATTTATTAACTTCTCCCTTAAAAAGAAAAAAATGGAGAATACCATATAATACTAAATTGTCCACTCACTTTACTACTGTTACACAATGATTTATTGGCCACCCTTTTTTACAGCTTCGATTGCCCCAGCAAAGTTCTGAAGATGATTGCTGGGGCAATCGAAACTGCAAAAAAGGGTGGTAAATAAACATTGCAGAACAGTAGTAAAGTGAATGGACAATTTAGCATTATATGGTAAACATTTGGCAATGCAATAAGAAAGAGTAGTTATTATACTTCTTGAAAAAAAATGGAGAAATTGGAAAACATTCATAAATAAATATATATAGTTTTACTTCTGAATATTATGTAAACAAAACACTTATTTATAAGTAAGTTTTAGTGGAGAAGATATAAATTAAATATTAATATAGATAGGCTTAACATTTTCGAGGATCCATGCCTCATAATCATAGCCATCATAAAAAATTATAATAAAATATATGCAAAAATATTTAAATAGACCAGTGTTATGTAGCCCATTTCTTCGAGATCTTGAAACAAGTCTCTTTTCTATTGATAGCATGGATGTTTCCAATAATGTAGAATGCTTCTTTTATTTTTCTCTTATGATCGTTTGATTCTGAGCATAAGATTATGGGATTGGCAGGTGTGAAATTGTGTCTGGATTGCTTGGCATGCTTCAAAAATACAGAGGATGTATTGTTGTTCTTCTGAACTCTGTTATAAGTGTACAGGTGTTGAGCAAGTCTAGTGTTGATTGTAGCTTTAGTTTCACTGTAATATACAGTGTGGCATCTGGCCTGAGGGCACGCAATGGAGTATACCACATATGGGGTGAACAATCGATCAATGTGATCTTTAGAGTTGTTAATCAATCTATTAGAATTAGGTGAGTTCTAAATGCTATTTTCAATTTATCGGTTAATGCTTTAGTTAGTTTGTTAGATATTTTGGGAATGTAGGGGATTGTTATTCTAGGTAGATCGGTGTGGGGTACATTATTGTTTATTCTATTATGGAGTTTTATTTTTAATAGCTTTAAATTTAAAACCTGCTGCTAAGAAAATATAAACAACTACATTAAAGATCTATTAGCAGCAGGTTTTAAATTTAAAGCTATTAAAAATAAAATTACAAAATTCCGTAATGGAACAAACAATAATGTACCCCGCACCGATTTATCTAGAATAACAATCCCCTACATTCCCAAAATATCTAATAAACTAACTAAAGCATTAACCGATAAATTGAAAATAGCATTTAAAACTCCACCTAATTCTAATAGATTAACAACTCTAAAGATCACATTGATCGATCGTTCATCCTACACATGGTATACTCCATTGCATGCCATCAGGTGGGATGCCACGCTGTATATTAAGGGGTATTAGATTACTTAGAAAAAGTACAAAGGCAAGTAGGAAGACATGCATTGGATGCAGATGTATGGACAGCAAGGGAGGCAATTCAAGGAGAAATGGTATGGTCAAGTTTTTATATGAGAGATACAAAAAGTAAAATAAAAATGTTTGGTCGATTGCAGTTTATGGATAATAAAAGAATAGCCAAAATAGTATTTAATTGGGTTATGAGTAAAGGGCAGGCAACAAGATGGGTGAGAAAAGTGATGCGGTATGCAAAAAATTTGGATAAAGAATTTATATCAGTATATTTGTACAAAAGGTGGGATGATTGTGTTAGGAGGATAGTTGCATGTTATAGTGGTAAGGAATGGGATAAAAGAATAGATTCATTAATAAAGAATAGGGAGTTAGAAAGATGAAGAACTAGTATGGAGAGTAAAAAGAGAGAGTAAAAAGAGTTTAAATATATATAGAAGTAAACAAAACATTAGTTGCGAGTTAATGTATGGTAATAATAAAGAAAGTAGTTTATTGTTTAAGGCTCAAACGAGATCTTTAGCAACAAGAAAATATGCATGTAAATGGAAAAATATGGGTGATTTAGTCTGTAAATTGTGCAAGGAAGGAATAGAAAATATTAGGCAACTGTTAATTGAATGTAAATGCTTGAAAACAGAAAGGGTACATATATGAAGTTATGGAAGAATAAATATGAAAAAAAGTGATTATACAGAAAGTGGGTTATTGGTTTTTATGCTGGGTTTGGAAAAAGATAGGGGGGATTTAGATATAAAGGCCATAGAGTTGACAAGGATTATGTTGTGGAAATGGGATGGAGTAAAATATGGGAAAACTTAGAGTAGGGAATGAAAGGTAAAGTGGCTAAGAGATTCCTGACTTCATTTAAGGAGAAGCCACAGTACATCACATCACAGCAATGTCAATCTATTTACAACTAATGCCTATTAAGCATCAATACAAGAAAGTTGGTTCTAGTTGCAAGAGATCTTATGAATATATTGGCACTAATACAATTTCTAAACACGCTTTTATTTATGAAAGCTGGAGAAAAAGCATTGGTGGTCAAGAGGTCAGCGACAGCTGCTTTATAAGCAGTTGTCCCGGGTTAGCGGGTTCACTTCCCGGCTGATGATATGACACATGAGAAAAGTATTTCTTTAAATTTGTTTTTGTTTTTTTACTTTTTAGTTTTTCATAGTTCTACTTTTTTAACAATTGAAGAAAGTTTAGGTACAATTTAATACCGCTAGATGGTACTACCAAAAAGACTACTAAATCCAAAATAAAATTTAAAATTTCAATTTTCCATTATTTTGTGCTAAAATTGTTTGCAAATACTAAGAATATATATTATCAACAAGAATACGTATGTATGCAAAGATTCAACAAGATCAGAAATTGGGAACTGACTGGAAATTGAGCTACTAGATTTCTCCGACAAAATAAAAGTAAATTGAATAAAGGCATATATTAAAAATACCACTTAAAACATTGTGTTCTATACTAACCTGTGTGCTATTGCTAAAATTTTAAATAAAGTTTGAACAACTGATATTTTAGAGGCCCTTCAAAATTTAAACTAAAAACATAGGGAGGGGGGAGAAGAAACAAGTTCTTACTTACAGAGCCAAAAACAGGACTCTGGGAGCAGTTAGTTATGAGTCGCAGAAACAAGCAAGCAGATCAGATCCAGGTACCACTTGAATAGGGTAGATCCACTCTAGCACTGTTAGTATCATAAAACACTGTTAGCACAGAACTGACAGACAGAGGGCTGAGACTAATAGTTCTGTCGATCACTGAACATTGCAGTCGCTTTCTTCGCAGGGTCATCAATTGGCATCTCATCCCTAAATTGGCTTACATTTTCGACTCATGGTATACCTGCTTGAAAAAGTTTTTCTCGAATAGTTTTGGGGGAATTTAACTGTAAAATTAAGACCGTTCTATGAACCATGACATCGCTTTGCCTTCTATACTTTAATATATTGAATTTCCGAGTTGAGGCCCCTAATATTGAAAGACCCAGGCAGCTGGCTCTCCTGCGCCCCCTCTGATTGGCCCTGACCATCACTATGAACTTTCAGCTAAACACTAAAATCATAAACATCAAAATATAATAATCAACACAATTTTTCCAGTTTAAGGAAAAAAGGAAGAATAGCCTTTTAACTTTTACAATTGTATCCATATACTGTATAATATAAATATTTTGAACTTTTTTACTGAATTTTACTATATCATTAATTTTATTTATTTATAATTCTTAATTTATTGCTTTTAACTTTTGATGTTTTTATTATTATTTAATTTTATCAAAATACATTATTAGTTTTAAAATGCAGTATATATATGTTATTTTATTACTATTAGAAATTAATATCAAATGCCTTGCATAGTTTAAAGCAGTGATAAGAATAGATCTTGGAAGTCAAAGCCCCTGGATCGCAGCCCACTTCCGTCGCCTCCGATGTTCGAACTTCTAATGAACTACAGAGCAATAAACCATTCAATTATATTTTTGTTAATAGTAAGTTAATATAATTTTAGATTAGTTTTAAAGAATACATATAATTGTCCTTTTATATATATACACACATTAAATTGTTTAGCCCTGCGCGGTTAGGCGCAGTTGGTAGAGTCACGTGCCATTTTTTTATTATTATTATTAAGTTCTTTACATAAGTTATCTTATAGAAGATGTAGTTGGTGAACAAATATATATTTTATTAACTACTGCAAATAACTTTGCATATAGGGTCATCAACAGTTCTCTTATAATAGCCTTTTTTAATAAGTGCCATCACGTGATCAAATATAATGATATCCTACGACATTTAATTTAGCAGCAAACAGCTGACATTCTAATTTCACTCTTTGGATAAAGTCTTTAGATTGTGTGTGTTTAAAAACAATCTTTCAACCAGAACTTTATTATTGTGAGAGAATATTAATCTGTACTCCAGATAAACGGCTTTCATTTGCAGCTCAGATTATCCAGTATTTTAAAAGGCTGAACTGTATATATTTTTGTCAAATTTATGGCTCTGCTTATAGTAATAAATGTTTACGCGTGACGGATTTTTTTATTCTGCGGAGAAGAAGCAGATGGTAAAACTGAAGTAATCATTTTATAAATCATCTTATAAATTTTTTACCATTGGGCTGTATCGTATTTCACTTTAAACTTTTCACTTTTACGATATTATTGATATAGGAAAAATCCCTTATTCAGCTATATCAACCAAAATATTTGACAAAGCAATTCGATTACTTAATTCAGTAGGGATACTTTTATTTCAAGGATTAGTATATTTTCCCATTCTTAGAATTATAGTGACTAAATGTTTCGGCTTGTTTTGAAAACATGTGATATTATGTTTACACCATGTGAGGTTAAAAAATAAGGATGGGGGAAAAACTGGCAAGTAATCAAACTTCCAAGATTTTAAAAACACCATTGATAATTACGTGTATAAAGAATTTATTATCATAATGTAAAATAGAAATTTGTTAATAGAACACAACTGTAAATGAAAATGTTTTTTTAAAGAAAACTTAAAATCATAATTTCACTAAGCAATAAATTTTTATATGGTGAAGACAGGATGTAAATGTACTAAAATCTACGGATAATTGTAAATAAAATATGAATGAAAAAATATTTTTAAAGAACAAGTAAACTTGGGTGGATGGGGGGGGGGGGGGTTTCGACAAGAGAAGTTGATACCCTAAATATTTATGAATGGAGACACTAGCGCCATGACGAAAAGCAAATAATAGTACAACGTTTTTAATTTATATAGCAGTATATAGGAAACGTTTCATAATAAATAAATAAAAAATACTACAAACCAGAATTCTATAAATATAATTAATATCTTTATAATTCAAATTTTCAGTAAATGTACAACATATTAAAGCAAAATCCAAAACACTGGTCGAAATAAAAACTACACCTTAAATTAAAGCCTACAAAAGAATAAATCGGAAACCTCATATACAACTATATGATAATCTTATTAAAATAGTAGTTATAATATGCTTGTTGTATATACGTAATAATTACACTTTTTAAAAAAAAAAAAAAATCTCACCTGTGCGAACTCCCCATGCTCGCAAGCACGTACGAATGTTTACTAAATTATGATAACTAGATTAGCATGCGTCAATGAGGTAAAATTTACATTCAAGTGGCTCCACCAAGCGATAAAATGAAGATAACATGTTAAGAGAGAATGCGGTTGTTTACCAGCGGGTTTTAACACCATTGAATTAAAAGAAATCATGATAAAAATAAACCAGATGTATGTTATAAAACGTAGGGTCGCAATGGAATTTCGTAATGATATCATAACACCGCATAAACAGAGAATGCGAATGTTAAGCAAAAAAGGTCGAAAAAAAGATGAAAAATGATCTTAAGAAATAACTTTAATGGTGTGTATTTAAGGCGATGGAAAAAATAAAATAGGAAGAAGACCCAAAAGGATGTGTGGGGGCCTACTTTATAATGATGATTATATTTACAGAATTTATTAGAAAGCAAAACTTGACTAAATTAGGTATAAGTAAATGCTGAACTTTTTTTTTTTTTTTTGTTTGTCGGATCTAAATACAACACTTTAGGGGAAAAGATAGTCAACAACGACAAAATACCAATTTCAGATACTTAACTTTAGACCCTTTTGAGTCATCAAATCTAATGTTCGGTATCAGAACCATGGCTAAGATCGCCTTTGTGCAAGTTAAATTCCTGTTCACCCAATACTATGAAATAAAATTTATAGATCAAAATAAAATTAATTCAATAAAATTTTATTTACTAATATTACTGAAACAGTATAAAATTATAAAGACATTATTTACACTGTTTTGCTCAGTTTTTTGTTTTTTTTTCAAAAATTACTTAAATGGTAGATATTTTGTATCAAAAATATCAAATGTATTAAGTAATAAGCAAAAAACATTACATGGAATTCTTCAAAGTTCTTCATTCTTGTTTTTTATTTTCATAAACGATCTAGGAAATATTAATATTGAAGGATCCATATGTAGATGATACTGTTATTATGAGTGTAAATAACAATATTGATACTGCACTTGAAGAATATCAAGAAAGTCTGAACAAAAATTGTCCTTTGGTGGTTCAAGAAAGGAATATATATAAATGGAGAAAAAAAAATATTGGTATACATCTACATGATTGTATATGATAATAATGGGTAGTATTATCATCGATGGTACAGGGCACTGGATGGCGCTGTCACTAGCCCCAAACAGTTAAATATACCATAATATGTAATATTAGTAAATATATAAAAGAAGAAGAAGTAAAAGGTATTAGATATTTTGGAATGGTAATGGATGAAAAAATGTCTTGGAAACATCATATTAACATATTAATTGATAAATTTAGATCATTATATGAATCTTTATTGAAATAAGGAATCATGCTTTATGGCTTTGCAAACTTTTCTAACATAGAATACTATTGCCACAAAAAAGAATAATTGACCTTTAGAAGAAAATTTGGAATTTCAACAATATTTGTATCTTAATTGTGATGAACAAGTTTAATAATAATACATCTGGGTCTCTCTTTATGCGGACTTATTTAACACGATTTTGAAGTTACACGATTCGTGTTTCACCGGAAGTCAAACTCCGATATTGCGCTATTACTTTAAATAATAAATTTTGCACAGTTACATTATATTGAAAGTAATAGCACATTATTGGAATTCGACTTTCAACTTAGTAATTTCAATATTTTCAGTGCTTTATAATAGTAAGATTTTATGCAATAATGAAATTAAAATCATGATTTCCACATTTTATGTATACACACATTAAATTTTAAAAGATTATAATGTAAATTTGTTCAAACATTGTGCGTGTTAATTTTGCATTTTAAATCACATTCTGTTTTTGCTTTTTAAAAAAGAACGTAATCAATTATTAATCATTTAGTGTCCACAAGTTTATTTTTAAAAGGTCAGTAATAGCAATGGGCACAATTAAATTTGACAATTAAAAATTAAAATCTGATTTTTAATTGTAATTAACAATTTAAAAATTACTTATGACGACTTGAAATAATCTGATGTGAAATTTGATTTTTAAATGGAATTGAAAATTAAAGACAAAAATAAGAATTTAATTTTTAGTTGTTAGTTTTAATTAAATTTTTCCCAGCAGTCATAAATAAATGTCTTTTTATTATCATAAGTCTAAGTTCATAAACAATTAATAAAATCATCGTCTCAAAGATTAATTACTAATTACGTTGTCAACAGAAAAACATTAACACAACATGAGAAGGCAAACAAACGTGTGTTTCGGCAAATAGCGATAATAATTAAAACGTGTATAAAAAAATGTAAATTATTGTACTGTAAATTATGCATAAAAATATATTATTTTGAATTAAATTAAATATTATAGTTAAAAAAGTTTGTCTTGTATCAATTTTTTTCAAATTTGAAATTTTTTATTAATCATATTTTATTTTCTTATTTTTTTGTTTGCGCGAATTTTAAAGTAATTTTACATTGGTGCTTTGCTTTTCCACGAATTTTGAAAAATCACAGACCGCATCCCCCCTTTTTTGATGTAAGTTACGTCTATTTTTGTGCGATTTCGTTTGCGCGTGTTTTTTGAGGAACCTATCTATCGCGTAAAACGAGACCCAGGTGTAGTTAACTGTTTGGTATGGTGGGTCATATCAAAAATTAATGAATATTACTTTGATTTAAGTATTTCACCATTCTCCCCCCCCCCCCCAATATGACTCATTAATTTCAATATATAAAAAAATTCATTTAACACACTTCTTCATTTCAAATCTCGTTTTTGTTTTATTTTATGAATCATTTTTTATTTCATTTTTACCCCAATGTTTTTACCATATTATATGGTCATGGTCAAGAAATATTCCTATATAATATATTTATAAAAAAATATATGTTTCAAAGAATTTACAAAAAAATTTCAAAATAACATAATAAAAAATGTTTTTTAACATAAATTACTTTTTTTAGAAAAAAAACAACAACTATTTATTGTTTTTAAAACAGGCAAAACTCTCCATACAGTAGTGTCACTCAGTGCAAGCCAAAGTAATCAATGGATGCCAGAAGGCTTGTGCATAAAATCCATATCTAGTGCCTACTCACCCAATATCCCCAGCCTAGTTTCTAGCTTATGGCTTTGGTCAGTGAGTAGCCTTAGACTACACCTAGATCTTAGGATCTAATGCAACCCTCCAGAAGCCATCTTTTATCTCTACTTAACTACAAAACTATGAGAATCTCACAATTTTGTCTCATAGTTTTGTAGTTAAGTCAAGATAAAAGGGTGGCTGTTGAAAGGTTGCATTGGATCCTAAGATCTAGGTGCAGTGCTCTCAAAACTAAGGCTCTTCACTAATAAAAGTCACAGGCTAGAAACTAGTCTGGGGATATTGTATGAGTAGGCACTAGATATGGATTTTATGCACAAACCTCTGGCATCCATTGATTACTCTGGCTTGCACTGTGGCACTACTGTATAGAGAATTTTGCCTGTTTTAATAAGTTATGAACAAGAATTAAGAAATGGTGATCATGTGGTATTTATTATTTTCTTTCATATGTATACAATAATATTTACTGAGGCTATAACCTCTTTTCTTCCATAGCGTAAGCTTGTGGTTAAACACCTGTACGGGTCCCTACTATCGCATTTTACACGTGTATTATCGAGGTTATAGCCTCAGTAAATATTACTTATGTAATCAATGTGCGTTTAATAAATTTATAATTATGTATACAATGTAAATGTTCTGCCGTTATTAAATTGAATTTTAGCAAGTTTTTATTTATTTTTAAGTTACGTTATCATTCTTAAAAATATTTTTAGAAGAATCTCTGAAAGTTGAACACTATCTTGATAAATATTGTATTATATAGATTAATTGTTTTACAATATATTGCAAATATTTTTTTCTCCATTGCTTATAGTCTTTGCTGAATTGAATCAGTTGGATATTTTTTTACTTAATAATATTTTCATTTCACTATATTTTAATCCGTTTTTGATGTGCATGGAATTTGTTTCATGGTTTTTTTTTATATATGATTCAACGTTGCCAGTCATTACAACCATATCCATTAGTAAGTTACATATTCCAATTCTGCATAATTTGCAATGATAACTAATCAATAAACTAAATAACTTCTAGAAATTTTCTCTCCATTTGACAAATAATGATAATAATACTATAACAGAACCCGCTACCCCAAAGTCGATGGTGCCAGATATACCAATACCATGGGGTACACCATACGATGACGTAAATATGGCTAAGTAGTTGGATGATTTGAATAAAATGTGTCAACCCACCTACAATAAGTCATATCCAAAATTCCTGATTCAACAGCAGATTTGGGTGCATCAGATGTTACTGATTTAAAAATGGCATATAACAAAGGGAGTGCATCTCACAACTGTCAGACCTAGGCCTTCGAATAGGATGTCACAATGAAATGCCCAGTTCCAAATCACATCTACTTTCAATATACTAACCTATAATTTACTAACTAAATTTCGATGTAACTTAGACTAGTGCATATCTATTACATTTCCCTTTTTTAGGCCCCATTACATCAGGCAGTTCTTGCAGTCAGCTCTCTTCAGGGATGGACCTACTCAATTATAAATCAAATATGCCTATATATAAGCATAGATATAGAAAAATACTGATGATGATCAATTATTTATAATAGCAATACATAATGCTGATGATGATCACCAAACCTTTAATGATATAAATTCATAATAATGATGGTGATGATCAAACATCTAGTGATATAGATGCATGATGATGATGGTGATGACCAAACAGAGATAAGATTGATTTAAACAACTTAATTTATTAACAACATATAAAAATAAATATTTACAAACAAAAAAAAAAAAAAAAGATAAATATTCGGTTATCAAGAATGGTTTTTCTATCATCTTGATGGCTTCATATAACAGAAACAAAACAATTTGAAATACATTATATACAAAATTATACTATATAACTCATTAAATATATACATAAAACAACAAAAAAGAAAAGCAAAATGAGAGTTTACTAATTCTAAAACTAACCCATTAATGTAATTATTAAACTGATATTTTTAGGCTAGGGTAAATATATGTATAGACCCGCTCCTATTTATATGTGTGTGTAAGTCATAGTAGAAATTAATGATAGATACAAAGAAAGACATTTTACTCAGTGTGTTAATTGTGCATTCAGAAATAAAACAAGATTACAAATAAATATTATTAAAACTGATTAGTAGATTATCCATCTAGTCTTGTTGTCCTAAAGTTTTGCCCTCAATGTTAAATATATAAAAACCTTACTTGAGTTGAGGTCACCTTGATGGATTAATGTTGAATTCTAGAGAAATCTGAAAATCTACTTTTATTAAAAAAAAAAATACATATTAATTGAAGAGGATTCCTTTTTTAATTTACACTAATATGACATTTATCCGTCCATTGCTTCTACTTTTAAATTGCAGGTGATCGAATTTGAAAAATGACTCTTAAACACACAATAAAAAAAAAATTACAATATATAAATTTTCAAATAAAAAAATGACAAAAGCAAAAAAAAAACTATTCACGTGAATCAAAATAACGTATATTTATCTTGAATAAAGCAAGCATTTTCTCTCCACAGCTAAGAATTTATAAATATAAATGTCAATCTCCATATATAGCGTTCTTGTTTCCAACTCTGTTAATATTCATACAGTTCATGCTGCTTGGTTAAAACAAACACATCCAAATTATCTCTCCTGAACATATATAAATCCATGGAAGATTGCTGTACACCAGCGTTCTAAAAGACAGACATCTTGAAAAAATTTATAATTTCATAATTCCATAATGACATTGAAGCCGGCTTTGGAGATACTACAGCATTGGCTTTTTACCTCAAATACATCATAATGTTTTCTGTATTATAAACTATTATTTATAACTTGGCTTAATTATATATAAAAATAGTTTTTAAAGACAACTGTTAATTTTTAGTAGTTTCAGATTTCCTTTGCATTTATCTCTATTATAATGAATTTTAGCTTGCAAAATAACTTAAGTCACTAGTTCATTCCTGCTAATTATAAATTAAAGTTTAACTTCTTGAAACTACAAATATTAGAATTTTACTGGGTTTTTTTTTAAATGCCAAATAGTTTTTTTTTTTCTTTTTTTTAAAAGAAATAAAAACTTAACTTTTTCTGCTGTCAGTTCAATTCCAGATTTTTCCAAGTCAAGAACAGCTACCTCTGTTGATTTAATTGTAGATTTTTCCAGTCAAGAGACGTTCTCTTGTCACGTGCTTGCTAAAAAACTTATTATTACAACTTGATAAAAAAAAATCAATTTATAAAATATTATTTTTATTTAATTTTCATTATTCCAAACCCGATCATTTATCAACTATTTTGATCTCATATAAATTTTAATCTTAAATTACGTCCATTCTATAAGTCAACCAATTAGTATTTTTAGTTAATAAAATTAAATGAATAAAAGAAAAACAATCAATTTCTACCAATAGACGAACATATTAATTTATATGCATATGTTTATCTATATATATATATATATATTCTAACCCAGTTTATATTTAATTTTAAATTTATTTTATTTATTTTATTTTATTTCTAACCCACGATTCATTTTTAATTAGTTTATTTGCACTTGTGACACTAATTTTTCACAGGTTGTTGTTAAGGCAACTAAAATAAAGCAACATATCCATCAATTTTCCAATATGATCTAAATACTTTTCATATAATACAATTGTACATTCAATTCTCTTAAGCCATGCCACGATTGTAATAACAACAATAATTGATCACTTATTAATTTAAAGAATAATTATAATAATATTAATCTCAGGGTTCTTTGTTTCATGTAAGGAAATGCTCGGCAGTATTGTGTTGTCGCATATGACTGTCATTCTGGTCGGCTATAGGAAACATTTATTTTTACTTAAATTCAATGTGTCTTCATCTCTCATATCAACTGCTATATTATTTAAAGAGATGATAATTCTATTCAATAATGACGTATAATTTTGAATAACACAGCCCTTTTTTTTTTTTTTAGAATCTCAGTCAGAATAATAAAAAGACAAGGGTGCTTTTTGTGTCCTTCCATCATCCATGACAACACAATAATATAACTAAGATTTATTACTTAGACAATTTAACTAAATGGGAATGGAATAATGTGCAACCAAAGTTAATGGTTTGGGAATAAATTCATTTTTTTTTTTTTTTATACAAAGGTGAATGTTTAGTCTTAAGTTTTCAACTCCATAAATAATTATCATTAAACTAAAATATAATGACATATTCCGATCTGCTTAACTTTATTTATCTGGTATATTAAGTTTTTAAGAATTTGGAATGATTTCGGACTCAAGAAAAGGTTTTGCAAATATTGTGCAAACACTTATATTTAGCATATAAAAACAAAAAAAATGAATCTACAACAAATTTTAACAAGACTATAATTTATTATTATCACAAAAAAAAAATATATGAACATTTATTCAATAATCCCATAGTAATACAAAAATATAAAATATAACTGACATTAATCTGTATACTCTTTTGGTTATGGACTAGAGATTACTACTTCTCCTGTATGCAATCATATGGATTGATTAACTAAAAGTACATTTCATTACCAATACATTGTTTATTAAATTTTGGTAACCTTGTAGAAGCTTTTATTCAAAATTATTGACTAACTATTTTTTTTTTTTTTTTAAAATGATTAATCCCATCATATGCAATACGCAAAATATTAAATTTATTTCTAATACATTTACTTTATTTATGGTCTTTAATGGGATAACCTATTCTAATTATAGGCCAGTTATCAGAAGTTACACTTACCATCTTACATTTAACTTAATGCTAACTTAAGTTATGATACAAATTTTATTCATACGTATAATTTTAAATATGAGTATTATTTAATTACTAACCAGAATTAAATATTGCATTTGAATATTCCTTCAGTAAATAAGCGTTTTAAATTACGCAATTTTAATTACTTTCTCCATTGATTTACTTGTCAAATACTAGCAATATTTAGCAGCACAATACAGATATTGATCCTAGTTACTAACGCACTATTTATACTAAAGTGGATCTTGAGGAACTAACACCTCCAATATAACCTTTATCTTGCCCGAACTTTCAAAATTAAGCACAATAATCAACACCTTCCATGGTGGAGCTATCTTTATTTTCACATGAGGAATATGGAATAACCACGAAGGTCTGTAAAGTAATCTACTACATTAAAATATTTTGGTGGTTTCTTGCCTCTTACTTGGGCATACAACGAACACACACCAAATACAATCCTCTCCTGGGATTTAAACGAATGAAGCATACTAAATGCTAGATAAATTCTTGATCGTCCTATCTATGAGAATCGATCACTTGGGCTATAAACATACCCGAACATTATATTTAAAATCTTCCTCTCATGGAAAACAAAGCTCTTCGGAAGATCATTTTTCATCCCACAAAATAAATACATTATAATTATTACCTATGCGAATATTAAGCATATACCAATGCTATATCTGGGCAGGATAAGTAAATACACTGATTATAATAAACTTATGTTACCGTGTATACTTTGATCAACATCTGAAATCAATGGACATCATAGAATAAAAGTATAATAATTTTAATTTTAATAAAGGAACATTCAAAAATAGTTGGTAGCATACTATCTTAAACTAAATAAAGTGGATGTGTTATTTAAGAATAATTAGGAATAAATTCCTCAATTAATACAGTATAAATTCGTTTCAAAACTTTAACAAGAAATATTTTGTTATAGCATTTTTTTTTTTTTTAGTTACTTCTGATAATTTTCAATATTTATTTTACCCCTTAAATATCTAAATATTTTTCTTTTACGTATCTAACATACAAAATTTCTACCTACAATTGTATGTAATAATTAAAACATATTTTATAGATTTTTTTTTCTTTCGTGTTAAATATCAACTTAACCTATAATAATTATATTAAAACATACCTTTGTCATTACAAGGCTATTAAATATCACTTGACCATACAGACTTTAACCTATGTGATATAACAAAAAAAATACATATCATTTATAACTTAGTTTTAAACAATCATTAATTAACAAGTGCATACTCTCTCATTAGAAAATGTTTTTCTGTTGAGCAATTGGTCCAGGTGAAGAGCTTTATCCAGTCGTATTTCACGAAGCAAGTTTAAAAACAATAAACGCATGGTATTATTTCCTTTAAATAAAAGTTTTCTCTTATTTTGTGCGTTTAATAAATTAGGTAAAGAAATATATAGCAGAATTGAAGATTAATTCTTACTTGAATTAAACTACTACAATTTTGGGATCCAAGAAAATAAAATATACATATTCTAACATAACGAACAGTTGACGATAGACGATAAACATACACAATATTTTTTTTTTATTGACGATACGTATACTTATTAGCTAGCTTACTTATGGACGAAAATGCGCAATTTTCTGAGAGATTATTATGATAATAACTGCAGTCAATTTACGTGTACATGAAGTTTTAATAATTCCAACTGATGTATAATATAATATATCATTTATTTTTATCATTAAGTCACTAAGATATTTGGTTTTGTTCATACTTTAGGAATTATAAATTTTTTTTTAACGGTAACTTCTCCGTAAGAATGCCCCTATATAACTTTTCCTATATTTACTCTGAGAAAGTTTATATTTTTTTTTTTATTTTTTTTTAAAAAAATATACAGGTGCATAATTTAATCTTATTTATCATTATTATTATTTCCAGACAATTCTTGGTGAATAAAACATATTTTAACGTATGTAACTACATTACTTGTAAAGGCAGACAATATTGAGAAAGAGCGCGAAAATGTTTCTAGTTGATTTTCCTTGGTTTCAAAATATTTCTTTCAATTATTATTTTTTTTTTTTTTCTATACCAAGAAAATATCAATAAATGACATAAAGTTAATAAATAATTATTTCTCACTTGGAAATCATTTTTCTTCCTTAATTTAGATATAATAGAATTTTTCGTGACTCTTTTAGTTAATTCTGTCATTTTTGAACTTTAGCGTGAGACAATAAACTTTTAAGTATAAAAGGTCTTTAAATAGGTAGATGGCAAAGAAAATCAGGATATCTTATCAAAAAATTTTAGCCACACATTATATTATTAAAATTTTACTTTGATTACATTTATTTCTGCAAAATAAAATGAAAAAATTGAGTTACCAAATTTCAGCACTGTTCCTTCCTTGAAAACTAAAAGCAGACTATATTTTTCCAAAAAAAAAAATGATCTTGATTATGAAATTGGTTGTTTCGTTTTGTTGTTGTTTTTTTTTTTTTACTTTAGCGACCTCTTCCAGAAAAATAATCATTTGATTATAACATAAACAAAAGAAAGGAAAAACCTATTACAATCATATAGTTTTAGTATTATTTACCTGGATTACAAAGTAATTTGACAATATAAAAAAAATAATAAATACATTAAATTAACAATCAGTGATGTATAATTCTTTAAACATTATATTTTTTTTTTTTTTTTTTTTTTTTTTTTTTTTTTTTACAAAAAGAAATTACCAGAAGTTATTGTGCTTTATGATAAGACACTCATCCACTCTCCTCTCTACCCATCCAAAATCAATTACTGTTTAGCTTTTATACCATATTAATTTGCTCTAATTATTAATATCTCAATTAAATTATTCATGTTCTCTCTTTAAAAATGACATTGAGTTATTAAATCTATTAGTTATTCACCCAAAACATGCCAAAGTGAGTGAATAGCATACTTTATTAATCAATTATTACTATTGTTATTTTATCTTTTTATTTCTTTAAAGAATAGCATTGTTTTCCTGCAGAAATAATGCCAAGTAAACCAAGTGTCAATAACACTAGGTTACAATATATATATATATATATATATATATATATATATATATATATATATATATATATATATATATATATATATATATATATATATATCCATGTAGACAACAAATTTATTTGCTTTCTCACAATAAATAAAAAAATAATTTCTCAAACATATTAGTTTATATGTATGTTTATATATGTATATACTATATGTATATAAGTAAATACTATATTTGTATAAGCAAGTATATAAGATATTTTATTGGCCTACCACTTGGTCTGAATTCATAACATTGTAAAAGAAATTGGCACAGGTATGAAGGCTAGTTGTAAGCCATCTCTTACAAAACCATATTGAGAACTTACAACAGACTCAATTTTACAAAAAAAAAACTCTATTAACTACCTAATTAATAGAATTTTCAACTAAACAACCTCTAATTTTTATATCCATAACTTTTGACCAAGTGCCTGTATATTTAATATTAAAAATTTAATATAAAATCAGATGTTACATATCAATCAATCAATAGTATTCTGTCCTGTGGACATGTCTAGAGAGCAGTCAGATCACAAATTCTTCCATTTCTTCATTCCCAGTTCTTCAATTCCACATATTTTTTGCCTATGTTACATCATCCAGCAATATCAATTTTTTCCATCCTTTCTTTTTGTTTCCACCCATCATTTCCTCCTAAACATCTTTCATTAAACTATACTTCCTTCTTAATATGTCTAATCCAGTTTCTCTCTCTATCTCTAATTTCCTCAATCACTTCTTTTTTTTTGTTTGTTTACTCTTTTTAAAACTTCATTTATTTTAACCATCCAATTGATTTTTTCCATCTTTCTACATAACCACATCTCAAAGGCTTCTAATTCATTCCTAATTTTATTATTCAGTGTCCATGTTTCACAACCACACAATATACACTCCACACATACCATTTAATTAATCTTTTCCTTAATTGTCCCTTCAAAGATGCACAAAATACTTTCTTTCTCTTAGTAAATGTCTCCTTAGTCAATGCTATTCTTTTAACTTTGTCTTAACTTCTTCCATCATCATTCAACTAAGTACCCATATATCTAAATCTCTCTACCTGCTGAACTATATTATGAATTTCAACTTGCAGTCTTTTTACATTCCTTTCTATCCATAAACACTGTCTTGTCAACATTAATCTTCATTCCATATTCCACACATTTTTCCAATTTATTCAACACATTTTGAAACACATTTCTTCCTCGCTATAAGAGTCCTATTATCTGCAACTCATATATTTTATTATTCTATTTCCAACATATATAAACGAAAAACTATAAATCAAAAAATAAAACCATAAAAAGAAATTTTAAAGAATTATTCGTATAAATTCTTTAAAAAGTAAAAAAAAAAAATTCTTGAGCTTTCACAAATAAAAGCATGGTGGCGCTCATGTTGCCGAATAGATTGGCATTAAAAATGAGTATTAATTGCAAATTTATTTAAAAGATGTGTTGAAATTTGACTTGTGAATTACCATAGTAACATTTCTAGTTATAAATATGAGCGCCCCCTGCTTTTATTTGTGAAAGCTGAAAAAAAATTATTTTTTTAGTGAGTGAGTGCATTTATGTGAAAAAAAGGATTTCTTCTAAATTTTTATCTCTTTTATTATTGAATCAATAATTTTCATTTTATTACTCAGTAAAACAATTCTATAAAATAAAAAATAGAGTCATATATCACATGACCCCCCTTTTTTAAGCTTGTAAAATATAAACAAAGAGCTAAAACTACTAATATATGGTTTGGCTGAAGATCTGTCAGCCCCATATAGCTATTTGAGTTAGATAGCTGGGTTTGAAGACATTTAAGTGTCTGATAGTTAAGTCTTAGATAAATGCTGGCTTTGGGTTAGTATTTTTAGATCTAGTGTCTGAAACTATCCTAGCGCCTCTCTGAGGAGTGCCAAAGCACAAAACCATTGCTCAGGGTTTTGAGTGTGGTTTTCTGATAGAGATATTTAAAATGCTTTCTCTGGCTAAGCATTTATTGCAAAGATTGTTGAGCAATTAGAAAATCTTATAAATTTTTGTAGGTTTGCTGCTAATTTTGTACTTATAAAACATTTTACTGAATGAAATAAACTCTATGTTATTGAATAAAATGTTTGGAATAGTAAATACCACATTACAAATAAATTTGTGAGCAAAAGTTATTCAAGATGGTCTGGAACTTCTATGCATTGGCCAATAGTTGTGACATAAAGAATTTTGACTAATGGGAGCAGAATTATTCAGGGTCATCTGGAACTTTTATGCACTAGCCGATAGTTGTGACATAAAGAATTTTGAACTAATGGAAGAAGGGGTGTGAACTAATGAAAGAAGGGGTGCTTATAAAAATATTTAAAATTTGCTTGATTATATACATTCATTGCAATACAATAGTGTTAAACAACCACCTGATGCTATAAAGGTGGATATTAGTCTTCACCTAATGTAAGCACAACATGAGAAACACACAACTTTGAATTCTGCTTGGTTGATTTGTCTACAGTGCAACTGTTGTTTACAATATATTGAACCGGATGCTTTATCCACTTCAAATGTTTTATCTCAAAATTAAAGCTAACTTTTATTTTTATAAAGTTTTGAAAGAAAAATATTTGCAAGTTTTATATGTTATAGCGCACATACACAGTTCTATTTTTAAATTCTCAAATTTTACTTTTTAGTTTAAAAATAAGTTTCTTTTGACACTTATTTTTTATTTTATCTTTTGTAAAAACATTCTAATTTAAAAGTTTTAATCCTTTTTGAAAAAGCCTTTTAATTTTGGAAAGTTTTAATTGCCTTCCTGTTTCTTTTATTTTCAATTGTAATCTATTTTTAATTTATTTTTTAAAAGCTGAAACTTATTTTTGCATTTACTTTAATTAAGATTAAGCAGGAGATAGAGATTTGATCTGGACAAAAACTTCTAATTAAAGATGACACGGGAGATAACAGTTCACATAAACAGCCCAGATTATAGACTGATTTATTCTTCTGATTATTATTAGTATGCTGCTTGTTATAAGTATTCTTCCTCTGATTCTTACTATTCTTCTAGTGGTACCTATTCAGATTGCTGTGCCACCTTAGATTTAAAAATTGTTGTCCACTTCTTTGTATCACCATTGCTGATACTATATTTTTGCTGTCTGCTACATGGGAAATTCTGCTGTTAGCATATTGCTGACTACTTTTTGCTTAATAGTGATTGTCCATGCAGAATGCCAAAAATATATGCTATGAGAAATCTTAACAACATGCCATGCTAAATCATCCCAAGATGAACCCTGAAGCTTCATTCTGTGCCTTTGAGACCATATTTTAAAAACCTAGTCCAGAATTTATTCAAAGATTGCCTCCAGACTCCTGAACATATGGATGGAAATCAAAATCTTCATTGGAATTTTAAAGTTGAAATAAATTGTATGCACTGCTGAAAGACATCTACCAGATCTAACCTTATGCCTCGAGGTAAAAAAATTTCATATTCTAACCAGAGTTTAAATCTCTGTCATAGTCTCAGCTTAATCTTAAATAATCCTGTATTTATTATAAATATTGAATATTTCTTTAATGCTTTTAATTGTCTTATGTATTTTCTTTCTAGTGTATATAGTGGATTCTTCATTTTAAGACTCCATATTTGTTTTTAAAATTTATTTATCTGAGAGTATATTGTAAGTTTCTATTTTATATGCTTCGTGTTCTCTTCTTATATTACTAAGCCTTAATAAATTCTTTGGAAGCCATTCATAATTTTCTTTTAACTCACCTGTCCCTCTTATTATACTGTAATTAATTTAGATAAGCTTGGTTTGCATTTCCTGCAGACTGAAAATCTTTTGGCTGGCAGTTTATCAAGTATAGTGTTCTGTTTTTCCTAAATTGGAGATTTTGTTTCTTCTATTTAAGATTACAAATTGTAATCTTTTCTTATTCTATTTTCATAATCTTGTATTAGGTCAGCCTTGATAACCTTGAACGTGGTAAATCATGAGCTGTTCTGCAGACATATGACATTCTTGGTCCCGATGTGTTACTCTGGGCCAAGGAAAGTTTACCTGCACTGTTTTGTTGTATTCCCTTCAAGATCTGCAGACATATGACATTCTTGGTCCCAATGTGTTACTCTGGGCCAAGGAAAGTTCACCTGCACTGTTTTGTTGTATTCCCTTCAAGACCACTTTATTTTTGAAGTCTCTAAATAGGGAAACTGGAATTGGTTTTTATAAACCGCTAGCAGGAAGATAGTATAAATCCCACTTTTTAAATTATAGGTCAGAAAATGAACTTATCTGCCAGAGTATTTAATGTTTCCAAAACTCATGTAAACTCTTTCATAAATATGCTAGAGAAATCTAGGTCAAATCGTATACTTTCGTGTGCTTAAGATTTAATTTTTTTTTAATGTAATAAATTATGAAGTTATTCCAAATTATTTTGGCTGACGTTTGTCTTTGTGTTCTTTTCTCAATTGTCTGAACAATGTTAAAGATATCTTTCTCTCCCTGGGTTTAGCTGGTAGCAGTTATCATCATCATCAACTTTTGATCACCATAAATTAAACTTTCTAGGTAGTAAGTGACTTAGTGGTGTCCTCGTGGATCTAAAGCTAAAGAAGTGAAGAAGCGAACAGTACAAGAAATATTAAAATTTTAGTGCAGCCAACATAGGGCTTCGAATTAAAAACCCATATGAGATTTTGTTCAGACAATTGAGAAATATTTTAGGTGTAGGAGGCAAGATTTAAATATTGGAGATCAGTTTGTGTTAGTTGGTATGTATTGTTGAGGCAGTTTGGAGTAGGGGTTCAGCTTTTTAATATGATAAAAGTAAATAAACAGTGAAATAGCGTTTTTCTTTTGCTTTTTTTTTTTGAACGAAAGCAAAAGAGTAAAATAAATAAATATTAAGAAGTCTTTTTCAAATAAAAATAAATAAATAGTTAAATAGTGTTTCCCCCCCTTTGGATTTATTTTGAATGTAAGAAAGTTTAAAAAAAAAATATTAAGAAGTTATACTTTTTGTAAAACTGAAAATAAAAGATTAATAAATATCAAAATGGTGGATTTAGTCATGTTTGCAAAAATGGAAGCCAATGTAGAAATTGATAATGGGGTAGTCTTGGAAGAAAGCCCTGTTTCCAAAATCCTCAAATTGTGGAAAAGGGAAAAGAAGTGTCAGAGACCCAGATGATGATGAAGTTGATGGTGGATATGATGAGAGAAATGCATCAAGAAAATAAAGAAATAAAACAAAGTCAGAAGGCAATGAAGGAAGAAAATAGAGTAATGTTGGAGGAGTTTAAGGCTGAAATGATAAAGTAAATAAAGGGAGTGAAACAAGAAATAATGGGAAAGTTGAAAAAATTAGGGAGCTATAGAAACCATAAAAAGAAATCTGAGTAAAGAAATTCAGGAAGTTGAGATAGTAAAAGAATGTATGAAAGATGAGTTAGAATAAGATAGTGTTAGGTCTGGTAACATAGAAATGAAAGTAGTTCAAGTAGAAGAGATGTGCCAGCAGTGGACAAATATGGAGAAAATGTATAATACAAGAGGATTTAGATATACTAACGAAAGGAGAGATTCAGAAGGAAATAGTGCAGGGCATAGATGACATGGTAAGAAAGTTAGAGGTGTTTATTGATATAGAAGATTATAAAGATACTTTAAAATCTGAAGTACAATAGATATGTGTTGGGATAACCAAGGGCCTTGAATATAGGTTAGCAGGAATAGAAAGGAAATATGGAGGCTTCTCTTCTGAAATCAATGAGTATAAAGAGTCATGAAATAAAAGGCAGGAGGGACCAACCAGCAGATTCTTGGAGAAGCAATTCTTAATAGAAACGTTCAAAGCAGAGGTGGGGGAAATCCCATTAAATCATTTAGAAAGTTTAGCCAGTTTGTTTCGAGTTCAAGACTGTCCAGAAGGTGATAAAGTTACAGTCACCAGTAGCCACTTCCAGAAAACAGCCTCAGATTGATGGCAAATCTTATATGCCAAACTGCATACCTTCAAGAAGTAGATGTGCCATTTTGAGGATGTCCTGGAGTGAAGCCAGATAAGATGGAATACTCTACAGGGTATCCCAGGAGAAATATTCTATTATCTGTGGTGAAACCCATACACAATTTTTTCAGGCAGGTGGCAAAATTAAGATTGCTAACAACATTTCCTTTCTCAGATGAGCAGATCATATGGACCATCCAATATAATGCCATATACAGTATAACAACTGATGTTGAGCGGTAGCAACCACTCGATTAAAGAAATGGCAAGATTATGGTTGCATAGCCAGAGATCCTATAGACAAGTTAGGATGGACCACCATAGTGATCAAACATTTAAAAAGAAGGAACCGCCTGACAGAGGTTAGATTTATAGTAATTGGTCAGACTTTTAAAGTAAAAAAAAGAGAGATTTGTTTATAGGAATATGAGGAGTAAAATAAAATATTCTTTTAGATAGTGTGCAGGGCAAATGTTAGACTGGGTTTCTGAGGGGGGGGGGTTAAATGCTTAAAGATTTTTAAAAAAAATAGCAAAATGCTTTTCTTTTTTGTGGGGGAAGGGTGTGATAGGGCAGTTAAACCATGTTTTATCTGCTTTAAAAGTTTCATCACAAAATTAAAGCTAGCTTTTATTTTTATAAAGTTTGAAAGTTTTAAATGTTATAGCGCACATATGCAGTTATATTTTTAAAATCTCTAATTTTACTTTTAATGGCACCCTCAGTGATCTGAAGAAGATAAAGAAGCAACTGGTATAATATATGTACATAGTATAATCCTCGTCATTACCATTACATACACAATGCATACATATGTGTATGTAAATAAACATCACATAACCACCATCTCTTATGCTTGTGTATAACTGTTATTAAAACAGGCAAAACTCACTATACGTATGCTATAATATATGTACATAGTATAATCCTCATCATTACCATTACATACACAATGCATACATATGGGTATGTAAATAAACATCACATAACCACCATCTCTTATGCTTGTGTATAACTGTTATTAAAACAGGCAAAACTCACTATACATATGCCACACACAGCAAGCTAGAGTAATCAATGGATGCCAGAAGGCTTGTGCATAAAATCCCAATCCAAGGCTTCTCATTGACGAAGGCCACAAGACAGAAACTAGTCTGGGGATATTGGATGAGTAGGCACTAGATGGGGATTTTATGCACAAGCCTTCTGGCATCCATTGATTATTCTAGCTTGCTGTGTGTGGCATACGTATAGTGAGTTTTGCCTGTTTTAATATGTGTATGTGTTGTATTCCATTAGAATGTTAAATTTTTTTATCCGGGAACATCATGGCCAAAACTTGGCAATCAACAATCTACCCCAGTTGTGTTCTCTAATAGCTTAAACTTTTATTTCCACTAACAATCAGATTTCACTCTTGGGAAACAAATATCTGGAATCTTTTTCAATTTAGTTACCATGATTATGTAAATAATCTTATATTAGTGCAGTATCAAACTGTAATTCTCATAGAAGGTAATCATCCTTCAAACAAATGTCGTTCTTTAATATTTAATTAGCAATGTTAAATACTAATAAATTCTCAATTCACGCAAGTCATATGATACAGACTTTTGAAATTGAGAGTTACTAGTATTTAGCATTGATAATTGAATATTTGCGGTGTCCAATGGCACTCTATTGCCTGCTGGGTTGCAAACACAATTAAATAAAAAATAATAAGAATAATGTGAAATGGCTTGGCAAGTAATTTAAAGGTAACAACGTTTTATTTACAGAGGGTTAAACATGAAGATAATAAATTATTAACAATTATATATGTTATAATTCATACTCTAGTTACATATCTTACTAAACATAATATATAAACCTGAAGACTTACAAAATAATATTATACATCAATACAACCTGTTGCAAGTCCCTAAGTTTACTTTTGTATGTCCTGAAATAAGCTTTTCCACAAGGTTAAGGTGAAGTAGAGGTGATTGAAGCACTCGTTCAATGGCACATCTACATTCCTGGAGCTTCATCTAGCAAGTCACCATACCTGCATCCCCATACACACTCCCAAGTGCCACAGAAGACTTTCCCTGACAGACCATCAGCCACTCACATAGCAGCCCACATCCAGAGCTCCCACACTCAACTCCCATAACCAGACAATGCAGTTCACACTACAACCATCTACTCCCAACAATGTGTTTTCTTCACCACCAAATTGATCGTGAACCAAACATTCCAATTCTGCAGTGCCCCCCACCCCAACTAAGATTAAAATCTCTGAAAGCACTGATCATCCATCAGCACAACTAATCTTCATAAGTATAAGACCCATTCTTCCATTCAAAATTGCTCAACCAATCTAAGCACCTTTCCAATATAATGTGCATGCCCCTGGCACACATGCACATACATTCACTTTCAGATATAACATCACCCCACAAACACCATACATCTTATATGTATATATGAATATACACATAGTTCTTGTGTGAATGATGATTACCTTCATATCAGAATTATCATGACTATATAATATTAGAAAATGTCACTCTTTAATTTCAGATCACACTTCATTGGAATTAAACAACTTATTGCATCATGTACCATTATGGTTGCAATTGCAATTTCAACATACTTTAGCCTATGGAACATCAATTTATTCTACTGTAAATATGTTAATATTTTTATATAATTTGTAATCAATAAAGTTTGTTTTTAATTTTAAAAAATGTGTTACAATTAATAAATAATACTAATGTCAAACCTGGCTTAACAATTTTGGAAATTTTAGTCCACACCACTCTCTATGGAATGTTCCATATTTCAATAAAGTTTGGGTATTTTGTTATAAACAGTAGATATAAACAAATATTCATTTAGTGATATTACCTATCTAAACTAGTGATGATAATAAGTATAGTTTGAAATGAGATTACGATTGACTCTGCCTTATGTTTAATTTCACAGGACAAACACAATTCAAAGTTGTGATTGATGCATTAACATTTTCCAAATTAAATGTATTGAATCATCATCATTTTCAACCATCCATCCATCTCATATGTGGTCTCTTTCTAGGTCTTATATGTTTCAATCTAATTTGAGACTTTCAGTTCCACTTCAGCCTCTTAATTCTTTCAACAATGACAATAATGCTTGTTCTAAATGAATTGGCAGTTGGGTAGATATGTCAAACAGGTGTTTAAAATTCCAGTATATTTAACAAATCTTGAATACAAATTAAGCATATGTACTTATAATTTAATGTTTATTTTGTTATTTCTATAGTAATCAGTTATTTCCAAGACATACACATTTTAAATTTCATAGGTAAACATTTCTTCTTCATCATCATATTTGGTGATTATCAATCAAATACAGGATGAAAGTCTGTTCAAGTTTATTTAATGCAGCTTCTCTGACTCATAACCTCTTTTCTCCACACTAGCAAACTTTCTTATTCATCCAATCATCTCTATCTCTTTCTATGTCTTTTGGAATTCAATTTAAAATTTCAAGTGCCTATCTATCATCTCTTCCATCAGTATTATAACTCAGCTCCATTTCAGTTCTTAATCTTTTCAATGATGTAACTGATACTTGCTTGTTCTCTCATCCATGTATATAATTTTCGATCTCTTCTTGTTGCATCTAACATACATCTGTATTGTTCTCCTGTTTAAGATCCATTAAAACTGCTAAAGCACATTAAATATCTTCCTTTTTAAACAGATAGGCATATTACCTTTTAATACTAAGGTATTTCTACGAAAAAGACTCCATTCAAGTTGAATTCTATGATTAATTTCATCCATTACATTTGTTTCCATTAGTTCCCTTACCTTCTTATTTTAATTCCAGAAAGTACTTTTTATAAAACTGTTGTAGAACATCACCTGATTAGTATCTCTTATACTAGCACATAATTGTTACTAAACAAGGCAAAACTCTCCATACAATATTGCCACCCTATGCCAATCAGGGTTGCATTAGATCCTAAGATTTAGGTGCAGTGCTCTCAGATCCAAGGCTCCTCACTGATGAAGGCCACAAGCCAGAAACTAGTCTGGGGATATTGTATGAGTATGCACTAGATAGGGATTTTATGCACAAGCCTTCTGGCATCCATTGATTGCTCTTGTTAGCACAAGATGGCACTACTATATGGAGAGTTTTGCTTTGTTTTGAATTGTTTAATAACAATTATGTGCTAGTATGAGATAGTGATCATGTGATGTTTAGTGGTTCTTCTATTCTTATATTAATATCATTTATATTTCTTTATTACTTTTTACAATCGAAACTGTCAATAGTATGTTGTAAAAAAGGATTATAAAAAGTAATAAAGAATATAAATGATATTAAAACAGGCAAAACTCTCCATACAGTAGTGCCATTCTGGCATCCATTGATTACTCTGGTTGGCACTGAGTGGCACTACTGTATGGAGAGTTTTGCCTGTTTTAATAACAGTAATGTGCTAGCATAGGAAATGGTGATCATGTAATGATAAGTGATATTATTTTATGGATTTGGCAATGCAATAAGAAAGATAAAGTTATAATTCTTCTATTCTTCTTAATGGCTCACTTTTAAACATTGTTCACATTCTTTTATATATTATCTTAATGGAAAATGTACTAATAAATTATTGCCTTTTTATATATCTGCAATCTTTGTTGCAATTTTTAATAGAGTATCAGTTAGCTTCTTATCGATTTTGATTAAGTATGAACCATTTTCAGAATCAATTAATATTTTTACATGGATTTCAAGATTCTCATTTAAATTCATCAAAATGTTTGCAACAGTTAGAAATATGAACTGTTAATACTGTCATTTTTAATCATTTTCCTCTCCCTAGTATTGTATATCTCATTAATCAATGATCACTTCCTGTATTTGTAATTTGATATAAACACGTTCGCTGTGTCTGTTAAGATAAGAATTATTTTTTTATCCATAAGTAATATGCTTAGCATGCTTTCATATTCGTAGCAATCTAACATAACATGTGATATCTGTTACACCAGGGTATTTAAATATTCCCTGTGAAAATGTATATTATTTAATTTACATAATCCACTTTTCGACAGAGATGCAAATCACTTTCTTATTAATAGGGTGCACTGTATTGGTTATACGCCAGGATTCCTTGATTTTGCGCTTTCTGTCTTTTTTAAAAAACACATTATACTCGCCTTCAATGGCTCAAAGAAATGACCACATTGTACCTCATGCTCCAAAAATATAGACTTGAATTGTGTTGGTTTTGGCCCAGTTATAAAGATACTTGTGCTGGGCAACTGTAGTTGTAATGTTTGCACATGATTCACAAAATAAACAGCTTTGCAAACGAAGTTGATGCATTCAATCTTGTAAACAACTTGGGGGATTTTCTTCAAGAGGAGCCTGTCTTTGATATTGTTTATTAAATGATTTAATGTGGGTGGAGTCCAAAAACCAACATTATATGTATCAGACCAAATTTTACTTAAAAGTTTTTGATACTCCAGGTATATATGGCCGTGATATCCATGGCTATGCATCCAGTTTTGCTGGTCTATTTCTAATTTTGAAGTAATGTCTTGACTGTATTGATAAGGTGTTTGTATCCTATATTACACAAATATTTAATATATGCTACAATGTTTGTTTTGCATCCAAATTCAAATTTATATAGTTTAAGGTTTTGAAATTACTAAGAATATTACAATTTTGAATAACATATTTTCTGTTAATCAAAATGCAATCCAATTCTGATATACCTTTATTTGTATGCTTCCATGCCCATTTAGCATTTCCCCCAAAGAATGAATTAATAATATAGGGTTTTTCTTTTTCTAAGAACTTACACATGTATGTGTTCCCTCTCATTTCTGTCACCATAACAAAATTTATTCACAATATTTCCATTTTTCAATTGTATACCATTTCCAATAATAAAGTCTCCTGCGACAATTTTAAAAGATTGTGTATGGTCTGATCAAAAGTATTTTGTATATGCACATATAAATCATCTACTTTTTCATCATGTTGTGACATAAACCTGTATTATCTGCATTTGATATCTTCCATTAAGTTGAATAAACCTTTCTGATATATCATCCATCTCCACATAGTTTTTCTTCTATATAATCCCATTCCACATATGCTTTCAGCATAAGTGTCCTTGAATAGAGTACATATTCGCCTTTTAAATCAATTGTCTCCTCACCTTTTTTTTCAAATTTTGTAAAATTCAACAATGTCCCACTTAATTTTAACATTTCATCTTTCAGTTCATAAAATCATTCAATTCAAGTGATTTGCAATTGTGAGCACCTCAATAAAATGTCATAATTAACTGGCTGCCTGGGTACGCAATTAGGAGATTATTAGCACCTCTATCACCCATTGCTTTGGATACCTCTTGGAAATAATCATCATAATTTAGTTTTGTCTGTCATGACTGTGAATATCTAAAGGAAAAAAATCTTTCAAAAACCCATTCATCAAGTCTTCAAGAAAACTCAACTGATGTTTCAATTAAGATATGTCAGGCAACTAAGAATAATTCGTGATCTTAAATTCAGAGATAATAAGCCAATAAATTTTACACTGGCTGATATATTTTGATGAGCAGTCCGTCCATGTTTATTTACCATATGAATAATCACAAAGTAATAACAATTGCAATGAAAGAATGAATGGACACTAGGAATTTTCCATTTTTGGTTTCTTAAAGATTTCAAAGAGTAAATTCCTTTCTGCTCTCGAATGTTTTTCATATATATACATAATAATGCTAACATTATTTAATTATGTCCTCAATATATATATATTTTTGTTTCAAACAGCAACATTTGATTTTTTCATCAAACATCGCCACTTGAAATATAGGAAGATTCCTATAGAGGGCGTTAGGAGAAGCCACAGCACATTAAATTATGTAAGAAAGGAATAGAAAATATTAGGCATCTGTTAATTGAATGTAAATGTTTGAAAACAGAAAGGGAAGAATAAATATGAAAAAAGTGATTTTATACAGAAAGTGGATTATTGGTTTTTATGCTGTGTTTGGGACAAGATAAGGGGGATTTAGATATAAAGGCCATAGAGTTGACAAAGATTATGTTGTGGAAATGGGATGGAGCGGAATATGAGAAAACTTAGACTGGGGAATGGAAAATAAAGTGGCTAACAGATTTCTCTGGGCATAATTGTTGAGAGATTCTTGACTTTGTTTAAGGAGAAGCTACAGTGTATCACATAACATCATAGTAAGGAAAGTAGTTTATTGTTTAAGGCTTGAACGAGATCTTTAGCAACAAGAGAATATACCTGTAAATGGAAAAATATGGGTGATTTAGTATATAAATTGTGTAAGGAAGTAATACAAAATATTAAGCATTTGTTAATTGAATGTAAATGCTTGAAAACAGAAAGGGTGCAAATAATGAAGTTATGGAGGAATAAATATGAACAAAGTGATTATACAGAAAGTGGATTATTGGTTTTTATACTGGGTTTGAGAAAAGATAAAGAGGATTTAGATATAAAGGCTTAGAGTTGACAAAGATTATGTTGTGGGAATGGGATGGAGCAGAATATGGGAAAATTTAGAGAGGAGGAATGGAAGATAAAGTGGCTAACAGGTCTCTCTGGGTATAGTTGCTGAGAGATTCCTGACTCTGTTTAAGGAGGAGTCACAGTACATCACATCACATTACTATATATTTAAGCGATATTTAATTAATTTATGTATATATACCAATGCATAATGCTAAATAGCTATTTTTATTAATCAATAACCCAATCTATGTTTACTATACACCCTTTATGCCTCTTAATATATCCAGTAGGGGGTGAGGAATCAATCATGTGGATATTTATAAGATCATTCATGGCCCCCCTCCACTACTGACTAACAAAATTAATCTGCTATATTTCTATCAAAAATAGAATTAGTTTGCTCCTAATAATTGGGGGTGGGCAACCTTTTCAACTTGCAGATCAATTTCAACTTTCCCTTTTTAAATAAAAGCCATATTTTTATGTTTTAATAAATTAAAAATTAAATAACTTCATTATTATTGATTGTTCCACATTAAATGACAACTTTTCCAATTCACTTTGTAACTATTCTTCATGACATATTTATATTCTTTTTACGTTCTGGACAGATTAATTCTACAGCAACTACAATGTCATTTTTTTAAAACTCCCTTCAAAAAATGGGCTCAAATTTTCTGTTCTTTTTCAAATAATGCAATCTTGTTTTCCTATAATTTTCTGATTTGTCTATATTTTTTATGAGCCTGTCAGTCATTTGATGAAGCTCCTTTTCAAGTTTTCTACTTTAAAGATTTCTTTCTTCCCCAATAATTTTGTTGTCATCAGAATGTTTTGGATAAATAAATATTTCTTAATATTGTGTTCATTATTAACTGAAATATATCGGTCATATTGATTTATTATTTCTTACTATAAATATATATATATATATGTTGATTCATTTCTTTAGAAATGCCAATTTTCTCTGTCAAATTTTCTTCTTAGATCACTATAGCTATTCTAACAAAAAATTATAATAAAAAAAAACAAAATAAAATTCTAGTTTTACTGTTGCTATTATATGCTGTAAAAATCACTATAGAAGCAAACAAAATGCCCTCAGCATAAATTAAATCCATAATCATATAAGACTGCACAATAAAGTCAATTTGTTAAAATATTGCCCCCCTGATAGAGGGAAAAGAATGTAATTGAGAAAATAAATATTATATTAACTCTCAATTCAATATTTGCACTGCATACTAGTTTAGGTAGAAGATTTATATAGGGACAGTTTATGATATCTTTTTTTAAAAAGTTCACGACTATGTTAAGAGCTTTTAAAGGCTGGAGCTTCCTCGTCTTTGTTCTAATGCATTAAGCCTTATAAGATTATAAATAGATTATAACAGATGTTATAAGCCCAAAAGAAAATACCTTAAATATACCAAAAATATTCTAATAGCAAATTTACCAGACTTTCCATGTTCAACTTATAAGGTAAAGTTAATAATAAAAGCTTTTAAAGTATGTATAAAGCTCTCTCCATTTAAACAGATAACATATACATTAACACATTGTGCTAGTCAGACATATTTATTAACCAATAAACAATACAAAAGCCTATGTTTATGATACATCCATATCACCTATTACAGTACACAAATACAAATAAATGGAAAAAAAGATACATTCTTTCCATCAGGATTATAAACAGACTGTGACAGATATTATTACACTAAGAATGAATACTTAAATACACATATTATATCAGCGAAATCAACATACTTTCAATTTATAAAATAATCTATATCTCATCTTGCCCCTCAATAAGGAACCAATCCAGACCTCATCCTGTTCTGATCAAACTAAGCAATCTTCAGCATGGGCCGATGTATATAAATAATTAACAGACAACCAATGACAAAACAATCCAAAATGTGATGATGCTCAGTGAATCTGTTTCCATTCTGGAAGGGGATCTGGTTATAGTAGTCAATCCATTTGAAGATGAGACAACAACTGTCCCAAACTGAAAGGCAGTAGGTTAATGCACTGAGGCAAGTTCACATTCAGGACCAAAAGCTGCCTGAACTCAAGTCAGACATGAAGCAAGCTGTCACGATGCATCTAGAAGCATCACCGCACCCATCCAAGAGGCAAACTATCACAGCACAACTCGCAGTGGCGGGTAAACCCACAAGGGCACCTCAAATCCTTTCTAACAGCTATACCTTCCCAACAGTAATAGGCTGAGTCATAAGTGCATATACTGTAAATATGGATTTTATATTTGTTTATATATACACACTGTTATGACTCTGGCTACCACTGCTGGTGAAGAAACAGCTGTTAGTTGCTGTGCAACTATAAAAATAAAGGACTTCAAATGCCCTCACAAGTTTACCCATCACCTCCAGCCACATCATGACAGCCTGATCCCCCCAAGCAGACATGGTGATACCTCCAACAGCACCATAACAAACTGACTCATGTCCAATCCAGCATCGAATAAGGACCTGCTTCACCACATTAAACATATAATGAATAAACAAAATATTATGGTTCAGCCTTGACAACCCCTGTCCATCTTATTTCCAAATGGTTGCCTACTTATAGCCAGATCCCTGGCAATGAATGCTCAATTCAATCAAGATAAGATGAAATCTGGACTAGTCCATTATTTGAAGGCAAGATGAGATATAACAGTAACATTAATTACTAATGCTTTTAATAATCTTATATAAAACTCCCGATTTAAGCAGATCACAAATAACCAGTGCATAATGCTAAACAGGCATCTTTATGACCAATAAATAAATATCTTATGTTCAACATACAATTTCCATGTCTAATACTCTTTTTCGTCTTTGCATCTAGAATTATAGACTCTTACTGAGCAACTACCTCAGGAATGAATATTCAAATACATCAAGAATATTACAGAGGTAATGTTAACAAACCTTATTTTTAATTTATAAGGTAATATCCCATGACCCCAGCTTACATGGTGCTATTCAGTATTAGTTTTTTTCTTTCATTATGGTTATGCCACCTAGTGTAATTTCTAATAACCAATTGATGCCAGATGCTAGTGTTATAAATCCATAACCAAAACAATATTTTTTCCACTTTGGGCCAATTACTGATAGTCAACAGAGAAGTAAAAGATAGTTTCTGGGGGGGGGGGGGTGAACTTGATTCTAAAGGTCCAAGTGCATTGCTTCAAATTTCAAAGCCCCTCAGTGATGAAAGCCATAAGCTAGAAATTAGACTGGGTATATTGATAGTACAACACTGAATAGTGATTTAATAAGGACTACCATTTGGTTTGACAAAAATATAGTGAAAAAAAAGAATTTGATGCTGAACAGGATGAGATAAGGGTTGTGTGATGTTTTATTGGTTATAAACTAATTCGGACCAAGGATTAAATGTGACTACAGTTATTAAAAAATTAAATTCATCATAATATATATATACTGAACTGGTTGCAGATCTATATAACTGTATAAGCATGTTGGCTAAGATTAAAAACATTAGAATGTTTTTAAATTTGGCCTACTAATTTGATAACATAACAAAGAATTAAAATATGGCTGCTGGAAGAAAGATGTATTAGATCCAAAAGATTCACGGACACTCCAAAAGCTCCTCACTGATGAAAGCCATGAAATTAAAAACCAGTGCTGGGGATACTGGATTGAACAGAATTGGCATCCATTAGTTATTAAAGCCTATACTAGGTGGCATACTTCTTGTGGGGAAAAAAAGAGCATGATGTTTTTAAAACTCTTATAAATCTTTCTACTTAAACTGATAATAATGCATGACAGGCATCTTTCTTAACCAATAAATAACTCAAAAATCTATGCTACACATACATATATACATGCGTTGGCAGTGTGACAGAGTGAAATAAGTGAAGTATTTGCCTCAAGTGAAGAGCAGTAATGGCACCAAACTATGTAGAAATAATTTTAAAAAAAAGTTATAAGAACTAAATTATTCAAAAATTAATTAATTAACATTATATCCTGCTAATTACACATATTTCATATAGCTTTCAAGTGCAATTAACTTCATCTTGTTCTAGAGCCAATAGGAGTCTGACAATGTTCATAATGTTGTGATATCATATGGTGTACATTCATTTCTCGAGCTAACAGTAGATGGCTCTAGAATAGAATAATAAGGAGTGCTCTTGGAAGTATATTAGTAATATTGGTCTCTATTTAATTCTCAAACTTATAATAGAGGGCTCTAGAGTACAATGAAGAGAACTGCTCTTGAAAGCATGTGAATGATAGAGCACAATATTATCTGTTCATTCATTACTCAAGCTACAGAAGATGGCTCTAGAATAGAATGGAAAGAACAGTATATGGGATCATATATTAAAGATAAACTGAAGAAGTCATATGATGTCTTATAGAGTTGCCATTCAGAATTTTTTTAAGAATACAATTTTTTTATGGTAATTTCCATGAATTTCAGGAAGGGGGGGGATAATAGGAGTAATTTTATATTATAAACAACCCCAGCTGAATAAACAGTAGTAAGTTGATGATTTAAAATCATGCTTAAGATGTTGTGGATTATTTTCATAATATTGTGCATCCAGCTTTTGAACGTGATAACGTGCAAAAAAAAAACTACCATTAAAAATTGCTCTAACAGTTATAGAATTTATGATTTAAGAGTTGCTTTAAAAATTATTTAATAAAAACATGCACAAATATGTTTAATTGCCTTGGATGAAGAAATATCTAGGCATGCATCTGATATATATATATATTGTAACGATATATAAATATGTCGTTACATTAATTTAAAATAAAAACTTAAAAGTTTGCAAATAAAAATAAAAAACTAAATGCTAAAATTAAAGTGTTTGTTAAACATATATACATTCGCACAGATGCCAAACTTTAAAAATATTTTTTTAAAAAAAAAAAACAAATAAATAAGTATTTGAACGTACTTTTTTATAAAAAATGTACAAGATTTAAAAATAAAAACAGGTATTAATTAATTCTTGTAATCTGTAAATGGAAATGATTGTTTATAAATTGTTTGAAAAGCAAGCTAGCCTTGGGCTCTTGTATAATTAAAATGATCTGATGAAAGATAGATAAGAAAATAAAGAAAAATTAGCTTGACCAATGGAAGCACTAAGCCTTGGCTCGGACCCTAACGAAAGTGATGGATTGGTGACGTTTTGTTGATTGAATCCATGTGGATAATATAAAAAGGGAAATACAGTTTTTTTCGGACAGTTCCAGCATTTTGTGTTTGAGAGATGTGGTAGGATGCACATACCACACTCTCTATTTAAAAAAAAATGAAAAGACTGTGATACCTTGAACCAGCTATTGCCATCTCCAGAACGTTATCTTCCAATGGAGGCATCATGGGAATTAAAAGCAGAAACCTGGACTCTTCTACCATGAGCTATGAACTTTACAAATTAACAACAACAAAAAAAGGTAATTAAGAACTTTCGTCATTGTTTTTTTTTAAAGATTCAGCTAATTTAAATTTTAAAATGAACTTTTATTTGATTTTCAAATTAATAATTGATTGTTTAAATTTATATAGTTAAGTTTTGCTAAAATCATTTCCATTTTATTATTTTTATTTGTAGTAATATTTATTGTAGAAATTATTAAATGCATTACATTTAAGTTGGGTATAGACATTGCATGGATTTGTTAGCGGTTGATTAGGTTGTGGTTTTCACAGTTGATTAGAATATATAAGTCAACGATGTCACTGCGGTGTCTTATGATGAACACCAAAGGGTCTCCTGTATTCCCTCAGCAATTGAGGTTATTGATTGACTTTGTATTTTGATCGGTTGTGTTTAATTTGGAATGTTTTTGACCATGGAATCTGTGCAGCCGATCTATACTCGACATTATAAAACAAATTGTATAAAAATAATCTGTGCGAACGTATTTAAATGTTAAATTTAAGTTGGGCGTGAATGGCTATATAGTTTTGTAAAGTTATATTAAGGGAGGGTAATCTTAGGTTATTCATTTCGTAGTTGAATTGATTCAATGGATTGGATATATTTGTGTAATTGTAGATGTAGTATGAGATCCGCTACGAGCAGGATTATATATATACACCACACACCTTCTGTTTGCCTATGGATGGGTTTGTAAGATGGCAAAGGACCGCAGTCCATTCCTATGGAGTTTTATGTTTATTGTTCTACTCGCCAACAGATGTAACATTCCTGTGGGTGGAGAGACAATGTCTTCTCTAATTCTACTTACTGATCAGATGTACATTCCTGACAGTATAGTATTTTGTGTTGTCGTATTTTCATGCTACATTGAATACATAAATGTATCAGATGGATTGGCGCCGGTTTGATTGCGAAATTTGTTGCCTAAGGTTAAATCAGGGAAGAATATTTTCTTTTCAAATGCAGATCTATGTAGTCTATTCATACTCGACTCACTAAATAAATATTAAACTCATGGTTGTAATTTACTTAAATGTAAAACTAAAGATTAATAGAAAAATCTAAAATGTTGAATTTATTCCTCAAAATTTAAATGTTATTTTATATGTGCGTAAATAAATATTTTTATGTGTTAATTTCTGGCAGTGGCTTTTATTCTTTTATATTTAAGATATAAAATTTATATTTTATTATCTCTGCTACTCCACTGAGCTAGTGACTTGGGCTAACGATCTGAATATTTAAATAAAGTGGAATCTTAACAGCATGTATCTGCCTACTCTATAAATTTTTCTAAGTTTAAATGCCTAGATGGCACCCTGTAGAGCAGATAACATAGTTTGCAGTTTGATTCGATCTTCACTTTTATTTTGATCATTATAATATATATATATGTTTAAAATTAAAATTTCTATATAAATCGTTTCTCTTTATGGGTATGGTAATTTATCTAGTACCCTTGTGTATCTATATTGAAAACCAATGCACTATGATTTGTGTGCTACATTGCTTATAACTATGAATCTCAAGCCTTACTGATAAAGGCAATAAGCAGAAACCGATCTGAAGCAATGGACTTAAAATGCAACAGTGCAATGGTAAACATGGATTACTCAAGTTTACAATAGATGGCACTAAAGCAGGGAGCTGCTATTGCTTTATATTTTGTAAGAGTTCAAGAATTAGGCAAAACCTGAAAACCAGTCTGAGGCTATGGATTTAAAATGCAACCGGATATCTGGTAAACAATGATTACTCAAGTTTATAATAGATGGCACTAAAGTAGAGAGTTTCTCTTGCTTGATTATATTTTGGGAGAGCTTTAGGTGAAAGCCAGACAACAATCTGAGTCTATGGATTAAAAATGCAACAAGATATCTGATAAACACTGATTACTCATGCTTATAATGGATAATGCTACAGTAGAGAACTGCTCGTTTTATCATGTTTTGTGAGAGGTAAAAAATTAAAAGACATTTTTATTGTGAATTAATATAACAAAAACATCCTTAAAAAAAGCTAACATTCAACTGTTTTCACTGAGTAGATGTGGTGAAAGATTGAACACAATGAAAAGCGGCAGTTAGACATGGTATTGAAGTATTTCAGAAAGAAAAGTTAGCTGCAGCAAAAATTAAAAGATGGCATCACAAAACATCAAATAAATAATAATAGTGTAAAGTATTCTGTACATGAATCTATTTGTGATTCATAGATTGATTTGCATAATTATTGCAAACTTATCTCTAGTGTATTATTTTTTGTTATTGTTTTTTTTCTCACTCGGTCTTTTGGAGTTGGAATGACCAATGACCATAATCATTTGTGACTGCTGAAGATAGAAATGAATAAATAATTAAACAGCTTTATTGCTTGGGAATTCATACAAACTTTAAGCACCATTAATGCCAGAACAGGGCAATCCGAGGACCTTATACTCCAGGGTCTATACTCTAGCACTGAATTAAATGACATAGGTCAGACCTTTAATAGCGTATTCTTACCAAGTCATGAACTTGGGACCCGGCATGTGTAAGGTAGATGAGTTAACCACTACAATGTTGACAATATTTAGAGAGAGAATGAAGACAAAGAAATAAATAAATTCTAGTCCAAATTGGTACTAATGTAAGAATGTTGCTATAAAAGGAAAGACAAAATGAAATTTCAAAAGATGAAAACATCCTGGTATAACTTGAGTTTAGCAGATGAAATCATTTGTTAAATCTTAACTTTTTTATAAGGGAATTCATTTATGATATTTTTATTCACTTCACTTTGCTCATAAACACAAATATCATTGAATTTCAATGCGCATGCAAATTTTATAATTATTAAATATATAAAGCTAAGAATATAAATCCATTCACATATTGACCTTGTATGTTCTATGAATTGAGATATATATATATATTAAACAAAATACACTAGAATAACTACAAAATTAAAAATGCCTATATAAAATTTAAAAATAATTTCTTTGCTATAGCCAGCTTATGACTTCTTCCACTATCTCGAGTAGCAATAGAACATTAATATTTAAATCTCGTTAATGAGATTTAAATATTAAAATTGTATTGCTACTCAAGATGGCAGAAGAAGCCATAAGCTAGCTATAGCAAAGAATTTTTTTTTTAATTTTATATAAGCATTTTTAATTTTATAGTTATTCTAGGGTATTTTGTTTATTATATATATTGTACCCTTTTCTATAGGTCGGTAATAGTTCATAACAGTCAATTACTAAAAATTTTAAATTTTAGAATATGTTCTTTTAATACATTAATTATAGTTTGTCAATTATAACTTTAAAGTACAATTTGAGGCTAAAGCAAGTACGTAGTATATAAAATTATAGCGAATTATTTAAAAATAGTTAAGTAAAGTTTAAAATATTGTTTCATATGGTTGTAAAAGCTGGCCATATTAAATAACACAGCTATAAAAATTAAAAGTATATTTAATAAATTCGATTTTAATAGTTTAAAACTGATAAGTTAATAAATACAGTGTTTAAATTTATAATCATATTTAATAGTCAAAATTAATATAATATATTTTAAAAATAAACTTTATGACGGTGAGAATTGTATTTAATTCTATATTTTCTAAATTGTTCTTCCAAATTTTATAATTATTTTATATAATATAATAAGTGTATCAATTATATAAATCTAGGCAGAGAAATAGATTGAAAATCGTCTGTCAAAGTTATTAATCATGTGACTTGTATACTAATACTTTCACACACATGCTTGTTTGTATTTAAAGTAACGAAGTTTAAAATATTTTAAAAGTTATAGTATAGAATTGGATGGAATTGTCACCTAGCATAAAATAATAATAAATATTAAGTTAACTATCATATAACATGTTTAAATGATGTAATAAAGACGAATACATTCATAATATAAAAATTAAATATTTTATTTAAATAAAAATAGATAAATTGAATATTAAGAAATAAAATAAGTTATTAAATGTTATTTTAATAGTTATTTTAAAAGATTAAATAATTTAAATAAAGTTATAATTGAGTTAAAAGTGATATTTTAAATAATATTTTAAGTACATTACGTCATAATTTCTAATTTTGAAATTCAATTCTACTTGAAATTGAAAATATGTAAATTTGTTCTCAAGCTAAAATAAGAATTAACCAATAAGAATAGGTATTCTTACAGACTATAAATATGAATTGCATGGGGGTATAAGTGGAGACTAATAATGTATTGAAACCGGAGAAAGGTAAATTATAACTATCAAAAAGATAGTATTTTTAAAATTTTTATTTTAGTCAATTTTTTTTAGTACTTTCTTATCGTTTTTTTATTTTGCAAAAACTAATTGATAATTTTAAAAGTATTTTTGCAAAAGAGTGTGTTAAAATATAATAATTTAGAAACTTCATGGAAATGATTTTCTAATTTTTAAAGTATTTACCAGTCGTATTTTATCTAAAAATTTAACCTAAGCTTCGCAATAAAGGATGGATATACTACGAAATAAAATGGATATAAGTTGTAATGCTGAAAAAATATTTGAAATATTTATTGATACAGCTTTATTAATACTTCACCGGAGAACTGTTTTGGTACATAAAAAAAACCACAGCTCGGGCATTATACGGAGTCTAAAAAAAAAATGTATTGAAACGTATTATTTATAAGCTGATCCAAGATTTATTTTTTTTAAATAGTAATAAGACAATTATATTTCATGAATTATTTTTTATGGAATATTATATTCAAAGGAGTAAAATGTTATATCCTTTCTGAAGATAACATTTTTTAAAAAATATTTTCAAGAATTTAAGAAAGAACCCAGGAGAATATGTTATAGAAGCGTTTTTGATATTAAAACATTCAGTCTTAGAATTGTTTTAAAAATGTATTTAGAAAAGATTTGTTTAAAAGTACTTGAAGTTTTTTTTTAAAGTGATATATAAAAATACCAAATGAAAGTTTAAATGTATCAAGAAGGAAACATATATAAAAAAGTGAACACATAGTTGAATAAAAGATGGATCCATGGAAATACAAATAGTACTTAAAAGTTTATCGAATATTTTTAAAGTTAAATTAGATGGATTGATGCATCAGATATGCAGAGAATATTGATAGAGAAGATTAAGAAGCTTCATGGGATTAATTAATATTATGATTTAATAATTATCGTCCTAAATATTAAAACCAAGGATTATTTTCTATAAATTTTATTAAATGGATTAATAATTATTTTATTTTAAACTTTAATGCGCTTGGAGGAGAACATTTTTAAAAACTCTAGAGAAAATAATAAACATTTTGGACCTATCAGGAACTATCGTCAAGAAAATATGTAATTATAGTTTTGATTCCTTTTATTTTATTAACCTAGTTTAAATTTAAATTTTTTTATAAGATTAGGAAAACATAAAAACATTAATTTATTAATATTAAAATGTTATAATATAACAATCTAATAATTTAGCTAAAAATATTTTAATATAAAGTGTATGGGTGTGAAATTTTTTTATATCTGCAATGCTCAAGTGGATAAAGGAAGCCTACTGAACACGATGACTAGATAAAGGTTATTGGTAATAATAATAACTATTGATAATTTATAATGTATATATTTTTTTGTTTTCTTTAGATCATCCATAAATTGGAAGAATGAAGTGTAAAAGTTTTTTACTTATATGTACCACATTTCATACAACATTTTAAAAAAACATTATGAGATAGGATTGATTTGAAAATATGCATACGAGATTATTATTATTATTTTTTATTAGTGATATAATCCAACATAACAAATAATTATGTGATTCTTTTTAAATTTTCATGTTATTGGATATTCAAATATTGTCTAAGTAGATTGTATATGATTAGACATATAGAAAAATGAAGTAAGCAGACTTTTCTTGTGGAACAGCTAGATTGTTTAACTATTAATGAATTTTATTTATTGTTTTTGTAAATACAGATAGTTATTTATCGATGTAAAATGTGGAAAATCTTGAGAAATAATGTTGAGATAGTGGCTTGGAAGTACTTAGTGAACAGGAAACCAAGATGATGTTTTAAGAAATAGGATGTTATAAGGAATGGAAATAATATTTCGTCTTTATGTGAATATCAGCATAGTTAACAAAGCCCTATGACTGATACACATTTTATTTGGACAGTGTTTATATTTCTTTAAATATTTGATGTTCTAATAAAGCTGAAGAAATAGCTTTAACATCGTCCCTGTACTAGAGGATATTAAACAGGTAAATGTCATACCTCTTCACACTGTACCATGATTTTGAGATATGTTAAGAGTAATACTCTAGCTTTCTTCCTTAATCCTATGCATCTGTTTTCGCTATCTTTATTTCATGTAACTGCATCGTTCAGTAAGATATGTTTAAGAAAAATGATAAATAGTATAGAACTTAGGTTATGCTATCGTTTTGTATAAGATTGGTTTATTTGCTTAGAAGGAATAGGATGTTATAACTTAAAATTGAAGATCCAAAGGAAAGAAAAGAATCATAGAATATATTTTGAATTTTATTTCGGAAATGAAATATAAACTTTTTTAAAAATAAAGTATCTAAACAAAGATATTTTCTTTAAAGTGATAATAATTTTAAATACTTTAGTATTATTATTTTTTTAAGAGAAAAATAAGTATTGCATATTTTTTTTAAAATACAATAGTACAAAGTAAATTATGTAAACAATATGCATAGTATATTTTTTGTTTATTGATTAACAGAAATATATTGATGATTACACTTATATCATACTAAAGTAAGGCTTAAAGAAGAATATATTATGATTAGTAAACATTGTGTGATAAATACTAAAATCTAGTACTGAATTTTTGGATAATATTTTGTGTAACATCTTTGACTTTGCAAGATGAAATTTTTTTAATATTTTGAGAAATCCATACTCATTATAAAATTTTGTTTTCTATAGAATGTTTTCTAAGTATGAATTTTTTAAAATAAGATAGTTTAATAATATTAAGGATAAAATGCTGTTGCTAATAAAGTAGATAAATATATTTGTAATAAGTTAACCATAATGAGAAACCAAATAGTAACATTTTTTTTAAAATTTTATCCTAAATCTAAATAAAGTGTACCGAGATATATCAGGAAGGAGTGTGCTTTCTTCGGAGGTACACATAATTTTAAAAATAATATAAATTGATAAACGATTTGTGTAAATATTAATAAAAATAAAAGATCTTGTAGGGTAAAATAAGAATAAAGATTTTTTTCTCATAGACAGGTTATCGTTAAAAGCATAAAATAAATAGTTTTATCATATAATTTTGAATCGTATTTAAATAAAACCTAAAGAATTAAAAATTGATTTAACTAAATTTGATTTAATTAAAATTTGATTTAACTAAATTGAAATTCGATTTAAGATTGCTTTAAGAAAAAAAAAAAAAGAAAAAGCAAGGTGGAATTCGTTTTGTCTTATAATCATAATAAAAAAGAAAAAATATATGTAATTAAAGGAATGTAGTGAACAATGGGAGCTAATGACAAACATAAGAAATTTCCATTAAACGGCTAATTAGTGAAAATAACTTTAACAAAGGAATTGAAATAACTATAACAAAGAAAGTGAAATAAAGAAATTGAAATAACTCTAGCAGAGAGTACAAAGAAATTAAATAACCAATGCGAACACCAGAAAGTCAGCACGGACCATAACTGAAACACCAGAGGATTAGTTACATATTGTAGATTGAATCCGCAAGATAAGGACCGTAAAATATAAAAAGGGCGAATTTTCTATTCATTCACTTCTCATCTTAATCTTAATCTTCTTACTTATTCATTCATTAATAGAGAGTATACATCTAAAGTAAAATGCTGCATTGTTAAACCCATCATGTGAACAACCGGCCGAATCCTTCCATGCAATACCAACAGCAGACAGTTCAAATTTCGATCATGCTCGTGTAAAATAAGAAGGAGACGGAGTGTCCACGTGGAGCCCACAGGATCCCAATGACATCGGGAAATGGATTGCAAAGAGTTAGCGCTAACTGACCGAATGAAACACTATCAGAAGCAACGCTCGGAACCGTGCATAAGGGAGAAAGCTAGGTAATGTTTATTTCAATTTCTAATTCACTAATAAAAAGCCGTAATAATAAACTCTGAACTTTATGTTACGAACAATAACTACTAAGTGTCTTTAGCTCCATTACCCAGAGATTTTAGTGTGATTTCAAATATAAGTGTATGCGTATAATTATTTTCAAATGTATTTATAATATGAGATTTTAGTGTGATTCCAAATATAAGTGTATGCGTATAATTATTTTCAAAATGTATTTATAATGTGAGATTTCAGTATGATTCCAAATATAAGTGTATGCGTATAATTATTTTCAAAATGTATTTATAATATGAGATTTTATTGTATTAAATATTATCTAAACTTGAACGAAAGTGCAGTTAATTATATTATAAGACCAAACGAAGTGTAATAGCGTAAATGGAGATTTCATGGTTTAGTGATTACTCAAATTAGATTTAAATTAAATAATTAAATAAAAGAAAAGGAGAAAGCGAGAAAATTAGCGCAGAGAAAGATTCTAAAATTGATTTTTAAGTAGGCGGAGTATAGTTTGTTGATTATTGTAGCTGAGCTAGTGGGAGCGGGTACTATATCATATTGGTCAAGCAGACTTGTCGACAAGGTCGGCTGGCGCCCATAGGATTTTTTCCTTTAAATAAATAAAAGTTTGATTGGCTAATATGTAGTCTACTAAACGAGTATAAATGTTATTGGCAAATGTTTTCCAATGATATTGATTACTCTACCCGAAGTACTGACAGCCCTGTGATAGGATTTGTGTAAGAGGGAGGTACAAAATTCTGATCGAGTCGTTATTATAAAAATTAAAACATTGTTATTGAATTATATAAATGATGTTTTTATAAAATTTACGAACGACGGTAAAAAGGGTTTAGGTATAAAATGGCGCCCAACATGGGGCGAAACTAAACGTTTTGGATGGCAGAACCGATGTGAGTCATGAATGGACGTTTTAAGCGGTGTGGCCAGAGTCGTGTATGAGTGACAGAAGTGACAGTTAGTAAAAAAGAAGCGGGAGGGAGCATGATAGTAGGATTAGAAAACGGTATAAGCAGCGCAATTGTAAAGGTGATTTTGCAATTATATAAAATGTGGAGGCATAGGGACACTCTGGGGAATTTTAGTATAAGAAAAAAAAAAGGGGGGGAACTGGGAAGGTTAGGTTTTGGTTGTACGTACGTAAGTTTATTATTATTATTAAAAAGAAAAAATGGGCGAAAGTGGAAACAACGGGAGGGAAACGCCAGAAGTAAGCCTGATTTTTTTTTTAAAATCCGCAAATAGTGGAAGAAAGTGCATTCCAAATTTTGATGAACATGATGAAAGAGATACGCCAAGACATTAAACAAAATCAACAAGAAATGAAGCAGGAAATAAATGAACTTAGGATAGAGATGAGAGAAATGAAACAGGAAATGACAGCAAGAAGGGACGCATTCGAGGAAGTGATAGGAGTAGTGAAAAAGGGTATAGAAGAAGAAAAGTGCGAAATATTAGAATTAAAAGAAAATATAGAAGCGAGGGAAGAGTCAAGCAGTATAGGAAAAAGCCAGCTAGAAGAGAGAATAGTACGCATGGAAGAGATATATCAAGACTTAATAAGTAGCCAGGAAACGACACGACAGGAATTAGGGAACTTAGAAAATGAAATAGAGACCACCAAGAACATCAAAACGAAAGTAAAGGAGATATGTAAAGACGTAGTGGGGGACACAGGGCAGAAAATAAAACAGCTAGAACAGAAGAATGAGGAGTTTAAGATTGAGAATAGGCACAGTGAACAGATGAGTAGATTTATGGAGAAGCAGTTTGCCATTTCAGTATTTAAAGCGGAGGTAGGAGAGAACCCGCTGAAACATTTAGAAAGTCTGAATATGGTTCATAATAAAAGTTTACTGGAAGAGGACAAGGTTGCGGTGGCCAGTAGTTACCTCCAAGAGACGGCACGTGATTGGTGGCACACCTTGGATGAGAAACTGCAAACATTCGGAGAATACAGACGGGCTATGTTAAGGGCATTTTGGAATGAAGCTAGGCAAGATGGAATCCTGTATAAGATATCCCACGAGAGATATGCAAGTGCGCGGGGAGAGACATATGCGAAATTCTTTTACCGACAAGTGTCAAAACTTAAGGCACTGACGGCATTCCCTATGTCAGATGGTCAAATAATCAGAACACTACGCAATAATATGCCGCCAAACATACAACAACTAATGCTAAGTAAAGACGGACGGTCAGTGGAGGAAATGGCAGAATTTCTAACACAGATTGATTATGGCAATCTAGCTAGGGAACCTCCAGATCGATACAGGAGATAGGATGGGTACAATGACCCACATGGCAAGAAGGGAGAACCACCTGATCGAGCGTAGATAAAAATAAAATTGATGAATAAATGGATATAACGGGACCGCAAACTTAACAAGTAATACGGACATACGAGAATAAGAGAGGACGAACTTCCATCAAAATAGATCGAGGGGAATGTATAATAAAAATAGAATTAAACGTTGAAACTAAAACCTTCAGAGTGATATTTTAGTTTCAAAAAGGGGGGACGGAGAAATGTACCGAGATATATCAGGAAGGAGTGTGCTTTCTTCGGAGGTACACATAATTTTAAAAAAATATATAAATTGATAAACGATTTGTGTAAATATTAATAAAAATAAAAGATCTCGTAGGGTAAAATAAGAATAAAAGGATTTTTTTTCTCATAGACAGGTTATCGTTAAAAGCATAAAATAAATAGTTTTATAATATATAATTTTGAATCGTATGTAAATAAAACCTACAGAATTAAAAATTGAGTTAACTAGATTTGATTTGATTGAAATTTGATTTAACTAAATTGAAATTCGATTTAAGATTGCTTTAAGAAAAAAAAAAAAGAAAAAGCAAGGTGGAATTCGTTTTGTCTTATAATCATAATAAAAAAGAAAAAATATATGTAATTAAAGGAATGTAGTGAACAATGGGAGCTAATGACAAACATAAGAAATTTCCATTAAACGGCTAATTAGTGAAAATAACTTTAACAAAGAAATTGAAAATAACTTTAACAAAGGAATTGAAATAACTATAACAAAGAAAGTGAAATAAAGAAATTGAAATAACTCTAGCAGAGAATACAAAGAAATTAAATAACCAATGCGAACACCAGAAAGTCAGCACGGACCATAACTGAAACACCAGAGGATTAGTTACGTATTGTAGATTGAATCCGCAAGATAAGGACCGTAAAATATAAAAAGGGCGAATTTTCTATTCATTCACTTCTCATCTTAATCTTAATCTTCTTACTTATTCATTCATTAATAGAGAGTATACATCTAAAGTAAAATGCTGCATTGTTAAACCCATCGTGTGAACAACCGGCCGAATCCTTCCATGCAATACCAACAGCAGACAGTTCAAATTTCGATCATGGTCGTGTAAAACAAGAAGGAGACGGAGTGTCCACGTGGAGCCCACAGGATCCCAATGACATCAGGAAACGGATTGCAAAGAGTTAGCGCTAACTGACCGAATGAAATACTATCAGAAGCAACGCTCGGAACCATGCAAAAGGGAGAAAGCTAGGTAATGTTTATTTCAATTTCTAATTCACTAATAAAAAGCCGTAATAATAAACTCTGAACTTTATGTTACGAACAATAACTACTAAGTGTCTTTAGCTCCATTACCCAGAGATTTTAGTGTGATTTCAAATATAAGTGTATGCGTATAATTATTTTCAAAATGTATTTATAATATGAGATTTCAGTGTGATTTCAAATATAAGTGTATGCGTATAATTATTTTCAAAATGTATTTATAATGTGAGATTTCAGTGTGATTCCAAATATAAGTGTATGCGTATAATTATTTTCAAAATGTATTTATAATATGAGATTTTATTGTATTAAATATTATCTGAACTTGAACGAAAGTGTAGTTAATTGTATTATAAGACCAAACGAAGTGTAATAGCGTCAATGGAGATTTCATGGTTTAGTGATTACTCAAATTAGATTTAAATTAAATAATTAAATAAAAGAAAAGGAGAAAGCGAGAAAATTAGCGCAGAGAAAGATTCTAAAATTGATTTTTAAGTAGGCGGAGTATAGTTTGTTGATTATTGTAGCTGAGCTAGCGGGAGCGGGTACTATATCGTATTGGTCAAGCAGACTTGTCGACAAGGTCGGCTGGCGCCCATAGGATTTTTTCCTTTAAATAAATAAAAGTTTGATTGGCTATTATGTAGTCTACTAAACGAGTATAAATGTTATTGGCAAATGTTTTCCAATGATATTGATTACTCTACCCAAAGTACTGACAGCCCTGTGATAGGATTTGTGTAAGAGGGAGGTACAAAATTCTGATCGAGTCGTTATTATAAAAATTAAAACATTGTTATTGAATTATATAAATGATGTTTTTATAAAATTTACGAACGACGGTAAAAAGGGTTTAGGTATAAAAGATATAATTGAAATATAAATTATTTTTTTATAACCCGGTAGATCAAACTGTAAAGTAAAAAAGTTAAGGATATCCACTGGAAATAGTGTAAATAAATTGTTTATTTATTTGTTGTTAGTAATAAACTTTGTTAAATTTTGTTATTTCAAAAATTTTGTGTCCGAGTTACTTATTTCTCCACATCGCAGCATGAAATCACGATATATGCATAATAATTGAAACAAATATATAATTTTGCACAAAAGATAAATAGAGAATTATTTTAAGAATTTTAAATATTTTATTGGTATTCATTATAATTAAATAATCATAATTTTATATTATTTTATTGGTCATAAATCAGTTATCACAATATTATATTAAATTATATGCTATCAGTTGCCACACATATTTTGTTTATCAGATTATTAAAATGCTACCACGTATTTATTATATCATTACATGAAGATATAAGATCATATTATATTATTTCATTATTTTATTATGGTAATAAAATTATAGTAAAAAGAAAAGATATACAGAATTAGTTAAATAATGAAGAATATTATTACTGTTATTTATTGTTATTAGTTTCAGTGTAGTAGATTATGACATAAAATCCCTTCTCATATTTTACTACCGTATTGTTATTAACTTAGAGTAAACTTTATGAACCTGAGATTATTTTATTTGAGCTAGATTATTATAAATAGAAGATTAAGATTTAATTATTGGTTTAATCTTAGTGAGTAGAAGTTATAAGAATACTATGGGTTTGTTATTTAAAATAGTAATAAAGGGGGATAGTGTTCTTATGCCATTGAGGTAGTATCCTGTGGGATATTGGCTCAATGTAATCTATCTTGTCACCTGTATTTTCACTTCAAGTCTCATGAAAATATTAAATATTTATTTAATTTATTTTTATAAACTGAACCTTATTCATATTTTAAATTTGAGCTAGTGAAATATTTTAATTTTAATGCTGAATATTTTAGTTATTAATTATTAACTGAGATAGAACCTGTTTTATTTCATATCATATACTATTCTGAAGTGAGGATGCATGAGATTACAGGTCAGAATATATATATATATATATAATAAAATGCATTTTATAAGAATATGCAGGTCAGAATATATATATATATATATAATAAAATGCATTTTATAAGAATATGCAGAAATGTTTAACAAATTGGAGCAATTTCTTTAAATTAAATGGGTAATGGAAGAATAGGACGATAACCAATCTACAAATTTCTTGACTTAAAATTGATATGATAGAATTATACTATTGATTATTTAATGATTGCAAAACCTCTTAGTGTTAGAGGTTGTCTGCATCCACACTCAAAGATTCCACTTTCAAAATAAAATTTCAGTCTTTAAAGCTTTTTTGTTCAGGAATTCAAAACTTTGTAAGTTTGAAGCCGATAGAAAAAATAATTTAGAGTGTTATAAAGAAAGATAAAATTAAAGTTAGTTATTCTAGGATCATGCTCGACAAACTGATAAGAAAATGTAATAATAGACATAAATTTGATAAAGCATCTAATTCTAAACCATGGATTGAAATGCCTTACATCCCTAATATACATTCAAAAATATTTTTTAAAAAATTAAGTCATACATCACATGACTTAATAATCTTGTATTACAAATACAATATAATGAGTGTGCTAATAGCTCTAAACAAGCTTTTCCAATAAATGCCACAAGAGAAAACATTTAAAATCTCTATCTAAAATCATCTCTATTTCCAAACCGGTTTCAAGCTAATGACTCTCATCAAAACTAATATCAATTTTGCATAAGGATTTTAATATTGGTTTCAGATGCCCCTTATCACTAAATAGCCTTATTAACAATTCAAAGATTAAAGATAATGATAAAGCTCACTCAATTGGTATACATTCTGGATTGTCAATTTTGCAATGTCAGATACTAAGGAGAGGCACATGTAAAATTAAAATCGAGAATCGCTTAGCATGCTCGTTTATATAAAGGAGTTAAATGCAACAGCGCTTATAGCTCAGTGCTTGTGAACTATGGGGAAAAAATCTGGTCATTCCTTTAAATCTATTGATTCTAAAATTATTTGCTTAGAAAGTAATAATAAAACATGCAAAATAAAAGAAGCTTGGTACATAATTACTTCTAAGAATGTCATAAATATGAGCCAACAGCATTGCTCTCAGAAAGCATTGCTTATTTAATCTAATGACATAGCCAACTGATAGGTCAATTTACACATGCAAATCTATCATAATCAGCCATTAGTTTAATGTATGTTTATACATATGCAAATATGCTAATGTATTTTCTAATATTCACTATAGTTGTGCTTTGACAAAGATAAGCTGTATCAAAAGCCTGGCTCGGCAAAATAATAAAGTTTTATACCAAAAATTTATTACCGTAATAATTGATAATTGTCTACATACTCTTATAGAATATATTTTATTACATATGATCTATGATATTTAAATACATGTATATTATCCATACTAAACTTAATGTAATTACAAGAATTTGAATTCAGATACATTAGAGATCATTGATCTTTTTTTACATATATTTGATCATGTATGTCAGTTGTATAAGATGGATTGGTTGGCAGTGGGGAGTTTGGAATTCTGAATTCAAGTCCTTACAATTACATTTAGTATAGACAATATATATGTATTTAAATATTACATATTCAGCCTGTATTCTGCCCAACCCTCTTCTCTATAATTAAATAAACATATTGAGGTCTCCTATGTGTGAGGGGGTCAGGCTGACTTAAGGTTAACATGGGTATGACAATAATATTGGCATCAACAAGAGCTTTGAAGATTTCATCCTCAGATTTTCAATGATATGGATGGCTGAAGAGTTGGAGAGTGGGGAAGACTGACGCTTGTCCCTTGAAATTTGAAGGTTTGCTATGTTAATATAAACTGAGCAGTGATTATATTGTAAGGATCGCTATAGGTCTTATCTCTATCCTTACTATTAAATGCATTGAACATAAATATATACATTACAAGCATAAAGCTAAACTAGTCAATATAAAATCAAAACTACCCCAAATCTAAAATTAAACCAGGCCAGCATAAAAATAATATTAAAACACAACCTAAGGTTTCACTGCTACAAGCAGACTTCTCAAGTGTAAAGAACTACAAAAAAACCACATATTATATATACTATTAAAAACTACCCACAAATCCATTCACTTCCCATCCACCCTTAATATTAAAAGAACTCTTAAATAAGTTAATTGCTTCAGAATAATAAATTTTCAATAATAAAGACTCTTTAATTCTTCTTTTGATTTCATTTCTCTCAAAGAAGACAATCTTAGCTTCATCAAAATCAATAGTGTGGCCTGTATCTTTTTCATGGACATACAAAGCAGAACTAAGATATCTATTTTTAACTCTACTTTTATGAACCTTTATTCTTTCATTTAAACTCAAACTACTCTGACCTATGTAAACCTTCTTACAAAATAAACAAGGAATAAAATATACCACACCAGGAATAGTCTTTCTATCAAAAACTTCTTTTGTATTATTTAATAAATTATTCAATGTAACACCCCTTTTCCAAGCAATTTTCTTATTTCCAAACAATTTACTATTTCTACACACAATTTTATAAGAAGACAATTTAAATGGCAAAGAAATTTGTAAATGAGTTTAATTGTTTTGATCCTTCTATAAAATTTGTGTTAGAAGGAGGGGGGTTAGATTTTGGTAAGTTAAAATTTTTAGATCTTTTGGTGATTAGAAATATAGAAACTAATTGTTTATTGTGCAGTCATTTAGTTAAAAGTAAAGAATTAAGATCTATAATTAAACCTGATAGCTATCAGTCTGTATCTCATAAAGTAGCTGCTTTAAGGAATTATTGTCATAGGAATATTAAATTAAATAATTCTAGTGGGGTAGCTTTGTTTCAGAAATATCAATTTTATAAAGATTATTTGAGTGTTGGATACTCTGATAAATTTGTTAAAAGTATTTTATTTAATAGTAATATTTGTAAGGATGTAAAGGTTAAAGAAAAATATGATTTTATTTCTTTGCCATTTAAATTGTCTTCTTATAAAATTGTGTGTAGAAATAGTAAATTGTTTGGAAATAAGAAAATTGCTTGGAAAAGGGGTGTTACATTGAATAATTTATTAAATAATACAAAAGAAGTTTTTGATAGAAAGACTATTCCTGGTGTGGTATATTTTATTCCTTGTTTATTTTGTAAGAAGGTTTACATAGGTCAGAGTAGTTTGAGTTTAAATGAAAGAATAAAGGTTCATAAAAGTAGAGTTAAAAATAGATATCTTAGTTCTGCTTTGTATGTCCATGAAAAAGATACAGGCCACACTATTGATTTTGATGAAGCTAAGGTTGTCTTCTTTGAGAGAAATGAAATCAAAAGAAGAATTAAAGAGTCTTTATTATTGAAAATTTATTATTCTGAAGCAATTAACTTATTTAAGAGTTCTTTTAATATTAAGGGTGGATGGGAAGTGAATGGATTTGTGGGTAGTTTTTAATAGTATATATAATGTGTGTTTTTTTTGTAGTTCTTTACACTTGAGAAGTCTGCTTGTAGCAGTGAAACCTTAGGTTGTGTTTTAATATTATTTTTATGCTGGTCTGGTTTAATTTTAGATTTGGGGTAGTTTTGAAATATATACATGGATGTGTTGATTTATAAAATTAATACATCTATTGAACAATTCAAGTTGATGATATATAACGGTATAAATAAAATTATATATATTTTTAATGAACTGGAAATGCTTGAAACAAAGTCATAAATTTGTTACTAAATTTTATTTTATTAATATTTTAAAATAACCTTTGACAAAATGAGATAGTTCAAACAATTGAGAAGTTTTGTAAAGAAAAAAAAAAGCCGATTTTATAACTTAGTGTTGTAATGCGAAGGGGAGAAGGCCTGATAGAACGTATGCTGTAACCATGACAACAACTTTTTTTTTCTAATGGCTGGAAAAATTAAAAACATATAAAGAAAGTTATATGTAAGATTTTCTTTTTTATATTCGTTAATGACAGCAATTCTGATAATTTGACTATTGTATTTTGGTAAAACGTTTTCAGCATTTTAAAGAAAAAACAAGGATGCATAGAACTGTAAGTTGTTTAATTTGATATAAATATCTAGAAAGAAAAAAAACTGAAACGGAGAAATATCACTATGCTTCCATTGGAATTAAACTTTTACATGAACTATGGAAATTAAGGAAATAAATAAATTATAATCTATTGATTGAAGCATAATATACACCAAGATTTTTTTATTATTATTTATAAGTTTATTGAACTATTCATTATAAGACAGGAGAAAAGACATTTATTCATGTAATCAAGCATTTGATAACTCTAGGATTGTTGAAAATTTAGACTTAATAACGTTTATTATCAAAAAAAGAAAAGAATTGACTTTAATCGTGTTTTGTTATTATATAGCTATAATGTGCTCACTGCTGATATAAAAGAAAATTTATATATATACTAGCGTAAGAATGATGCAGCTGTGCTAAAAAAATCATTGTGAAAGGTCAAGACTACTCAGATGGTTTTCGAAAAGGGTGATGAACACGATTTATAGGTGTGAATTTCCACCATCACATATATAAGTATACAACGGCTACCAAATATTATGTGAAGTTTTATAAGTCAATGGTGAAAGATACCAAATCAAGGATTATCCAAACTACTTGGTCAGCTTGTGGGAAATGGATAAATCGATGAGGGCACTAATTTGAAAAATGGAGCAATTTACCATGAATTTTTCCATTTAAAGAAGATGCTCACGTTTGATCAAGATGTTTACAGAATCGTTCATAATTTGATGTTGATGTGTAACTGTTTGTTTGTTGTGGTTGACATGCTGATGCTATAAATTGTATAAGGTTTTTTCTCCTTTATTTATTTATTTATACTTCATATTGGATTTTTGAGCTGGAAGTACCGAAAGAATTTAAATGTACACATTTCATGATGTAAAATGTATTTTTGAAATAAAAAATATAAATGGTTATGTTAGAAGAGAAAGAAGAACTGGGCTATGATGAAATGAGTATATAGGAAGGTAAGACTTACTCTTTGACACATTAAAGACATAACATTTAGTAACAAAGTTAATTATTAATCAAACCCATATTAACCACTTATTAACAAGTTACATACTAACCATTACTTATAAGTACATGTAATTAACTTAATCAATTGATGGCAATTCCAGTTCTCATAACTCATTATAGTCATAAACGAACCCATTAATTCAAACATAATATACAAAATGATAATTTGTATATTAATATGATGATATCATATTTATTTATTTTTTTTAAAAGAAAAGGTAAAAACAGTGTCATTTATTTAGATAGTATTAATGATCGTAAATTATTTCTTTTTATATGATGTCATGAATGGTAGATGCCGATGTATACCAAGAATGACACATAGTTGATGATATTATTATTTGATGTATTTATTTATTTTTTGTTTCTGTTTGGATGTGATTAGGTGGAAGTGGTAGGAATCATATTTATGGTGTTTTAAAGTGTATATTTATATATTTAAAGGTATTGTATTAAGTTAAAATAAATTTGTTAATTTAAATTGATTTTACATCAAGGGTTGTCTATAATTTGTTGAGAATATATCGCTGAATTCACATATCTCTTGATATGGAAACATATATGTAATATGTATCTAATAAGTGTACTATATGAACCATAATGTCAAGTCATTGCCCACATTGGCTAGATAGATATTTATAAATTGTACCTGAACAGAGTAACTACTCAGATTATGACTGGGTTTGAATTCTGGGAATCTAACATTGACATGAAAATTGGGTGGATCCTGTATGTATTACCAAATGAGTGCAGGTTGAATGATAGTAAAGACCTATTTTGGCTGTAGTGCTGCTGGATCCAATTTTCCATGGACGGCCGAATTCTTGTTTCAGTATATACCATGGAATGAATTTAGGTAAATAGTTGAGGGTGGGTCATCGATCCATTACAATATATATATATATGGGTGGAAGATGGTGATCTGGACTAACTGAGATAACTGGTAATATATATATATATATATTGGAGATTATTGATCTTTTTCACATGTACGTGGTCATGTATATCAGTTGTATAAGATGGATTGGATGGCTATGGGGAATTCAAAAGTATGCGTTCAAGTCCTTTATAATATTATCTATAATATATACATATATTAATATACATGCCCCTTTATAAAATATCAGCCCAGGAGAAAAACTTTATATATATAATAATAATCCCATCGTTTCAAAGGTCAAGTAAAGCTTAACCATCAAATTTCTAAGTTATTATATTAGTTCCACTCATTATCTGTCAACTGCACCAATAAATATGCTACATCTGGACTCCTTAAACAATATCCAATCATAACCTCATTAAAAAAACTTCAAGCAAAAACATATTTATTTTTAAAAAGGCCACCAGAGCAAATGGTTTTCTTATTCAGGAATGCATAAGAAGTTTGAGTGCTGGAAGTGACCAAATCAAGGATCTTACGCTCCCAAGTCTGACACTCTACCACTGCACTAAATAATTATATAAATATGAACAAATATTTAACTTATAAACCAATGAAATATCATACGACTCCTCACTGATGAAAGCCATAAGCTTGAAACTAGTCTGGAATATAGGATAAAACAGCACCGGATAGGGATTTTTAAACCACTATCGTCTGACATCTATTAATTACTAAAGCTTACAATAGGTAGCGTAACTGTGGTGAAAAAAAATATTTAGCTTACAATAATTTATTTAAATATATAACATTTAACTGTGTGTAGAATATATTTGTAATAACTTAATGTTTGTGTTCATATTAAAAATGCACACGCATATATAATTCTGCTATATATAGATAAATCAAATCAAATAAATAAATAACAAACTTTTATTGATTTCTTATAAACTACTTATCAGTTATTTACAATATTTTATCCAAAGGCTTACACAAATCTTAATTTAAACTAGGGTGGTATTTTAGAATCCATAGACCTCGTTATCTTCAGCTAGGATGTCGTTGGGTATTGAGACAAGTTCGGGTCTTTTTTCTTCCAGAGGCTTCATCTTGCTTGACCCATTGGGCTTCTGACTCGGGCTTGTGACTTAACCTAATTTTTAATTATTTTCTGGAATGATCTCAATTTCCCAAAACCATCTTCGTTTGTTAATTTTAGCCTACTTCATTAAGAAAATTAATAACTTCGTTTTTCTCTTATCTTTGCGGGGGAGGGTGTGTCACCTAACACTTTAATTATATGCTTTTTAGATATTTTTATTCGTTTTCTCTTCTGATTTAATTACTATGCACTAAACTTATTTAATATACATGATAATTTAGAATATAAATTTATAACATACATAATATATAATTTGTTAAACATGTGTGCACGTATCGCATGTATTAACATTATTACTTTTAACTGAGAATACGATATTTATTAAACTGCGCACATTCAAATGTGCTTATGTAGATTTTAAAAACTTCAAACTGATAAGTGTGTATTTGGGTGCGCGTGCACACATACACACACACACATACTGTATTCTATTTTCGACTTGCTTTTATGCAATTTATATAATGTCGAAATATTTATGAGTGATTACATTTGTATTGTAAAAGCGAAAAATAGTTGTAAATATATTTAAAATGAAAATTTAAAAAATGTTGAGAATTATACATCTTAATGTCTGTAAAGACTCGTTTAGGTTTATGATGTACTAAAATTGAGATGGTATTAGTCATACTACTTTCTTGCCTAAATTCTATATACGCATTAATTATATTTTTAACTTTTTTTATTATTTCCTGTTTTCAAAGTAAAAGTTATTGATTAAGAAGCCTAAATTTGAATTACAAAAATGCTTTAGTTTTAAATTAAATCTTACGTAATTATTTTCTTATTACAACATACGAACAAAATCTTATGAAAGATTTTGCCGCTCGACACTAAATAATACGACTTCCTAAAATTCCTGATACAACATTAATTAAATCTTATTAAACCTACATGCAAGATAAACGCTAGATTTTTATATTTTACATAATATTATGTACATATAAAATATATTTATTTAATTTTATTGTTTGTCGTATTGACATAATATTATTACTACTTCAAGTTTGATTTTTCCGTCAGAGACACTTTTTTGCCTACCCACGTGTTTTTAATCGATGGACTACACCTTGTACTCTGCGCCACAATCAGTTCCGATGAAGTTCTTTTAATGGCCGCAATTAAAGGAAAAAACAATTTTATAGCTTTATGTCAATAAATTATTTAATCTATGATTAAGTAATTTGTTTCTTCTACGCCAACTAATAAAATCATTAGTATACTAGAACGAAATCATTTTATTATGTTTGACATAGTTTATGTAAATAAAAAAATATTTAACAAAATTCATGGGTCAAGTGGATATAATTATCATAAAGACTTTTAAGCAATAATAATAATTTTATTAAATATTTAATTTCTTCAAAATAAACACGTTTAATGCTTATTTTTAAAAGAACTGTATCAATAATAAATCTAACTAATGTTTAATTATATATATCATTATTATCTCTACCCTTCGGAGGGGGGGGGGAGTACCTCTATCTCATTATTTCATTTTAAAGATATAGCAATGATTATTTTTTTCCATTTCAAATTAGTTGTTTTCTTTTTAACTCCTCTTCTCCTTTCCTCCCTTTCCTCTTCTTTTCTCCCTCCTATTTTTTTCTATTTCCTTTTTTCTTTCCCCTCTCTATTCATCTGTTTTATTTTTTTATATCTTTCTCTACACTTCCCTCTCGCCCCTCTTTAGTTCACTTTATCTACTCTTTTGTAAACCTCTTCCCTCTCTTTCACATACTTTTTCCCTCTCCTTTTTTTTGCTTTCGCTTTGCTATTTAATGCGGAAAGGAATTAGCCTATCGATAATCTTTTGTTTTTATAGTTAATTTCCTTTTTATTTAAAAAAATTAAAATTGTTAAGACTGGTTTCTTATTAAATGCAGTTTAGTACAAATAACATTGAATACATTATATTTTTATATGGGACTATTTTCATCATCTAATATGAGCACTGAATAGCTAACCCATTAAATGTTTAACTCATATTTATTTACCTTTGCTTGATACATTACTGGCTATAAGATATATCATCATCATCAACCATTATCAATCCACTGCAGGATGAAGATCTCTCCAAGTTCAATCCATTTTCTCTGATCTTCAGCTTCTCCACATCACCCTGTACACTTGCTTATTTCATCCATCCATCTCACATGTGGCCTCTTTCTGGGTCTTTTACAATCTCTTGGAATCCAATTTAAGATTTCAATTGTTCATCTATTATCATCTCTTCTAGCAATATGTTTAGCCCAACTCCACTTCAGTTTTTTTTTAATTTTTTCAATGAGTTCAGTAACACCTGTTTGTTCTCTTACCCATATATTGCATTTTTGATCTCTTCTTGTTACTCCCAACATGCATCTCTCAATACTTCTTTGAGTGGTGTAAAGTCTCTGTATTGCTATTCTATTAAGTGTCCAAGTCTCAGATCCATAAGTAAGAACTGGTAAGACACACTTATTAAAACCCTTCCTTTTCAAACACATAGGCACATTTCCTTTTAGTATCAAATTATTTCTACCAAAAGCAGTCTAACCAAGTTTAATTCTATGATTAATCTCACCCATTATATTTCCATCTGTATTAATAATCTGACCAAGGTATTTATAACTGTTAACTTCTTCTAACTCATCATAATCAATCTTTATTTTCATATTTTGAGAAAATCCATTAAACATTACTTTAGTCTTTTTAACATTTATCTTCAGTCCTACTTTCCTACTTTCATCTGATAACTCCTGCAACATTTCCTGCAGCTCTAAAGCATTATTTGCAAAAACAACTACATCATCTGCAAAATCTAAATGACTTAAATAATCTCCATTTACTTTCACTCCTTTAGCTTCCCATTTTAATCCACAAAATACTTTTTGCAGCACTGCTGTAAAAAGTTTTTGAGATATGGAATCACCCTATCTTACACCCTTCTCAATGTTGACTTTCCCAGTATCATTGTGTAATCTAATTGTTGCTGTTGCATTTTTATAAATATTCTTTAAAATATGACAATATCCTGGATTTATGCCTTGATGATTCAATGCTTTAATCACTGAAGAAATGTTTATAGAATCAAATGCCTTTTCATAATCTACAAATCCAAAGAATAATGGCAACTCATATTCATTTGTCCTTTCTATAACTTCTCTCAATACCTGGATATGATCTACTGTACTAAAACCACTTTTAAATCCAGCTTGTTCTCTTGGTTGGTGGAAATTTAATGTTCTCTGTAGACGAGTTGTAATTACCATGGTAAAAATTTTGTATAAAACTGATAAAAGGCTAATAGGTCTGAAATTTCTAATATCTTCTTTATTACCTTTTTTAAATATTAATACTAATACTGCATTCTTCCAATCATCTGGTACGTCTTTATCATTTAGACATTTGGTATATAACTTTGCTAAAAAAATTATATTTCTTCGCCTGCTTCTTTCAATATATCAATTATAATTCCATCATTACCTGGAGCCTTTCCTTTCTTCATACATTTAATTGCATGTCTCACTTCTTTATTTAAAATTCTGGGCAATTCAGAAGATGTAATAGATATAGGAGGTACTTGTTCTTTATTACTATATAATTCTTGATAAAAGTCTTCTACCCATTTCATGATGTCATCTCTCTTTTTAGTAATAATTTCATCTTTTTTTCTTATTGCAGATATAAATTTCCTACCAATACCAAAATGTTGTTTTACACTCTTTGAGACTTTTATTCTCTTCTACAGCTTTTCTTGCTAGTTCACAGTTATACTTTCTTATATCATTTTTAACTCTTTTCCACACCATTTTACAAAATTCGAGATATTCAATCCCTTTTAATGCATCATTTTTGTATATCTTTATATGAATTCCTTCTTTTCTTCATAAATTCTCTAATCTCAGTAGAAATTTTATTGGTCAATTGCTGCTTTTTTCTATCAGCTATCTTTGCAGTTTTTAAAAGAGTATCAGTTATTTTCATATTGATTTCATTCAAATCTTAATCATGTTCAAAATCTACTAATACTTGAAACCAATTTGTAAGTTCTAATTTAAATTCATTAGAATGTTTCTGAAGATTAGGAATATTAACTGTAAATATTGTTTTTCTTAATAATTTTTTGTCTCTCTAGTTTTGCATTAACACGTATCTTACATCTTACTAATCGATGATCACTTCCTGTGTTAAATTTATTAAGAACATTACAATCTTGAAATATGTATTTTCTGTTAGTCAAAATATAATCCAATTCTGCTGTACCTTCATTTGGATGCTTCCATGTCCATTTCCTTTTAACATTTTTTCAAAAAAAGAATTAAAGTTTTTCATTTTCTGCAAACTCCACAAGTCTATGTCCTTTTCATTTCTATTACCATAACCAAAATTACCTACAGCACTTTTATCTTTCATTTGTCTACCAATTCTAGCATTAAAGTCTCCCATAACAATTTTAAAATATTGTTTACTCCGATCAAAAGCCTTTTGTACATCCATATAACAATCTTCTATTTCATCACTATGAGCTTACCACTCTGTCCGATACACCATCAATCTCCACAATGTTGTTCTTCCACTTTTTATTTATAATAAATCCTATTCCACTTGTATTTCCAATATTTGTGCCTTTGTAATAGAGTGCATGTCCACTTTTTAAATCAGTTGTTTCTTCACCTTTTCTTCTAACTTCACAAAGTCCAATAATGTCCCATTTAATATAACACAGTTCTTCTTCTAATTCTTACAATATTCCTTCACTTGAAAGTGATCTGCAGTTGTAAATACGTAAATAAAAAGTCATCATCAAATGGCAGCCTGGGTCTGCAATCAGAAGATTCTTAGCATCCTCCACCTTCGGCCACCAACCGCTGCCTTTGTTGGTGACTTTACAGCTTCCTGGGAATAAGGGCCATGATTTATTTTTGTCTGTCATAATTGTATATATCTATTGGAAAAATATTTATCATTTAACCAAACATTCATTCTGCCTTATCAGGCAACTGAGAAGAAAGACCATGGTGTTTCTTGATCTTAAACTCAGAGGTAAAAAGCCAATAAACTCACCACACTAGCTAATGCATGTTGGTGAGCAGCCCATCCATGTTCGTATACTATATGAATAATCATATAGTAATAACGGCTGCAATGACAAGAACATATGGAGTGGACATTAGGAATTTGCCCTGCTTGATTCCTTTAAGGCATCCAAGAGGAATCAAAGAGTCTCCTTTCAGTTAATAGCAAACTCCTTTCTGCAGCCTATAAAATATATATATAATACGTAATTTATAATGTTTTTAATGTTTTGCAGAGAAAAAAACATTGCTAAAGCCTTTATTACTTGGAAGCTCATATGAGATTCGACCACCAGAAGTGTGAACGTCAGAATCGATCCTGGGACCTTCAGATTCCAAGTTGGATGTTTTAACAACTACGCCATACCACGCATGGTTCTCGCGAAATAAATTATAATACAGAAGCTATTCTAACTTCAGAAGAAAGAAAAAAAGGAGAGAAAAGTTAATTTCAAGTCAATTCTTGAACCCAAAATATGGTCATAAAGGGCACACTGATTCTGTAGTTTATTGACATGTTTAACAGGATGCCTTTTGAACTTTTTGCCGCAAACATTTTTTCCTGGATGGGTTCAATATCCTTTATTAATTGAGCTTTCCATTGCATTTCCCTTCCAAAAAAATAAATAAACGATTAAACAATCAAATTGCTCGAGAGTTCATAAGAAGTTCCAGCGCTGGAAGCACCCATATGAAGACATTACACTTCAAAACCTGACACGTTACTATCGGACTATATCATATGGAGCAAAATAATCAAATAGCTTTATTATTCCAGAGTTCATAAGTTCGAATGCCAGAGATTCAAAACTGGAATTGATTCAAGGTCTTTATGCTCCAGAACGTGATTGGCTCTTTACCACTGCCCAGATCACACAAGGAAAAATAATCAAATGGCTTTAATGCTGAGGAGCTCATCAGAAGTTTGAGCACCGGAAGTGCCAGGATTAGAATCGATCTGAAGACCCAAAGTCTGACACTTTACTACTGCACTAAATCATGCAACGCAAAATAATCAAATGGCTTTAATGCTCAGGAGTTCTTAAAAAGTTTGAGCACTGGAAGTGCCAGAACTAGAAGAGATCTGAAGACCCAGAGTCTGACACTTTACCATTGCACTGAATCATAGAAGGCAAAATAATTGAATAGCTTTATTGTTTGGGAGTTCATAAGAAATTTGAGCACTGAAAGTGCTAAAACTGGAATCAATCTGAGAACCTCACTCTCCAGTATCTGCCATTCTACCATTGCACTAAACTATGGATTGCCATACCTCCAGTGATGCCTATCAATAGCATATCTCTTTTAAATTGGGTGTCTTTAGATAAACTTTATTCTCAAATGTAAACTGAATTTATCTCTGCCATGAAAACCATACTTAAAGTCACTCTTAAAATATATTTTTCAGGTGTTATGTTACTACTTGTCCATATCACAGTCCAACCCTTTACAATATTGCATTTACTAACAACACATCTAGTTCATTAGACCATATTCATTAGCTTCCTAAAATTGATCCTGCCATCTTACTATCAGAATACTCTCAAATTAAACTTTTCTGACATCTTTTAAGTTCACTCAACAGGATGTCCACATCTCACACCCATACAATAACAACTCTATATAACTACATGAATGAAGCCATTCCCTCACTATGGTGAACTACTCTCTTTTTAATTTACAAAATATGGCTGAAGCACATTGGAATAGATTATTCTGCATAACCAAATACAAGTAAACCTTTCTACCCAATGGTTTAAGCTCCAAAAAAGTTGGCAAATCCTTTTGCAGGTTTTATCATCTAGACTTAAATAATGAAATATTAATGTATCCATCAGATGGCTATCTGGATTAGCAATTAGCTCTATTTAAAAAATAATAATCTAAGCTTTATCTATCTGAAATACTTTCAAGATCTTACCAAATTAAAATTTCATAAAGATATGGTAGACAGATGTTCCAATTGCTCTACTGTAAAATGAGACCTTACCTCTGTGACCTATCCCTAGCCATGTAAAGCCTGAAAATTTCTCCAGGTTCCCATCACCCTTAGGATTTCATTTTCTAGTAACTGGGCCACAACTGATCCAGTGATCATCCATTATATGCTGGAAAATGGACATCCAGCTATTCTTAGCTAAAATGTAAAATAAAGTTTAAAAAATTGTTTAAATAACTATCACCAGTCAAACGTTGATGGTATTGGTCAGCACAGCAGTGCTTTGACATATGAGAAAAAAAAAAACTATAATTGGCAAAATTGTTTTTAAAAATAGTTATTACTTTTCTTTTAGGTTGAAGATGATGAAGATTCCTTCGTTCCTAAAATGGTTATTTAAAGGTTGTATTATTTTGTTTTCACTTTCATAAGTGAAACCAATTAAAAAAAAACTGAATATTATAATTCTAAAAAAAAAATGTCTTAATGATAAATAATACAATGATGAAATGAAAATGAAATTATAGAATAAAATAAATCCCAAATATACATATAAAACTTGGATGGGGTGTTTTTGGTATAAATAATTTAATATTAAAAGGAAATATATGTGTGTTAAAAAAAGGAAGTTTGAATAGATGTGTCTTATCAATTCTTACTTGTGGATGTGAATCATGGTCACTTAACAGAAGAGCAATATAGGAACGTCTATTCAATGAAGTAAGGAAAGAGATATGTTGAAAATAGCAAAAAGGGATCAAAAGTGAAATAGTTGGATGAGAGGAACAAACAGATATCTCTCACATTATTGAAAAAATTGAGAGACTGAAATGGATATGAACTGGACATATTGCTAGAAGAAATGATAATGTTTGGACAATTAAAGCTTTAAACTGAACCCCAAGACTTAGGTAGCCACCAGATGTGAGATTGGTGGATGAAATAAGGATATGTAGAGAAAAGAAGAAAATAGATTCAACTTGGAGAGATTTTCATCCTGTATTAGATTGATAATGATGTTATGTAAAACAGAATATTTCTTTTTTATATATTTTTTTCTACTGTTTATCTTTGTTATTAAACCATTAAACATCACATAATCATCATTCTTCATGCTTACACAAGGCTAAACTCTCCATACAGTAACACTATTCAGTGCAAGCCAGAGTAATCAATGGATGCAGAAAGATTTGTGCATAAAATCCCTATCTAGTGCCTACACATCCAATATCCCCAGACTAGTTTCTAGCTTGTGACTTTCATCAATGAGGAGCCTTGAATTTGAGAACTCTGCACCTAGATCTTAGGACCCAATGCAACCCTCCGGCAGCCACTTTTTACCTTATTAGCTAACTATAAAGCTTTGAGTCCAAAATGAAAACACAATTGTCTTCAATTCAAGCTCATTAACTTGTATGTCATATAATTAACTAATAAGGTAAAAGGTGGCTTCTGGAGGGTGGCATTGGATCCTAAAACCTAGGTGCAGTGCTCTCAGATCAAAGGCTCCTCACTAATGAAAGCCACAAGTTAGAAATTAGTCTGTGGGTATTGGATGAGTAGGCACTAGATAGGGATTTTATGCAAAAACCTTCTTGCATCCATTGATTTACTCTGGCTTGCACTGAGTGGTGCTACTGTATGGAGAGTTTGGCCTCTGTGTTTATATTTGTATTATTAAATAATGTTAGAATACCAGACATTGATAACATCAAACTATAAGATAACTACACTACCACTCATAGGTATACAAATATTGTGATGATTTCATTTACCAAAATGATACCATATACCCGCCCAATATCTTCCAGATGATGCTGATCAATAATTCATTCATGAATTAAGAGAGAACTCCAATACAAAATGGAACCCTATTGTATATGTCAATGCAGAATTTTGCCAAACCCTGTCTGTAAAAAAGTGATATTTTAAATATAACTATACACTTAAGTTATTCAATTGCAATTATTTCTCATTTGAAATTTATAACCAGAGAATAAGACAGAAAGGTAATCAGATAAATAAATAAATAGTAAATAGATAGATAAACATTAGTAAATAGATAATTTGTAGTTTCATCCCAAAATGTCTGCATTGTAACATATTATGAAAGAAATTTTGTATTAAATCATATACATACATATATATAACTAATTAAATATATTTAATAATCTTTTTATTTACTGCTATTTATATATAAACACTTTATTTTTCATAAATCAATGAACACTTGATAAGTGTTAATATTATATGTTTAAACCAATAAACATCACATGATCACAATTTCTTACGCTTGCTTATAACTGTTATTAAAACAGGCAAAAACTCTTTATACGTATTGCTTGTGCACAAGCCTTCTGGCATCCATTGATTACTCCGGCTTGCACTGGGTGGCAATATGTATAGAGAGTTTTGCCGATTATATGTTTAGTTTAGTAAATATTTTATTCGTTCACACTTGTTAATAAATTGTCTATGTGTGATGTATTTAATATATGTGTGCCTACATGATTATATCATTTATAGAAATGGTAGTACGACCTTTAAAAGCACCATTATTTGAATTTCTATATTTTAAGGATGAGCAACCTTTTCAATCAGTAGGCTGATTTCAACGTTCCCTTTTAAAACAAGGGCCATAATTTTTTTGTGAATTAAAAATAAACTAACATTATTATTATTGACTGCTCCACATTTAATGATAATTTTTCAATTTGTCTTGTAACTGTTCTCTGACATATTTATATTCTCAAAGTTCTTTTTTGTGTTCTGGTCAGATTAATTCAATAATAGCTAGGATGCGATAAACTCCCCTTCAGAAAATGATTTCAAAATTTCTTTTTTTAAATATATATATATATGTTTCTTTCACAAAATTTTCTGATATGTTTGTACTTTTTATGAAACCTATCAGACACTCGATGAATCCTTTTTTAATTTTTATATTTCTCTTTTTCTCAACAATTTTGTTGTAATCAGAATGTTTTGATAAACAGTGTCTCTTAATATTGTGTGTTCTTTATTAACTGAAATACTTTCCAGACTTAAGAGGCACATCAATTTTCTATTTCTTTCTATTAAAAAAACATGCACGGATTCATTTCTTTTGAAATGTACAATTTTCTGTGACAATTTTTCTTATCTTACTCTTTATAGCCAAAGAATTTTATTATTTTTATATTTTCTCCTTCACTTTTTTTACATTTCTCTTCATATATTTATATATATTTAAAAAAATTTAATATCTCTCCTTATACACTTTAATGCAATGTTTTTTTTTTTATAATTTCTTGTATATTTTGCTTACAGTTTCGGATGTCCTGCTGTCTTCATCAGAGCTACAAAATTTAAACATTTAAACATATTAGCCAATAAAAAAATTGATGCAAAATAATGCAGTAAAATTTGAATTTCATTTTTGATAGTATATATCCATCTTCAAAATTCCTTCAGTGCCATAGATTAAATTTATAGTTAGAAAGACCACACAAATATTGGCATATTACATCATTAATAGGATGAACTAGAACTCTTGTAAAGGTTGGAGAGAGAAAAAGATGTAGTTGGGCAAATAAATATTTTATTTTACTTAACTTACTTCAATATTTACAATATGCATATTTAAATAAATTTTTTATACAGAACCATTTTATATATACACTTTTGAAATGTTTGTGGACTTTACAGAGAGCTTTCAATAGTTGGAGTTGGTTTGTGGCTCTGAGGTTTTCCACCCCTATATAATGAATAGATGAGATATGCAACTAAACCAGTGAATACTAGATATTTTAAAGTTCAGGTAAGAAAAAACAAAAACAATGCTATAAAACAAATGTCTAAATGTTAATGATGTTCCAAATAATTAAAAGACTGGGAAGAGATGTTGATGTTTAAAGAAAATGAAAAAGAATGCCTTAAATATTATAAACTTATTGTTTCTGTGAAGGATATTTACTAAGGAGTTCATAATAAATTATATAAAGAGAAATTTAGATTGAAACTAACTCTAAGAACAAGTTGGACATAATACAATGCAGTGACTCATATATAAGTATTAGAAAAGTTTATAAAAAGGATCAGTAATATGGACAGCCAATTTACATTGTAGATTATGAAAATACATGATTCTGTAAGTATTTAAAGCTTTGGACAATCAACATATAGACTCGGGATATTGCCGGACTAGGAAGATATAGACCCAGGATATTGTCATATATTCTGAAGAATATTTATCAAAATGTAAAAATAATAATTAAATTATATTGATATCATATATGATGACTGTTCTGTTTTTTCAAAACTATTTATAACAATTTTATCAAGTATTTTATATACTATAATGGAAAGCAGCAATTGAATAATAGTAAATTAAGATTTCTTAAATCATCTAGATATTGCAGATGATGTGTTTCATTGCTTATTTTATTTTATTTTACAAATAAAGCTTCAGATTTTCAAAAATATATTAAAAACTATCAAATGGGAGCAAAAAAAATTAGAGAAATCCCAAAAAACAGAAATAATATTCAATGGCTCTTCAAAAAATTACAAAATAAAAATTGGTAATACTGAATTAAAAGCTACTTCTTCATCATCACTTTAATTCACTATTATCAATTTACTACAGGATGCAGGTCTCTCCAAGTTTAATTCAGTTTTCCCACCCACCCCCACCTTTCTTTACATCCATCTTGCATGTGGTCTCTCCCTAGATCTTCCAAAATCTTTTGCAACTCAATTTAAAACTACAAACATCTCTTCTAGCAATATGTCTAACCCAACTCCATTTCAGTCTTTCAATATTTTCAATGATGTCAATGGTATCTGTTTATTTTCTCATCTAAGCATTTTTTTATTCTCTTTTTATTACTCCCAAGATATATACTCCACACTTTGCTGTCTTCGTATTGCTTTTCTGTTAAGTATCCAAGTCTCAGATCCATGTATAAGAACTGGAAAAAATATCTATTAAAAATCCTTCTTTTCAAACACATTCACGTGTTTTTCTGAAGGTTTGTGATGATGGTATTTTAGTTGTATTTACATATTGGACTATTTCCGTCATCTAATATTAAATATTTAATGTCTTTAGAAAAAGTTAACTTTATCTAAATTTTCCAAATTACATTCAACTGTTAAAAATAACACATAGGTTAGTATATGCATAATGTTTTGGGAGGTATTATTCTCCTATCTTTAGTTCTTGCTGGCCTGATCTGTGACAACACTAGCATGGGAATCGAACCTGGACCCTTAGATTCTCAAATATTGAATTTTAAGGATGGTTCAGTTGGTTAATATATTACCTTAAAATTCAATGTTCAAGAATCTACAAGTCCAGGTTCGATTCCCATGTTAGTACTGTCACTGTTCAGGCCAGCAATATCTGAAGAAGAGAAAATAATATACCTTGAAAAATTGTGCATATGCTAACCTGTGTGCTAATACTAACAGTTGAATTTAATTGGAAACTTTAAAATTTTTCTAAAGACATTCAATACTTAATATTAGATGACGACAATAATCCAATATATAAATACAATTCACGATTTTTTTTTAATATTGACATTTCTATCAAAAGTACTCCATTCAATAATGGATAAAGTAAATTTAGAGGAGTATTTTTAATAAAAATTATATCATTAATATATATATGTGCTTGAAGAGAGAGGTTTTATTGAATGTATTCTGCCAATATTTATTATGAGTCTAAGATTTTAGAACATTTGCTAGGAAAGAAATGCAGAAGCTTCAAGTCCATAAAGAAAAGTTTCTAGAGAACTTTATATTGAGGTTAACAAAAAATATATCATATCTGACCTTGTCTTCAGAAGTGGACTATTCCAGATTCCTTGCCTGATTGGCTAGCACCCAGTTGCTATTCAATGGGGATGAATCCTTCATTAGGGTTCGTGCTCTGAATCCGAGTGTTCCCAGTAAGGTAAGGGATGTGACAATAAATAGTCTGTCTTTTTGGAGGCAAGGCAGAGAGCATTAACTTCTGTCAACCTGAATGACTGAACATGCTCTCCAGTAAAACCTCTGACTATAACTAGGGTGTCTTCACTAGTCACTACTGATACATCTACACAGTGAGGCAAGTCCACCTAGGACTGGAAACTGCTATGACTGCTGTTGACTCGATGCAGGTTGTCTGAGTGCAGCTGAAAGAGTCCGAACTAGAGCTGACTCAAGGCAAGCTGTCCAGTATAGCTGGAAGAATCTTACTTGAACTCATGAGGCAGGCTAATCATATAGCTGAAAGTGAGTTCCATCACTTGGTATGATTATATCATCATTAATTGTATAAACTATATTTATATTATTGATTATCTGTGTGTATTTTGTAACTAATAAATTTACACATATTAATTGTTGATTGTTTGTTACTACTTTTTCCGTTGGTTTGGAACTGAACTTGTAAATCAAGCCAAACACAACAATATCAATCATTTAAAAAAGAGGTTGAAGTGGAGCAGGTGTAATCATAGGGCTAAAAAGAAGGCAATACTGAATAACTAAATATCTAAACTGAATCTGAAGAAATAGTAAGAGATCACACATAGGATAGATGTTACAGGTAAAAAGATTTGCAGAAATGATGTGGAGGGAGAAAAACTATCAACTAAAGACAGTGGATTAAATTCAGAAAGATTTTCATCTTGCTGTTGATTGATATGGATTGAGAATTATATATAAATATCAAAAATCAACTTATTCAAATAATGTTCAATTAATCAATCAGCTCTACCAACACATTTCATGCCCTCAACATCACACGTCTGCTGTCAGTAAACTATTAGCTAGAGTACGACAATATAATATGCAAAGCTTTTTATACATAAACAGTAAATCTAAGATGGCTCCAAATCTTAAAGCATGATACAACTGTGACACACTCTTACAAGTTTAAGCAATTAAATATTACAATAAAATATCTTAAAGCATAGTATAAAACAACTATATTTTAATACTGTAACCGTTAATTGGAATTAATTAATCTATTATACTATAATGTAAATATACATATTAATATTGTATTTCAAAAATCCTAACTTTTCACTTTTCAGCAAAAAAACTTTTATTAATGATTACAGTTTCGACTGTACCGTGCAGTCTTCATCAGATCTGATTATATACTTTTTAACTTTCTCTATCCTCCATCTTACTACATATTACTAAACTGGAATAAATACATTAATTTATTCAAATGTTTAATTAGTCAGTCAATGAAATATCTAATAATATTCATTTACAAATGTTTAATTAATCAGCCAATCAGATATCTGATAATATTCATTTGCAAATGTCTAATTAGTTAGCCAATCAAATATCTGATAATAATCACAAATGTTTAATTAGTCAATCAATCAAATACCTGATCATATTCATGTTAAAATAACCAACCAATCAGCATTCCCAATATAATTCTTTTATGATTTCTATTTGGCAATGAGCAAATTGTTAGTGATCTTTAGTATAATGTACAAAACTCTTAATTAATACTAAATCCAAGATCATTCTGTCTTAAAGTATGAAATAGTCATAATGCATTTTTATAAATTTAAACTGTTAAATATTATTGCACCCAATTATTTTCATGCTTTAAACTTTGGATTTGGTATTTATATGGAAAAGATTTTACATATTACATTGAAATACATATATTAGCAAATAATTATCAATTGATGAGTGACAGAATTTATGAAACAATTATTTTGGAATGTTGATTATTTAACACAATATTACAATTGCAAATAAATATTAACAGTGATTTGTTTGGCTGGTTGATTGAATATTCTTTGAGTAAGTTTTATTCCAGTTCAAGGGTGTGCATGTTTGAATTTTTATGTCGTAAATAACTTCTGTTCCCAAAAGAGCATTTATCATGTTTGAATTATGAAAGCAGTCAACCAATATACTTTCAGTAAGTTCTTTAAACCATTCGAATAGAATTATTGCTTATCAAGATACAATTCATTAAATTATAGTTCAATAATGGCTGACTATTCTGATTCTAAATTTTCTATTCATGCGATGGTTAGATTTTCTATTTTTTATTTATTCTTTTGAAGACTTATGATCACTTTTTCTTACTAAAAATTATGAAGCAAAAGTGTATATATATTATAGAAGAGTTTGAGTTTGGTATATGATAGCCCCTCCCCTCCCCCAAAAAACACTCTCCAAATAGTACTATGATTTTGCGTATGAAACTAATGTCTTCGCCTGAAAAACAAACTTCATCTTAACATGGATTAAATTAAAAATAATTTCGTAAAGCTTTCAATCAATTTTGGCAATGGTCTTTTTTTTTTTACAGAGACAATAGCCTTATTGAAGGCCATCTGGGATATCAAATAGTTGTCCCTGATAGAAATGGGCTATATGAAATAAACTTTTTTTAAAAAAGCTTTTTTGTAAATTAATATGGCTGACCCAAGTGCTAAAGGCTCCTGGGATTAAGGTAAGAAACCCATTTGGTCATTTGAATAAATAAATAAATAAATAAATGAATGAATGAATGAATGATTAATTGTCAATGATTATTACTTAGATCATGTGATATGAAAGCACCAAAAATGATAGGATTCAGCCAATCACTCTACTATTGCATTAATTAGCACACGATTTGGTCAATTAATGATGGAATTGGGCTCACCACTGTTAGTTTCACCCATCTCTCTTCTTCCTCCTCAGCTAAAAAAAATTACTATACCTGCTGCCCTGTGTAACTTAAGATGTGATTAAAATGATAAAAAAATAAACAAAGATGGTATATTCAAAAATTGAAAGTTCCTGGAATGATTCTCAGCTGATTATTGTTAATTTATTTAACTTTATGGATTTAATTGGCTTAACTGTCAACAAGAAATCATAAAGAAAACTGTAGAGATTCGAACTAGTAACTTTATTAAGTACTTCAATTCTGCTTCTGTCGCCATGAATTCAACAATCGTTAATAATGTGATTCATAGTTTGTATTTGCACCCATTTACAAAAGATCAATCACTGATAAATTCCATATGAAATAAATGAGCATAACTATAGGTTGGCCCAAATCTATTGATGAGATTCCAGGTGTGCTAGGAAGATTAATTTTAGATGGCTTTATTGATGAATCTGAACATTTATTTGGAATCTCATAAGAATTTTGCTATAATTCTTGGGTTGTAGTTTCTTAGTTAAATATTTAAAATAAGAATCTTTATTTGAATCAAGTTTTAGATAATGAGACTATATCTTTATCTTCTTAACGGGTTTTTAAAATACATTTTCTGAGTATCAGTAATATTCCTCATGGTAATATTTAACTGAATATCCAGAAGTGTAATGTGATAACTTTTTTTCTAAATGGAGGCACAATATTCACCAACGAAAACGCTACTGCTAAGGCTGCTGTCCGTAAAGTACTTGCATCACAATCCCGAGTACTGCCAGTCAGCTTTCCAATGAGAGTATTCTCATTTGATTAAAGTATAAAGAAAAAAAATCTAATTTTATACCAATTAAATGGAACTATTGGTCTCATACGGTCACTTGTATTCGAACGTCTAGTGACTTCCGTCCATCATATGATTATTCATTTATTTGTTTGTCTATTGTTTGTCTATATTTATAAAAATATTATATATACTTTTATTAAAAGTCAATCGAATAGTTTATTGCTCGATAATTAATTAGAAATTCGAGCACCGGAAGTGACAGGTAGGCCTCTATGTATGGATTTTGAGCTTCAGTCTGTCCCTCGTCCGTTGCCCCAGATCACGCAGAAAAAAAATTGTTAATCATGTTTATTTAAAGTTATTCTTATAAGAGTAGGTTTAATTTTAAAATAAGCCTCCATTTCAACGTCTGAACGTTATCACCCCCCTCCTTTCAAATTTTTTCTTTATAAAGTTTTTAATGTTTTAAAATGTATATAGCTTAAGTCGATTTGATGGCTTTCTTGTAAAGGTAGCAGTTCTAAGCAGGAATTATTAATATTTATTAAAAAATAAAAAAAGAATTATTTTAAATTATAAACCATCAAGTTAGAAGCTCCTGAGAATACTTCATAAACTAATTATAACAGCAACTAATCTCCCATAGTTAGTTATAAATTGAAGCCGACATAGCTTTTAAATTGTAAAACATAAGTGGTTTGAGTTCCCAAAAGAAGGCAATATGACTAATACAGGTTAGGTGATACCCATGAACTGATTGGCAGATATAGTGTTAATTTTTTGTTCTTTTTTACTGTAATGACAGGATCGTGGAAAAAAAACCTTTACGCACCCCAGGTTACAAAACTTGATACTACCTTAGAGTCGTACGTCACTCTGGGCTTTTTTTTACGTTTTAATTTTCCAGGATATTTTAGCATAATGTAATCGCTAGCGTTTGAGAAAAGTGGTCAATTTACTGTTGTATCATGCAAATAACAGTGATTTACTTCTGCAGTCTTAGCGGCATCTTGTCCAATTAATTAGGATAATTAGATAAAGGAAATGTTCTAAAGTCGATTATTTAGACCTGATCGCTGGTTTTAATAACTCGGTGTTGAGCAAAAAAATCCAAGTTGCTACTATCTTCTTTCCCAGAATCATTTTCGCTGCTGGAAGTACGTGTTCTCAGGAAATAATACTGCAAAGCTGTCGGCTAATTAAATTGATAATAGTTTGAATCTTTTAGTAAAAAAGAGAAAAGATTTATTTTGGAAAATAGAACATTTAAACTGTCATGTCACTTAAACTCAATATTGTATATATATAGTGTAATATTATGCCAACTCGGAGCAATGCGTCTCAATTTCTTGCGAGACTTACTTTAAGTATATGAAAAGAAAAAAAAAGTATTTCAAAATTTTAAATCTATTTTGTCGCAATAAGATTAATAAATACATGAGGCCCCGACAAGTCGAAGTTCTCCAACAGCCCATCTTAGACAAATAATGAAGGCAGTACTCACTAAGTTTGTTAATTGTCTAAGCGATGAGATTTCGAGCCCGTTTTTATCCTTAATTTCTAGTTAAAGATTGTTAGATAACCATTTATAGACCAATATTGGATGATCAACTGAATTGATTATGTGCTACTATTGGTTATCTTTAAAAAAAAAAAAAACTGAAAATTATTTCAATAGGTAGTTTATTCGGCCTAGATTTGAACCCAGACATAGACATGGAAGTCAGATATGCTATAAATGCACTTGAAAGCTTTTTGCATCCAAACTGCTTTTAGCTCTTTTATTATTTTCTTTTCAGAACGTATTACTATTTTTAAAATCTGCTTCAACATTTTTTTTTCATATATGGTATGAAAATAATGAAATTTAACTATTAAAGAGAAATCGGACGTTATATACTTTTATGGTAATTAGACATGTAACAAAGTCTAGTATCCTGCATGTAGAAAAAAAATGTAGTTTAAAAACTAGAGATCATCTACTGGCCCTGGCAAAACTGTTCTCTGATACCTGGGAGCAGATGACCCTGGACCATATACCAAATATTGCTACAAAAATCCTGTCCAAACTATAGAGGTGAATGCTGAAGCTGTATCTTGCTGTACTAATTGGGGTGACTATGAATGGTGGCCTAAATGCATTGCTGCATCTGACATAATTGCGGAAATCAGTAAGTCCTTCACATTCGCAGATTCATGGCTGTAGGGGACGAGAACACTCCCACAACGGAAATAGTGACGTGATGTGTCCGACAAATTTTGTCGTTAATCATCCAATAATCAAGGTGTCTTAAATAAATTTGTCTAGCTGCACAACAATTGACGATGTGGGCTTCCATGGAATCTAGTCAACTACATTGAGGTGTGCCAGTGCAGGTAAATGCTCAGAACTGTATAGGACCTGGTCACCTGGGCAAAGCAACAAAATGTTATATCTGCGGATCCTTGACTTCAAGTAACATTATGTATCATAGTTCATGTAAACTTCCAAAATAAATTTATTTTTTTAATAAATAAATAAATAATAAATAAAAAAATGAATGAATAATTTATTGCTCAGAACATCATAAGAATTTCAAGTACAGTTTGATGCAGTGTTAAAGTAACAGAATCAATCTGGAATTCGTGATATTCAGATTATGGCCCTGTTCCACCTCTTTCCATCTGTAGACAAAGCCACAGTGTGCAGGTGTGCAAGTTATGCGGGCACAAAGGCACTTCATCATACTCCATATATAATCTTACTTGTATTTATATGTTGGATTATTTCCATCATCTAATATGAATATTGAATGTCTTTAGAAAAAATTAACTTTAATTTAAATACTCCAAATACATTCAACTGTTAGTAATAGTACCACAGGTTAGTACATGCACAATGTTTCAAGAGGTATTATTCTCTCCTCTTCTTCAGGTGTTGCTGGCCTGACCAGTAACAGTACTAGCATGGGAATCAAACCTGGACCCTTAGATTCTTGAGTATTGAATTTTAAGGTAATGCTCTAACCAACTGAGCAGCTCAGTTCAGTTGGTTAGAGCATTACCTTAAAATTCAATACTCAAGAATCTAAGTGTCCAGATTTCATTCCCATGCTAGTATTGTTACTGGTCAGGCCACCAACACATGAAGAAGAGGAGAGAATAATACCTCTTGAAACATTGTGCATGTACTAACCTTAACAGTTGAAGGTATTTGGAATATTTAAACAAAGTTACATTTTTCTGAAGACATTCAATACTCATAGTAGATGTTGGAAATAGTCCAATATATAAATACAATTAAAACACCATAATCATAAACTTTCAGGAAAACACAATATAATCTTATCATTATGCTAAACCGAACAGACCAGCACCATTTTGTCAGGATAATTAATAAGACTTATATGCAAAATATTACATTTCTGAATTACTTTATTGTTAGGATCACATTCTGGTTGTAAATATTTTTTATTTAAATATGAAAGGGGTAATTCTTTATTTAAACTTGTTGACAATTGCTCAGGCCTCGAAATATACTCTGTATACTCGTCTTTCATAGATACTCTATCATTGCGCTACCATTTCGGCACTGTAATTAATAAAATTTATATGTAAATGAAAATGTTTAGATTTTTAAATAACTTTTCCTAATTTATATAAAAGGTAACATTATTAATAATAATTTATTTTAAAAATAAAATTTTATATACGTTGTTACTTTTCCTATACAATCATAATTGATATAAACGCTAGAAATGCTAAGTAAGTAAAGTTTAAAATAAACGTTATATTATGCTGAACGGCTTTTGATATCTTATCTGATATCATACACATAGCAATGACCAGTGGATGAGAGGATTGTGGGTAAAATATATAATATAAATTTTATCCAAATATATATAAATGATATGGATGGCTGAAGAGTTGGAGGTGGGGAAGATTGAAACTTGTCCATTAAAGTTTGAAGATTTGCTATTTTAATATAAACCAAGCACTAATTGTATATATATGTGTGGGCGATAATGATCTGGACCAACTGATGAGTGCTGGTTCAGCATAAAATAGATATATTTGAGGTCATTTATCTTTTTCGCATATATGTAGTCATGTGTCAGTTGTATAAGATGGAGTGGGTGACTAAAGGAAGCTTGAAATTCTGGGTTCAAATCCCTCTAATTACAAATGAGTTATATGGCCCACTTTGTGCTTATCGCCAACAATGTTAACTTGATAAATAAAAAGGGATCCTGTTTTTCCCTCTCTAAAAAATTGGGTCATAAAGCCCCTTTGTATATATTTTCATTATATTTTTTACCCACAATCCTCTCTTCCACTAGTCATTGCTATGAGGATTAAGATATCGAAAGCTGCTCAGCATAGTATAATAAAACTTTTATTTTAAGCCTTTCTTATCCAGCATTCCTTGCTCTTATATCAATTTAAAATAAAATTTATTTTAAAAATTCTGCCTACAATATACAGTAATTCTGCCTGTGATGAAATTGAGTTTAGCAATGATATTGTACAGAGTATAAATGTCCATTTCACTTTAGAGTATTGCTAGGGTGGCCGATTCTGGAATATAAGTCTTAGGATTGAGTCTGATGCTGTCTTTTATAAAAACAATTTAATAGCAATGTTATTTTTTTTATTATGCCGTATTTTTATATGTTTTACTAAATAGCTTTTCCTATTTTTAATAATGATATCATTTTTTAAATGCCATATTGTCTTTTTACACATTATACTAGTCAGCTTTTTTTCTCCATATGTCATAGCATTGGCCATTAAATGAACCTGCAACAACTTCCTGCAAGCAACTGCTTGCTTCCAAGGCATGACCTCTCAGCTAACAATGCTTTTTGTTTGTTGTGGATGCGGGTTTATTCTTTAACTAAAAACTCGTAATTAATATATGATCCACATTACGACCCAAATCTAAGAAAAACAGAATGAGTAAAAAGCATAGTTTTAAAAAGATATTATTGCTCACCAAAATATATAATTCTTAATTAATTTCACAGTAATGATATTATTTAATGCAAACTCCTACATGATTGCACTATTGACAAAGTCTAAAGTGTTAATTATTTTTTAGTTTTTTTTTTTGCATGTCTCATAGCATAGCATCAGCTGGGAAGCGAACCATCTAACCCAGGACAACTGTTTGCAAGGCAGCTATGCTGACCACTCGACCACCAACATAACCTATGAATAAACAAAATAAAGAGCAAAGCATTTTATTTGTTTCTAAAAATGTATTGAATAAACAAATTTAAGTATGAAAATGTTAAATTTCTTTTCTTAAATAAATTCTGGTTAAATTTGTAATTGTGTATCAGTTGTATGGGATAGTTGGATAGATGTAGGAAGCTTGAAAGTTTGAGTTCAAACCCCTTATTATGTAATTATATATATAATAGGACTTAGCTATTATTAAGCATTAAAAATAAAATAATATAGTAGTGTGAATATTTTATTGAACAAAAACAAGTGACACTATTTTTGTTAATAGAAAACATAAACAAGTTTGTGTGAAACAGTTTCTGAATTAAAAGTAACAAGTGGATTTTTAAAACAAAAAACTTTTTAACAAGAAGGTGCTAATGAGATGTAAGAATTAGATTAGCCATATTATTTAAAATTGACCTAGTTTGGTAATTCTAATAAAATATAAGTTATATTAGTGAAGTATGGAATATCTTCATGCTCTCAGTTCTAACCACTTCAGCTTCACCTATTTATATAGAAAGTAGGTTGAAGTAAAGAAGGGTTCACCTCTTTTCTTTCAATGCGTAAGCTTGTGGTTAAGACCTGTAGATGTCCCTACATTTGCATTTTCAAGTGCACATGCTAAAAGGTTTATTGACTTAATAAATATCAATAAACATTGTAAATATGAAAATTTTAAATCATCATTTTCAACCATCATCAATCCATTGTAAGATGAAGGTCACTCCAAGTTCAATTTCTATTCTCTGATCTCTAGCCTCTTTTCTTCACACCAACCCATCACAATTCCTTATTTCATCCATTCATCTCATCATTTTCTACATCTTTTATAATCTCTTAGAATCCAGTTTGAGATTTCAACTGTCCATCTATTATCATTGCTTCTATCAATATGTCCAGCCTCTTAATTCTTTCAGTGATGTCAATAACACTTGTTTGTTGTCTCATCCATGTATTTTATTTTCAATCTCGTTATTCCTAAACATGCATCTCTCCATACTTCATTGAGTGGTCTGGAGTCTCTATATTGCTTTTTTGTTAAGTGTCCAAGTCTCAGATCCATAAGTAAGAACTGATAAAACACATTTATTAAAAAAATTTGTTTCCAAACACGTAGGCATATTTCCCTTTAGTATTAAGTTATTTCTACCAAAAGCACTCCAACCAAGTTTAATTCTATTATTAATTTCATCCATTATGTTTCCTTCTGTAGTAATAATGTGACCAAGATGTTTGTAGTTGTTAACTTCTTCTAACCTATCATTATCAATCTTAATTTCCATCTTTTAAGAAAATGCATTGAGCATTACTTTAGTTTTTTTAACATTTACTTTTAATCCTACTTTCTTACTTTCATCTGATAACTCTTGCAACATTTCCTGAAACTCTGAAGTATTATTTTCAAAAGCAACTACATCATCAGCAAAATCTCCATTTACTTTTATTCCTTCAGCTTCCCATTTTAATCCACAAAATACTTATTGCAGCTCTGTTGTAAAAAGTTGTGGATATGGAGTCACCCTGTCATACACCCTTCTCAATGTTAACCTTAGTAGTATCATTATGTAATCTAATTGTTTCTGTTGCATTTTTGTAAATATTCCTCAAAATATGACAATATTCTAGGTCTATATTTTCATAATCTAATGCTTTAATCACTGAAACTGTTTATAGAAGAATCAAATGCCTTTTCATAATCTACAAGTGGTTTTAGTACTGTAGATCATATCCAGATATTGAGAGAAGTTATAGAAAGAATCAATGAATATGAGTTGCCATTATGCTTTGAATTTGTAGATTATGAAAATGTGGTACTTACTACTTATCCAGGCTTGGCCTTCTGTTGGCATTATTGCCAATCCAAAACAGCTAAAAATGCTGTTTATGTGGCCTAATTTACAGGTAAGAAAACAATTATGTTTGTCTTACCTATTGAAGGCCATTTATTAGTGTTGCATAGAAATATTATGGTCTATTTTGTGCTTCATGACTATATGTAAAATTTGATTTTTTCACTGTCTGCTACTGTCTCGTCTGACGGTGTGTGTTTTCCAACAGTCGACAACTTTTTAAATTTCCATACAATAGTAATTTAATTTTTAATAAAATTATGGAGTGTGAGCAAGTAAAAATTGTCCAAGTTACCCCCCTCCCTTACTAACACACTGTGTAAAGTGCAAAAGCTTGACAAGTGTAAAAAAGATGAAATTTTGCAAGGTAAAGCATAAATTCTCATTTCAACATGGAATAGTGTGATAGTAATAAAATGGCTGCCGAAAGAATTACTTTAGCACAATTACTATCAACTGAGGTCACTGCTGTGGCCTTTTTTTAATGTTACCATGTTCTATTAGAGTTAAAGTGATGCAAGTGTGGAGAAGGCATGACTTTGTATACTTTGAAAAACATTTTCCAGTTTCATTGTAAATCTGTATTCTGTCATTGTAGATCTTCCATTCGGAATGGCAGTTGGTTGGAAGGAATAAGAATACCATTTGTAATAGTCATACAACTCATGTATTTATGGACCTGTGAGCAGATGACACTAGAAAATGTCTGTTCAGAACTGGGCATTAACCAAAAAACAGTAGTTGAGTGGACAAATGGTCTTAAAGAAGTATGCCATGAGAATCTGTCCTCTAGACTCTGTCGTCAAATCGGCTGACCTGGTATGGCAGTAGAGGTAGTTGAGACTATGTTTAGTCAAAAAAAACTACCAGGACAGGATACTTCCTCATCAGTGGGTTTTTGGGGGCATGTGCCACAATACAGGAGACTGTTTTATTACCACTGATACCTTACACTGTGCTGCTACCTACTGGATGCTCTGAAAACTAATGTTAAGCCAGGATCCACAATCACCAATATACGTATTTCATGCTAAACCAGCAATCATCAGTTGGTCCAGATTATCATCTCCACACATATATGCTACAAGTGCTCAGATATATATTAAGATAGCAAATTCTCCTACTTTAATGGACAGGCTTCAATCTACTCCACACTCCAACTCTTCAACCGTCCATCCAATTGAAAATCTGATGATGGAACGCTCAAAGGCCACCCTGAGGCCGAGATTATTGTCACACCCATGTTGACCTAAAGTCAATCTGACCCCTCATGTACAGGACATAATCCATTAAATACATATACAAAGGATAGGCAGACATCTCTAATATGTAATAGCTGAAATACACAGGCTTATATATACCTGTGTCTATATATGTAATAGACAGGGTATGAGCACAGACCTTCACATGACCCACCACTCTCACACTATCTCATAACATCAGAAACAGACCGAGAAGGGGAGGGGAGCAGTACAATTTTTTTGAGGATGGATGTGGTGGTGGTGTTTTTTAAATATGATAAAAACACTTAAATGTTTAAAAAAATGTCTTGTACACAGATTTTTTTCTAACTCTACTAGCAATTTCACAGGATTATCCAAAAAATAATACCCAAACTTTTAAAAGAAAAAATTCAAATTTATTAAATAAATATTATTTAATTATTGCTACAAAAAGTATTTTTTTAAATATTAATTTGTTTTGTTCTAGCATGTATTTTATTATCCGGGTTCATTTTATAGAAATAAATGAATGTCTAAAGCCATATTTTCAAGTTTTTCTTGTGCATGCCCTGGATAAAAATGTCTTTTAGTCGTTGGTGGCCTAGTGGTTAGCATAGCTGCTTTCTAAGCAGTTGTTCCGGGTTTTCTTCCCAGCCGATGCTTTGACTTATGAAAAAAAAAGAGTCTTTTAATTTACAAATTTTATTTCATATAATGGGAAAGGAGGGAGCTAAAATTTACTTTTCAGAAAGACCCATGTTACCTATGCAGCAATGCTGTTTATAGATAGGAGAATTACTGGGGGGAAAAGATTTATAACTAAGTGGATTTTCATTTTTAATCTAATATTGCTCTCACACTGCTTGTCACAGTGAAAAGTTGTCTGGTTCTCTCTAAGCTTAAGCAGGGCTATTTCTAAATCAATGCATGTGTTTCATAATGACATGGTTAGTTTAATTATTTGCCATAAAAATTTTAAGATGCTAGTGAGTCTGGATCGAGAGTTAAAATCTGTGTAGTGAGTCTGGATCGAGAGTTAAAATCTGTAATATGACTGTTTTATATCTTAACTCTCATTGGAAGAACACACTAAGAATTAAATTTTATTTAAAATTGGGCAAAACTGTTGTTGAAAGTTTTGAAATGATTTATTATGTATATGACAGTAGGTTCATGAGCTATAAGAATATTTTCAAATGGTTTTCAAGATTTCATAATGGCAAGGAGAACATCTAAGATGATCTACAGGGATACAAACATTGAGACTTATGGTCCAGGCAATGTAGCACTTTGAAATTTTTGTGGTGAATAGCTAAATTATATAACATGCATTGATTTAGAGATTGGGTTGTAGGCATCTTGGAAAGAGAACTAATCTCTTTTCATTGGCATACACTGTATATTTTGTTATAACGATTAGATCTGCCATCATGTATGCATATAAATTAAGTTCTTTGTCCTCGCCTACAAAGTTCCTTATTTGATTCATCAACTTTATATGTAGATTCATCCTAGGTCTTTTATAACCTTTTGGAATCCAGTTTAAGATCCCAATTGTCCATCTGCTATCATCTCTTCTACAAATATGTCCAGCCCAGATCCATATCAGAGTTTACATTCTTTTAATGGTGTCTATGATACCTGTTTGTTTATTGCTTTTGATCCCTTGTAGTCACCCAATTATTTTGCTTTTGATCCCTTCTAGTTAATTCCAGTAAATATATTTTAATAATTGATAGAGCATTATGGAATATATGTAATTAAGCAAATTCCCTAATTTTCTAAGCACCTCTTATTACAAATCCATTACATTCCAACTATCCATCAATATATAAAAGTTCCAAACCATCTATTACAAACATGTTTTGTGAATAACCCCTCTCATCAGATGATCTAAAGACTTGAAATGTGAATCTAAACTGATATATATATATATATATGATCACTAGGCAAGTTACAAAATTTGACTTGTTTTATTATATATTGTAACATCCACTGCTCTATTAGGGTTTTTTATGAGTTAACTACACATACTAGGTGACCAAATTACATCCTATCTACTAAATTTGTTTCATCAGACAATTCAGTAAGATTTAATGGACGCAATTATTTTTCCTGGTCACACAACACCCTTTTAACTAATGTAACTACTAAAATAATGGGATCATGTAAGCCAGTTTTTAATTTATTTGAAAGGTGCCAGGATTCTATATCAGAATCCACTGGCTAAACCCCTTTTATTTATTTAGTTACGACAAAATTCTGGAGGATTGAGTTTTGGTACAGCATTGGCAAAGGTCAATTATATTTTCAAATCTTAATAATTAACATTAATAAATTTATTAATAATCATTAATAATGTCAATGAATAGTTGGTATTAGAAATGAATATTTTTATTCTAACAAATTAAAATATAAAAATAAAAAAAACACATTATGAATTAATTAATTGGAAAGATGACACTCACACTAATCCAGATATGAATCAATTAATAAAAAAAAAAGTTCAACAGTTATAGTTCTTAGGTAAACAAAGGTCTCTTGATAATAGAATTTAAAGTCTTTATTGGGATGGTTTTAAGCTTATTTTAAGAATTATTTGCAAACTTTGTCACAATCGAGAAAAGTTACTCTTAACGTATCGGTATCTTGGTGTAGGTTTATGGGATCGCGAGCTCATAAGAATTTCCATTGGTCTCTCTTGCCAGCATCTTCCATTATTGTTCCATTCTATAGCTGGAGAAAAGGCATGGTTGTAGTGACTCTTTCATTGCAAAAAGTGGTCTTCATAAGACCCGTTTCCATGCTTGTGTGACAGCTTGGTACAGCAAGTGGCGTACCTGTTCAGAGGTATATTACTGCCACAGGTTATGCTCGGGGAAACCTCCAACTCTCAGACATGTAACTAGAAGGTAAAGAGAAGACCTAGATCAAAGTTGTCAACCTCCTTTTATACCTCAATCCATTTTTTGAAACTTCTGTGCATCTTTTTATCAGCATATTAGATAATAATCTTGGACATTCTCTCTTAAATTTAAGTTACAAAGTCCTCCTTTCACAAAGTCCCTCTGCCATCTTTAATTAGCTAAAATATTTTTCTTTTAGCTTATCTGGATTAGTAATTTGTGTATCTTTTGTTCTTTCCAAAATTTACTTTAATTTTTAATTAGATACAAAAAAAATATGGACGAAAATTTTACTTTCATTGTACGTTTTTAAAAAAAAAAAAGATTATATAAACTAAAAATTTAATTACATCTTTTTAATAAGAATGCTAAATTTACTTTTTTTTTTTTCTTAGCTTTTAAATATCTTATCAGAGGCCAATATATTTGTAATGTATAAACAAAGGGTACAGGGATTTAATCACCCTCCCTCAGGTTATGAATTACAAGGACTCTAAATATTGAATAAACGATCAAGAATAAAATGAAATTATTTATTTAATTAATTCTTTTGTATAGGTATGTGTATATACTTTTAGGTAACAGTTTTCTTAATTTAATTAAGTGGACTTTTAATGATGAGTACCATAATTATAGTTCCTTTTTATATGTATTCATTGCCATTGTGAATAGTTTGTGGTTATCTATATTTCAAATATAATATTAATTTTCCTTTGCTCATATATGTAATTCATTTGCATATGTACATGTGTATTCTGTGTGAAGATTTTCTTGATTTATTATATAAAATTATAATAAAAATAGTAAAATTGTGATGATATATTATATAAATAACTATAATAATGACATATCTTTTCTTTGATCCTGAAAAAACATGTTACTTTCAATTAAGATCGTTCAAGAGGAGAGAACCCCTAATAGAAGAAAAAATAAGGATGTGATTTTGATAAACAGAAATAGGACATCTTTAGATAATAGACAATGTGCAAATGTTAAAGTTCATTAATCTTGACATCTAACATGACCTTAAATTTCAGTTGAAGATGGTTAAAAAATGAACTAAAAGTACTTCTGCAAATTACTATAGTTATTAAATATATTATCACTATTACACATTTTATTATAATATTTCATAAGAGCTAATAAGATTATTAAAAAAAGAAATGGTTTATCAGGGTCTTTCTTCTGGACATTCAAGATTGGCTCTTATCAGTGCATTTGAATCCAAACATAAGATGGTCATTCTTATTTTCTCAAAGCCTCTATCTTGAATCAGGTGTGAAAGTATTCTTGCAGTTTTAACATCACTGTTTAATGGTGCTAATGAGAAGGAATTATTACCTTCTATATAATTACAATAATTATTCTATAATGAAACAGTCAGTTTTATCCACCTGCCTGTTTCACATATTTTACCCCCACACCTACCTCTATGCCAGGTTTAAAGCCTCTCAGAGTACCCATTTAAACAACCTTAGATTACTATATATGCAGAATCGTGTATATATTCACGAATGGTAAGTCTGTAATTTAATAGTATATGTATATATTACAGATATGTATTCATTTTGAAATATTTCTAGTTTAAGAAATATTTTAGTTTAAATTATTTAGCCAATTTTATTGTTATATTACTGAAATGACATATGTATATAAGCCATTTTCTTCCGTTGTTGTTATTCTGCATGTATGGTAATAAAATTAGTTTTCTATTAATTATCAAAGCAACTTTTAATTTTTGTAAACAACTCTTAAAATTAGGTCACACTATAGTCCTAAAATAGCATGAACTTGATTTTATAAAACTAAAATGTTAATAACAATTTGGAGAATTTTATAGCATTGTCACAATAAACTGCAGGAGAAAAAAGCAGAAAAACAAAATCTAAATTAGTTGCCGTAATTAAAAATGTTTTTCCTAAAATAAAGTAATGGGTTTTTTTTTAATAGTTTTAGCAATTAAATATGTTTTTCTAAAATAAATAAATAGACTTTTCAGCTATGGACAAGCTTGTAAAAATAACCAGGTGGCCAGAGGTAGAAAAATATAAATAATTAAAGTTTTGTTGCCAAGGATCGATCATATATATAATAAGTGAATTGTAAACAAAACCCACATTCATTTCACCTTCAAAGTGATAGGGTAAAGTAGGCCATAACTCACTCACTGCCTCCTACCCTTGCTGGAGAGGAAAGAACTTCGGTCCGATAAAACATAATGCCATACACCAGCAAAGCACTCCATGGAAAAACCTCCATTAACTTTAAATCATCACCAAAAGTGTCAATTTATTATCCTCCCAAGTGCTCAGAACTGCAATGGAGTCAACAGACTGGTAAATTGATAAATTTTCACTCAGAGCTCTGTTCATAAACTTTGAGTTTCAATTCTTTATTTAAAAAGTGAGCTATTTCTTAAACCTACCTTTCCAAACACCTTTTCTAAAAATCTACAAAGAAAGCTGTTAAATGTTAATGTTTAAATCTTCTCTGAATGTAAAACTTGTAACATTGAATTCTCTGTTAAAATGTAAAACTCTAATAATCTATTTTAAATTAAATGTATAATTTTCTGTGGTCTTTTATGCCTATTTCTAATCTATCCAATTTATTCTATAATTTTTATCATTTTAGTATTATATACATTTAATATGCCAAATAACTTGAAACCATGAGTATTTATAAGTATAATTTTAGCTTATCAATCTGTGAAGATAATTTTAAATCTTCACTATAATAAATATTAAATAATTGAATTATTATTTTTCTCACTCACTGTTTTGAGATATTATTATTTTACTGATTAATTTTGGTTATTAATATTCTAATAATCAGTCATTCTCTAGTTAAAATTGTAGTTTGCTTAACTCTAGTTATAAATTATAACTATTTATATATGTAACTCGTACATCATAGGAACTAGCCACAGAGATATTCTCAAAGCATATTTTAATGTTTTATTCGTAATTACCCTGCAAATATGCTTTGTCCTCCTTATATTTATATATGTTGAGATGCAGGTGATAATCTTAAACTAGGTTACTAATTAATTTAGTCCCTAAATAGTATATTTGAAATATTGAATTTGAGAACTGGGTTGTATAGATATGCAAATAGATACTATCTATTTTTAAGGCATGATAATATAATTTTACGTATTTGCATTATTTATGTATAAGCTGCAGATGTGTCCTTACTAAGTATGCAATGTAAAATTATCTGCCTGCTGCATGATTCTTGATGAGTTGCTGGCAGAGGTCACACTTATCCTCTTAGTTTGGGTAAAGCACACTCTTTTAGAACCAGGGCACATGGACCTAGATTATTTATAATTAATGCTTATCCAACTCCCTGAACTACTAATGTTCCGGTTCGTAGCAAGTTGAGTGGTTATAGGGCAACCGAGCCTTTGAAGCTGAAGCCCATGAATAATGACCCATTCGCACCTTCTAGCTTTATTAATATTTTATTACATGCTAGAGAGTATTCTCTCCCTTTATATTGAACACTTATCTAGCATCAGTGTATGTTCTAATCTAAGTTAACATGCTAACCTGCATATCTCTGAGCCTAATTATGTGCTTGACTTAACTTTGCATAGATAGATGCCTCAGGAGCACTATTAATTTAGTTATATAACTTTGGCTATTAAGTTCTATATGATTTAGCAGACTACACAAGAGCTAGAAATTTTGCATATTAATATAGGCATAAACTTCAATACCGCACTACACTTTATTGAACACCTGAAGATGAGATAATATGTAACATTAATTTTATTAGTTATGCAATGCTGTGTGCATAATCTCTCACGTTTTCATATATTTCATTTTACTATTTGTTATTATTTTTATTAAATTAATAATATTTAAAATATAACTTGTTTCCATATCTTTATTGACTGTGAGTTCATTTTTATCCAACTCTAGATTTATTTACACATACATCATTATATCTATATGTAGATCATTCTATCAAATTTCATAATCAATCACTGGTATATTAATTAATCACTTAGTCATATGTGTGTATATCTGACCAAATCAGTGTTAAATTAGTTAATTTATGAGTCGCTTGTTTTACCCTGGGTGACTGCCAGACTGTGGTTAAATTGAATGTCTGTGTAAGTTGAGAAATGTCATCCATAGGTATTAGATTATTGATCAGAGGTGAAAGGATTAAATGTTGGTCGGATTCTGGATTCTAGCATCCAGATTTGATCAGCTTTAGTGTATTTTGCTTGTGTTCTAGATTTTGTTACATGGAGGGACAATTCTTACTGTCACATAGGGTTTTTTTTTCCAGGTTCTGGCGTGACAATGTAGGATTTCAATAATATAATCACTCATATACCCTGAGTAAAAGTTTTTTTTTTTCCAAGTTCTGGCCCCAAAGAAGAATAAAACTTTTTTTTCCCCTCAAAATATATAATTAGTTTTTTATTCTGGGTTCGATAATTATTTTCCACAGCCCTGAATCAAATATATGTGGAAGAAAAAGATATATGTGAATGTAGAATTTTTTTTCTCTCGAATTCTGGATGACCGGATGTGAGGTTTCGTTGATTATTTTACACAACCCTGAATTGAATGCATATGGGCAAAGAGAAAAAAAGGGAAAGGGGATATATATATATATATATGTGTCCTAATTTTGTTTTCTCCTTTCAAAATATATGTATATTTTTTTTTCTCCCGAGTTTTGATGTGACAATATGAGTTTTTTAATGTAAACACCCACATACCCTCAGTGATAATTTCTGTTTGAGAAAAAAAGGAGGAAAAGTTATTTATATGTAAGATATGTAAAAAAATTTATATATGTAGTATAATTTTTTAACCAAGTTCTGGATGTCCAAGTGTAAGGTCCTCGATTTATTCCACACACTGAATATGGATGTATGTGTGTAGAACTATTTATATATTGACTCCATAATGCATGTGAAATTTTTTCTTTTGCCTGGGTTTGAATACTCAATTGGGGGATACATTAATCTATTACATACACTGAGATGGTTCATATCTTCATACTCTGTGTCAGTAACTATATATAGATGAAAATTTTCCAGATTTTGTTAAAATATGCCATAACTTTTGTTACATGTATATGTATAATATATTGATGCGGGATAAATCATGTAATAATAAAAATGTTTTTTTTTTGGTTTCACTCTTGTCAAATCATAAATCCCATCAGTCATAGGTTAAAATTATAAAATAGTATGTGGATATAAAATATTTTTTTCCCCAGATATATATGTGTAAAATATTTTTTTGGTTGGCATATACTGCAGAGTTTATATATACATATAGGGTGATTGAAATGAAATACTTAGTGGTCTGATGAACAATTTAAAAATTTTTAAAAAATATATGATGTACATAGACGCAAATTTTACTTGCTCATTGATGGCTGGTGCCTGAGAAGACTATATGTCTCTCCTAATAAATGTTGTCATCAGGAGTGAGGAAACACATAATAATAATAAAGGAAATCCAATGTTTTTTATATAATATTTTAAAGAGTTGAGTTGGATGCAGATAATGAAATGAGTTCGACAAGATCAATAAACTATATTAGTGTATGGGTACTCAAATAAAGTTCAAACTGGCATAAAAATAATAATAAACACAATGATGAATCTTCATCAAATTTCTTTTTTAGTAGCAATGATTGCAGTTAATCTGAGAAAGAAACAGGCCCTTTGGGGTAAGAGTTTATTTTACTAAATTTTGATTCATAAGTTTTATATAGTTTTTATTTATTAATTTCTAGTATTGTAATTTATGAACCACATATATGTTAGGCAGGAAAATTTAATAGTCATATATATACATAACATATTGAGCAGAAAAAGTTCGTAATTGGACCTTTTTTTTTTAAGTTAAGTATGACACTGCATATCATGATGGAGATAGGGCAAGTTAGGAGTAAGTTGGTGTGGGATGAGGCTAGTAATGAAAGGGACCATAGGGCAAGCCATTTCCAGAGGGAAGAGCAGTGAGAAGCCAGATTGATAGAATATTGTAAAACTTTTCAATCATAATATAAAAGTAAGCATTAATAGAGACAGTATAATGAAAGAATGGATCTTGGTATGGAGATAAAGATGGAAGGATACATGGAAAGCCCTGTATATTGTAAAAATCCCTTCATGGTACAACCTGTCGTGAATGCAGAGTTTATTGCCATGCTCTCCCAACTTATAAGAGAAGGGTCAAGGTAGTCAGAAGAAAGGAATCAAAATCTGGAGGCAAAAATTCTAGGGAGTTTAGGAAGAGAATCAGCAGAAGATGACAAACTCCTGGAAAGTTTAGAGGTCAGAGATGGGGAAGCAGGAAAAAAGCAGAAAAAAGGTTTAGGGGAGTTAAAGGCAGGTTGCCTACAGAGTTTCCAAGATATAGTATTGGAGACCTCAGGAATAGAACAGAGGAAGGAGCAGAGATATCTGGCAGAGAATGTTGTTGGTTCAGAGATGGAGGAAGGTACGGCCTTACAGACCTCAGGGATAGAACATGATGAAGTGGGAATGAAAGGTCAGTTTAAGAGATAATTTAGAAGTGGCTCAGGGCTCTCAGGAGTTCCAAAGGGAGAAACAGACCAAGTTATACTGGATTTGGTAGATGATGGTGAGGCAGTGGAAGAGGGGGTCAAGGAAACTCAACAAGTTTCATTAGAGGCAGCAGAGATCCAATGTGATCTAGAAGTAAAATCCAGAAGAATTAGGTTGGATCTGGATGTACTGGAGGGGAACTTGGTGTATGTAGAGATACCTACAGTTTGTAAGTCCATCTGCCAAGACCAGGTTGACCAGCTGATCGAACAGGTACCCATGTCTGTGGGGAACATAGTGAATGAATAATATAGGATTGAACCTAATATGGGATACAAGCATAAAGATGTAGGTAGAACCTATAGAATTTATCCCACATAAGATTAGAAAGGCTGGAGACACCACTGAGCCCCCAATTTTACATATGACACCTGAAAAAGGTGGAGTGGCAATTGGGGATAACCATCAGGATATGGGGTTACCAATAGGGTATTCATTGATGGAGGTATCAATCTTTACAAATTGTCAGGTCCAGACAGGTTCTAATTGGAGCTGAAAACCTTAATCCCACTGATCTGGAGGTCTGTGATAGCAGCCCCATGATGAGATGGAGTATGGCACTACAGAGGCTGGAGTGGAGAATGGACATGTTACTCTGGTCAGGAAAAGGGAGTCCTGAATATATTTGATAGACATCCAGAAAAATTTGGATCATACCACCCATCCCTCAAAGATGGACCATTAACAATGGTGACAAATAGGATAGATCTAAAAGATGTACAGCTATTCAGACAGGAGCATAGGTTTACCCATCCCAGTGATAGGAGGCTATATGAATATCAGACTGTAGCTCCTTATGAACTAGGGAAGCACCCATTTTACTGTGAACATTGGAAAGCCAAGGAAGCCATTAGGAGACCATTTGCTGGGCTGATTTATGTGCCATTCACAAGAAGCACCAGATAAATCATTCACTGGGCTTCTGGTGTTTTTACAATTTGGTGAATGGAATCAACCCCTACTCAAAAGGTCATCAGATTACCATAAATATTGACAGAGGTAGGGATTGGTGTGCTACCAATATTACATTCAGGCATGAGGCCAAAGCATGTTGAAAGATAAGGTATTGAAAAATAAGGTGTTGAAAGATAAGGTATTAAAAGAGAGGATGTTGAAAGATAAGAGGGTGGTCATGGGAGTTTACCATCCTCATAAGCTAAAACCAGGTGTCAATCAACCCCTGATCCTATGTAAACAATATGAGGTACATGGATCAAACCACTACCTTTTTTCCCTTGTAAACTAAACTAACCAACCCTGGGGGTTTTCTAACACCATATAATTCATTTATATATTTGTTTTTTTAATCACTTTATAAATATAGTTTTCTTTTTATACATTTGTATTGTTAATTAGTTTAAGTAGAAGTGTTTTTGATCTATTTCTTTATCTATTTTATATAAGTTTTCTTTATGGGGTGGAGTGAGAGTATTGACTAAGCAAAGTTAGGATATGTTAAGATATGTTCAGACAAGAGCCCATTTAAAATCAGTTGTTCGATCATTTTGTAAAATCCAAATTAAGTAAAGGCATTTTTTTTTGTTTTTTTAAGTAAGTTTGGGGATATGAAACAGTCAGTTTTATCCACCTGCCTGTTTCACATATTTTACCACCACACATACCTCTATGCCAGGTTTAAACCCTCTCAGAGTACCCATTTAAACAATCAGATTACTATATATGTGGAATCATGTATATATACACGAATGTGTCTGTAATTTAATAGTATATGTATATATTACAGATATGTATTCATTTTGAAATATTTCTAGTTTAAAAAATATTTTAGTTTAAATTATTTAGCCAATTTTATTGTTATATTACCAAAATCATATATGTATATAAGCCATTTCCTTCCATTATTGTTATTCTGCATGTATGGTAATAAAATTAGTTTTCTACTAATTATCAAAGCAACTTTTACCTTTTAATTTTTGTAAACAACTTTTAAAATTAGGTCACACAATAGTCCTAAAATAGTGTGAACTTGATTTTATAAATCTAGAATGTTAATAACAATTTGCAGAATTTTATAGCATTGTCACAATAAACTGCAGGAGCAAAAAAGCAGAAAAACAAAATCTAAATTAATTGCTGTAATTAAAAATGTTTTTCCTAAATAGCAATTAAATATGTTTTTCTAAAATAAATAAATGGACTTTTCAGCTATGGACAAGCTTGTAAAACTAACCAGGTGGCCAGAGTGAGAAAAATAGAAATACTTGAAGTTTTATTGCCAAGGATCGATCATATACATAATAAGTTAATTTTAAACAGAATCCACATTTGTTTCACCTTCAAAATGACAGGGTAAAGTAGGCCATAACTCACTGCCTCCTACCCTTGCTGGAGAGGAAAGAACTTTGGTCTGATAAAACATAATACCATACACCAGAAAAGCAGCCCATGGAAAAACCTCCATTAACTTTAAATCATCATCAAAAGTGTCAACTTATTATCCTCCCAAGTCCTCAGAACTGCAATGAAGACAACAGACTAGTAAATTGATAAATTTTTACTCAGAGCTCTGTTCATAAACTGTGACTTTCAATTATTAATTTAAAAAGCTAGCTATTTCTTAAACCTACCTTTCCAAACACCTTTTCTAAAAGTCTACAAAGAAAGCTGTTAAATGTTAATGTTTAAATCTTCTCTGAATGTAAAACTTGTAACATTGAATTCTCTGTTAAAATGTAAAACTCTAATAATCTATTTTAAATTAAATGTATAATTTTCTGCAGTCTTTTATGCCTATTTGTAATCTATCCAATTTATTCTATAATTTTTATCATTTTAAATTATATATATTTAATATGCCAAATAACTCAAAACTGTGAGTATTTACAAGTATAATTTTAGCTTATCAATCTGCGAAGATAATTTCAAATCTTCACTATAATAAATATTAAATAATTGAATTATTATTTTTCTCACTCGCTGTTTTGAGATATTATTTTTTACTGATTAATTTTGGGTATTAATATTCTAATAATCAGTCATTCTCTAGTTAAAATTGTAGTTTGCTTAACTCTAGTTATAAATTATAACTATTTATATATGTAACTCGTATGTCATAGGAACTAGCCACAGAGATATTCTCAAAGCATATTTTAATATTTTGTTCGTAATTACCCTGCACATTAGCTTTATCCTCATTAGATTTATATATGTTGAGACACAGGTGATAATCTTAAACTAGGTTACTAATTAATTTAGTTCCTAAATAGTATATTTGAAATACTAAATTTGAGAACTATGTTGTATAGATATGCAAAAAGACGCTATCTATTTTTAAGACATGATAGTATAATTTTACGTATTTGCGTTATATATGTATAAGCTGCGGATGTGTCCTTACTAAGTACGCAATGTACAATTATCTGCCTGCTGCATGATTCTTGATGAGCTACTGGCAGAGGTCACACTTATCCTCTTAGTTCAGGTAAACCACACTCTTTTAGAACTAGGGCACATGGACCTATATTATTCATAATTAATGCTTATCTGACTCCCTGAACTACTAATGTTCCTATTCATAGCAAGTTGAGCAGTTGTAGGGCAACCTAGCCTTTGAGGCTGAAGCCTGTGAATAATGACCCATTCTCACCTTCTAGCTTTATTAATATTTTAATATGTGCCATAGAGTATATAGGTAAACCTATAATAAACCAGTTTTCTCTCTCTTTATATTAAACACTTATCTAGCATCAGTGTATGTCCTAATCTAGGTCAATGCACTAACCTGCATATCTCTCAGCCTAATTATGTGCTCGACTTAACTTTGTATAGGTAGACACCACAGGAGTGCTATTAATTTAGTTATATAACTTTGGCTAGTAAATTCCATATGATTTAGCAGACTACACAAGAGCTAGAAATTTGGCATATTAATATAGGCATAAACTTCAATACCCCACTACACTTTATTGAACACCTGATGATGAGATAATGTGTAACATTAATCTCATTAGTTATGCAACACCTGCATGCATAATCTCTCATGTTCTCATTATATAATTGTGTATATTTCATTTTACTATTTACTATTTTTATTAAATTAATAATATTTAAAATATAACTCGTTTCATATCTTTATTGTCCGTGAGTTCATTTTTATCCAACTCTAGATTTATTTACACATACATCATTATATCTATATGTAGATCAGATCATTCTATTAAATTTCATAATCAATCATTGAGATATTAATTAATCACTTAGTCATATGTGTATATTGAAACAGTATATTCCTGCCCTCATATATGTTTCACCTATTTTTCCCCACTGACACATCTATGCTGGATTTAAACACTCTCTAGTACATGTGTATATATCCACACAGTTATATATGTAATCACACAGTTTTATATGCATTCACACAGTTATATAGTTATTGTCACACATACATGCATATATAAATGACTGTAATATTAATGTTTGTATAGATATATTGCAGCATTTATAATTTGTTTAATAAATAATATTTTGTATAAAATTTATTTAATTTAGAAAATGTACAGTTAAATATTCGCTAAATAATCTTTAGCAAGTTTTATTTAGAAGAATTGTGAATTCATGTGAAATTAACAAAATAGTGATAAAACAATTTAGAATAATTCTCAAGTTGATTGAATAGAAAATTTAGAAATAAACCTTCAATTGATAGTGTTGTACAAATGGTTTATGAGCTATAACCATTGTGTTCTCAAACTCATTACAAATGTAATGAAATTTCTTTTTCCAGATCGAAACCAGTAAAGGTTTTGGGCAATAAAATAAAAAAAAGAATAGAGTCAAAGAAACCGATGACTATGAACTATAAAATCTAGAGGGGGGGTTGAATTCTGAATTAAAATAGATAGTCAGGCTGGTTTTTGATCTAGGGAAATTTAAATATTGTAGATTTCTTAGGTTAAAGGTTGTTTTTGGCTTGCCTTTCCTGTAAATTGTTGTGAAGTCCACTCCAATATGGTCGAGTAGAATAAAATATTTGCTGGCTCTTTTGATCCGAGATGGTGCTCTCAAATTCTTTCAGCATACCTATGAACAAATTTTCCAGCAACTGCATGAGATGGAGATATGGAGAAACTTAAAACCTACCTGAAAAGAAATGCCACTGAAATTATGCGACTGTTTGATGCCTTTCCAGCCACTATCATTGATATATGCTTCAAGTCCACCAAGAAGACAGTGATGGTAATAATTTTAAAAACTGCAGCCTATGAACTTAATCTATAAACTTTAAACTAGCTTTCCACTATAAAAGAACGTTCTATCTAAATTATCAAAACTCTTTAATTTTTACCCTATTGTAAAAGAAACTCTGAAAATTTGTGTAACTTTATATATATTGTTAAAATCATTTCTGAGTTGCTCTCTTAAAATCTATAACTTACTTTAAAGTAACAAAAAGGAGAAAGAAGTTTTTCTTTAATTTTCTAAACTGCTGAAATCTTTTATAAATCAAAAAGATTTCACCTTTTGTGTTTAAATTCATTTTTTTTTTGTTTAATGCATGTGATAATATGCTCATCTTTCGAAGCGGTGAAGCTAATTAATTAATAAAGGAGATAATTGTAATCTCCACTTTAAACATTTTAAAAGCATTATTTATTGTATTGAATCACCATTTCAAAATTATAATATTGATAATAAATGGCCGCTAACCGCTCATTGTTATCATGGTTATTATGGTTATATATATATATATATTGTAATATTGTAATATTTTGCAAGGTTTGCTTAGCCGGTTTTATATATTATAACTTTTAATATCTATTAGTTAGAATGGGATATACTGGCTAGAGATGATAAAGTATATTTGTTAATATAAATATAATTTGTCCAAACTTCAAATACTTTTAGCAAACTTTATTTGTACATACACCTACGTTTCGACTGACCTGCAGTCTTCTTCAGAGTAAGGCCATAGCCTTACTCTGTAGCCTTACTCTGAAGAAGACTGCAGGTCAGTCGAAAAGTAGGTGTATGTACAAATAAAGTTTGCTAAAAGTGTTTGAAGTTTGGATAAATTATATTTATATGATATTCCGGCAAACATAAAGAAAAGTGTGATTTTGGTATATTTGTTAATGTTTGTATTAAGTCTAATCAAATATACTTTCCCTCCTTAATTATGAATATTTATATGCAGATTCAGGATCTTAACTAGATTACTTATTATATAGTTTAAGTCCCTTTTATTAGCATAATTATAATGCTATTTTAAGAACTGGGTTGAATTAGTATGACGATAGAAGCTATCTGTTTTAGGTGCAATTAATTATACACATACTTATTGCTCTATATATTGTGTGCATTGCGGGTGTGTCTTTATATAATACACTTATATGTGTTACGTTTTGCTGCATCTCTTAAATGGGTACAGGTAACAAGTCCCCCATTATTTAGTTCAAGTTATGGCTATTTTTATTAGAACTGGAGCATGCGAACTCAGAGTTTTTCTAAAGCCAATCTGAGTTCCTGAACTTATATGTTCATATATCAATAGCAGCAAACCGAGCATTTGATGCTGAAGCTCTTGAATAATCACTCACTCGCACTGCAAGCTTACTCTTTAATATTTTATATAGCGCCATAGCATATATATGTGAATCTAAGGGTAACCAGTTCTTTTTCCCATATTAATTAATCATTCAGCTTTAGTCTGAACTTTGAACCTGGATTATCAGGTTGAATCTGCATGATATTGAGCTTATTTAGTTGCCCACTTTATTAGTATATATAACAGCCACTTTAAAGCTGTCTGTACTCATCATTTCTACTAAGCTGTCAGCTTATAACTTAAGCAAACCAAAATCATAGGATGAGCATGTTAATTAGGCATGACTTATACACCTCACACACATTTGTATTGTAATATATTAAAAGAGGACAGATGAACTGATAACAGTTCGATCCATTATAAAATGTTTGCCTGTATTGGATACCTTGTTGAATATTGTACACTCCTTGCCATTGTGACTTTTTTTTTTATATTTTTGTTATTATTTTAATAAACCTTTTAAAATATAAACTGTTGCATGTCTTTCTTGCTCAGATTCTAGTTCAGACCAATCCACAGTATCTTATCCAATCCACTGTATCTTATCCAATCCACAGTATATTATTAAATTTCACAGTCCATTACTCCAATTTCTTAATGATTTTATATGCTATATGTGTATATCTCTGTAGTTAAGATTAATAGAGTGTTAAGTGCTATATATCACCCATTTAGTTAAGTCAGTAGTGACTTTAAGTCTCGTGTTTCACCCTGTCCTATGCCAGCTTGTGGTTAAATGAGGACTGAGTGTAGCCTCAGAGATGTCACTCATAAGGTGTTAAATTTGGAGTATTGGCAAATGAGTTGAAGTTTGGTCAGATTAGAGGTCTCAACCACCTCACTCTGGTCAGCTTTGGTATATTTTGCTTGGGCTCTGAATTTTGTTGCATTAGTGTACAAATCTGACCGTTACAGTATATCTGACCAAATCAGTGTTAAATTAGTTAAATTATGAGTCTCTTGTTTTACCCTGGGTGACTGACTGCTGGACCATGGTTAAATTGAATGTCTGTGTAAGTTGAGAAATGTCATCCATAAGGTATTAGATCATTGAGCAGAGGTGAAAGGATTGAATGTTGGTCGGATTCTGGATCCCAGCATCCGGATTTGATCAGCTTTAGTGTATTATGCCTGTGTTCTAGATTTTGATGTGGAGGGACAATTCTTACTGTTACAATAATGGACATTTTATTATATCATTAAAAGACAATCAACACTTAGACAATCCCAATATCAATAACAATCAACAATTTCAAACTGTTGTCAAGGCAACCTCCTTTTAACAATAAATATGGAATCACACCTTTATATATATATGTATTATCATTTTTAATCTTTATCAATGGAAGCTTCTCAAAGTTTATTCCACTTTCTTTGTTGCATAACCTTTTTTTTCATATCACTTCATCAAATTTTCTTGTCCATCCATCAGTTTATGTTACAGCTATAATATCATTTATTTAAATCGGCATCTTTTTTTTTGCCTTTGTCTTCTGGTTTTTTTTGTTTGTTTTGTTTTTATTGGTGATTTAATTATTGTAGATTCCACTGGCATTAATTGTTGACTCATTTCCATTAAATAGAAAACTGGAACTTTTAAATATATGTGATTTAAAAGAGTCACAAACTCTTTATACAGTAGTGCCACCCAATACAAACCATAATAATCAATGTATGCAAAAACATTTGTGCATAAAATCCTTATCTAGTGTGTACTCATCCAACATCCTCAGACAAGTTTCTGACTTGTGGCTTTCATCATGGATCTGAGAGCACCGTACCTAGATCTTAAAATCTAATGCAATCCTCCAGCAGCACTAGATGGCATCACTATATAAAGAGATTGTATTAACAACTTGTGTAAGCATACAAAATGGTATTCATGTTTATATGTAATTTATTCATAATCATCTCCATCTAAATAGAACAAATGCTATGGTTGATATTGCTTTTCCTTATATTATCATTTTAAAAGAAGTATATGGATTGTTGTGTCCTGGTTATGACAAAATAGAAAATGCAAATAATGTTTTATATTTGGTCATCTGTTAGATCATAATTTATTGTGATTGATTATGCAGCTTATATACAGACTTACCTACGTTACTCCAATTATTTTTATAAGTATTCATTTTTACGAAGGAGTATTGCTTTAGATATTTATGAAGGAATATTGTTTTAGATATTTGCAATAGTGTTTTATTGTTTGCATGATATATTGTATTTATTATTTAGGGGATGCACTTGATTATAGAATTATAAATCTGCAAGTACTATAATACAAACTTATACTTTGTAAATCATTTTTAGACTTCAAAAGGGTCAATCTCTTAAGGATAGTTTTAATCAGTGTTGTTTGTTTGTTGTACTGCAGCATTTTGTGGTATTATTTATGACATTGAGTTTCTGCCAAACCACCATTCTACCACTTATTTAAACCAAGCAAGGCAAAATAATCAATGGTTTACTGCTTTGGAGTTCAATAGTTTGTGCACTATAATTGACAGTGCTGATCCATGAACTATGAACCTTGACCTTGTAAACTTAATGCAAAAATATTAAAATCTCAGTGTAACAATTACTGTAGATTACTGCAATGCCCTCTAGCTACAGCATAAGACAATAAGTTTATCAACAAAAGAGCAGTCTCATCATTCCTGTCTCTTTTCTACATATAGAAGTAAATCTTAAATTCTTAGGTTTGAGGATTAAATTTTTGAAATCAATCAAGAAATTGATTTTAGTTACCAGAAATGGTGGGATCACTTTTTTATTGATAAAAATTATTGTCTTGTGCTACAGCTGGAGGGCATTTTAATAATTTGAAAATATCTAATTGACTTAATGCACAATAGTCTTTAAAGTTGTATTTATATATTACACTATTTCCATCATCTAATATGAGTAATGAATGTTTCTAGAAAAATTTATTTAAATATTGCAAATATATTCAACTGTTAGTAATAGCGCACAGGTTAGTATATGCACAATGCTTTGAGAAATTTTATTCTCACCTCTTTTTCAAGTGTTGCTGGCCTGACCAGTGAGAGTACTAGCATGGGAATCAAACCTTAGATTCTTGAGTATTGAAATTTTAAGGTAACACTATAATCAACTGAGCCATCCTGCCAAAGGCTACAATCAGTAGAAATTTCATAGGTTTCTTCTGATTTCTTCACTTCTTTTCCTAAGAGCAAAATTCGTGGTTTCCATACATTATGCATAATCACACTAAGTTGACTTATGGCTTTGATTGCCATTTTGCTTCATTAAATCTTCTTCTTTGTATCTTTTCTTCTCTATCTAATATTTTTGCATTTTTCCAATTGAACATATGTTCACTGGTACATATATGGTCTGATATCTTAGACACATCTGTTTTCTCTGTTCTAATCCTCACTTTGTGTTTTTGCAAGCACTTTTCAATGTGATGAAAAGTCTCACCAATATATATTGGAATATTTAAATAAAGTTATTTTTGTCTAAAGACATTCAATACTCATATTAGATGATGGAAATAGTCCAATATATAAATACAGCTAAAACACCATCATCACAAACCTTCAAGAAAAGACTTTAATGATGTTTTATGATCTGTGGAACAACTGAGTGCTACAAATCTGAAAGATTAATCAAAGAGTGCTCAGCAAATAGTAGTCTTAATATGAATATACCTTTTCTTGTTTCATGTTTATAATGTGAATATAAACGTTTTAGTGGCTGTTGCATTGAGATTTAACCTTGAACATTACCTATATATTTAGCTACATACATTTTACTTTCACGGTCTCTGTGCCACCTAGTGTAAACTTTAGTAATCAATAGATGCCAGATGATAGTGCTTAATAAATCCTTATCCAGTGCTGTCCTACCTAAATACCTCTAGACTAGTTTCTAGCTTATGGCTTTAGTGCCACCTAGTGTAAGCTTTGATAATCAATAGATACTAGATGATAGTGCTTAATAAATCCTTATCCAGTGCTGTCCTTCCTAAATATCTCTACACTAGTTTCTAGCTTATGGCTTGAGTGCCACCTAGTGTAAGCTTTAGTAATCAATAGTTGTTAGACGATAGTGCTTAATAAATCCTTATCATGTCCTGACCTATCCAATATCCCCAGACTAGTTTCAAGTTAATAGTTTTCCTTAGTGAGCAGTTTGGAATCTTAGAACAATACATCTGGAACTTTAGGATCTAGAATGCCTATGTTCTTCTATCAAGTTATCAGCACAAACTGGAAATAGTTGATCAAGTACTTTCAATCTAACCAAATTGCTTGAATAGTCACAGATCTAAAAACAGTTCAGGATCTTTAAATTATGGTGTCCATAAGCTTGAAACTAGTCTGGAGATATTGGGTAGGATGATGTAGGTAGGAATTTATTAAATACTATCATCTGGCATAATAACATATATTATAAATTTATAAAAGTTTTGGGATAATGGTACAGAAAGGAGTTTGATGTTAACTGAAAGAAGACCTTTGATTCCTCTTGGATGCACTAAAGGAACCAAGCAGGGAAAATTTCCTAATGTCCACTCCATATGTTCTTGTTGTTGCAGATGTTATTATCATGTTATTATTCATATAGTATACAAATAGATGGCTGCTAATCAACATGCATTACCCAGTGTGGTGAGTTCATTGAATTTTTATCTTTGAGTTTAAGATCAAGAAACACCATGGTCTTTTTGCTCAGTTTGTCTCATAAGGCAGAATGAATGTCTGAGTAAATGAAAAAAAAATTTCTAATATATATATCATCATGACAGACAAAAATGAATCATCCCTTTGTTGTCAGGAAACTGTAAGTCACCAGCCAAGGCAGAGATTGGTGGCCTATAGTGAAGGGTACTAAGAATCTCCCGATTATGGACCCAGTGTGCCTTTGAAGATTGCAAGAATCAGAATAAGAAGTGTCTTATATTGGATGTGTCATTATTGGACTTTGTGAAGTTAGAAGAAAAGGTGAAGAGACAATCAAATTAAAAGGTGGACATAAGAAGTGTCTCATATTGGATATGTTATTATTGGACTTTGTGAAGTTAGAAGAAAAGGTGAAGAGACAATCGATTTAAAAGGTGGACATAAGAAGTGTCTCATATTGGATGTATCATTATTGGACTTGTGAAGTTAGAAGAAAAGGTGAAGAGACAATCGATTTAAAAGGTGGATATGTACTCTACTACAAAGACACAAATATTGGAAGTATAAGTGGAGTAGGATTCATTATAAATAAAAAGTGGAAGATAACATTGTGGAGATTGATGATGTATTGGACAGAGTGGTAAGATTAGTTATTCAACTTAATAGCAGATAATTCATGTCTATGCCCCAACAAGTTTTCATAATGATGAAGTAGTAGTAGATTTTTATATGGATGTACAAAAGGGTTTTGGTCAGACTAAACAACATTTTAAAATTGTTATGGGAGAATTTAATCATAGAATTGGTAAACAAATGAAAGTTGAAAGTGCTGTAGGTAAATTTAGTTATGGTAATAGAAATGAGTGAGGACATGGACTTATGGAGTTTGCAGAAAGAGAAAAACTTTATATTATGAATTTTTCTTTTGAAAAAAATGTTAAAAGAAAATGGACATGGAAGCATCTGAATGAAAGTATAGCAGAAATGGATTATATTTGGATTAACAGAAAATATATATTTCAAAATTGTAATGTCCTTAATAAATTCAACACAGGAAATGATCATCGATTATTAACATGTAAGATATGTTAATGCAAAACTAGAGAAACAAAAATTAAGAAAAACCAATATTTACTATTGATATTCCTAATCTTCAGAAACATTCTAATAAATTTAAATTAGAACTGTCAAATCGTTTAAAGTATTAGTAGATTTTGAACACGAATCTGATTTGAATGAAATTAATAAAAAGACAACTGATACACTGATAGCTGATAGAAAAAAGTAGCAATTGACCATTAAAATTTCTACGAAGATTAAAAAATTTATGAAGAAAAGAAGAAATTTGAAATATAAAAATGATGCATTAAAAATGATTAAATAAAGAGTTGATAATAATATAAAAAATTTAATTGTGAAATAGCAAGGAAAGCTGTGGAAGAGAATAAAAGTCTCAAGGATGTAAAACAACATTTTGATATTGGTAGGGAACCTACATCTGGGATAAGAAAAAAAGATGGAACTATTACTAAAAAGAGAGATGGCATCATGAAATGGGTAGAAGAAGACTTCTATCAAGAATTATATAGTAATAAACAAAGTATCTTCTACATCTATTATATCTTCTTAACTGCCCATGATTTTAAATGAAGAAGTGAGACATGCAATTAAATTTATGAAGAAAAAAAAAGGCTCCAGGTAATAATGGAATTATAATTGATATATTAAAAGAAGCAAGTGAAGAAATATAATTTTTTTTAGCAAAGTTATATACCAAATGTCTAAATGATAAAGATGTACCAGATGATTGATGATTGAAAGAATGCAGTATTAATATTAATATTTAAAAAGATGATAAAGAAGATATTAGAAATTGCAGACCTATATTTACTATGATAATTACAATTCATCTACAGAGAACCTTGGATTTCCACCAACCAAGAGGACAAGCTGGATTTAAAAGTGGTTTTAGTACAGTAGATCATTTCCAGGTATTGAGAGAAGTTATAGAAAAGACCAATGAATATGAGTTGCCATTATGCTTTGGAATTTTAGATTTTGAAAAGACATTTGATTCTATAAACATTTCTTCAGTGATTAAAGCATTGGATCATCAAGGTATAGATCCAGGATATTGTCATATTTTGAAGAATATTTACAAAAATGCAAAGCAACAATTAAATTACATAATGATACTAGTAAGGTTAACACTGAGAAGAGCATAAGACAGGGTAACTCCATATTTCCAAAATATTTTCCAGCAGTGCTGCAATAAGTATTTTATGGATTAAAATGAGAGGCTAAAGAATTAAAAGTAAATGGAGATTATTTAAATCATTTAGATTTTGCAGATGATGCTTCTGAGCTTCAGGAAATGTTGCAAGAATTATCAGATGAAAATAAGAAAGTAGGACTAAAGATGAATGTTAAAAAGACTAAAGTAATGTTCAATGAATCTTCTCAAAAGATGAAATTAAAGACTGATTATGATGAGTTAGAAGAAGGTAACAACTATAAATACCTTGGTCAGATTATTATTATAGATGGAGAAACATAATGAATGAAAATAATCATAGAATTAAACTTGTTTGGAGGGTGTTTGGTAGAAATAACTTAAATATTAAAGGAAATATGCCTATGTGTTTGAAAATGAGGTTTTTTAATATATGGGTTTTACCAATTCTTACTTATAGATCTGAGACTTGGACACTTAATAGAAGAGCAATATAGAGACTTCAGACCACTCAAAGATGTGTGGAAAGATGCATGTTGGGAGTAACAAGAAGAGATCGAAAATGCAATATATGGATGAGAGAACAAACAGGTGTTACTGACATCATTGAACAAATTAAGAGAGTTGGGCTGGACATATTGCTAAAAGAGATGGACAATTGAAATCTTCAACTGGATTTCAAGAAATTCTAAAAGACCCAGAAAGAGACCAAATATGAGATGGATGAATGGATGAAATAAGAAAGTGTGCAGCGATAATGCAGAGTAGAGGAGGCTAGAGATCAAAAAGATGAACTGAACTTGGAGAAACTTTCATTCTGCAGTACATTGGTAGTGGTTAATGATAGAGATGAGAATAATAAAACTGAATCTAAAACTGTTTATATATATTATTTTTTAAAAAAACGGGTAAATATTGGGTGAGTAACTTGTGTGAGAGTGGTGTAGTGAAAATTATACTACTGAAATATTAGTCATTATTGGATAATCTCTAGTCTAATGAATGACTAATAAAAATTATTATATTTCCATTAAATGGTTTGTGTCATAGTTGTGAGGACAGCAAGTTTGACACTTATCAACTAAACTGTAGTAGTTTGCTATTTATATATACTGAACAACAATATAAAGGTATGTATAAGAGATTGTGATCTGGGCCAACTGATGAGTGCTGGTTCAGTATGAAATGTGCATCTTGGGGATCATAGTTTTTTTCACATATAGATCATATGTTTATAATTATACCCCTCCACAAGGTGTTAAAAATAGTAGAAACCAGTCATAGCTTGTGTGGAAATAGTGCTGTGAAAATTATACTACAGAAATATTATTCATTATTGGATAATCTCTAGTCTAAAGAATGTCTAATAAAAATTATTAATATTGGAGAATGAATGCTCTAATATAAGTAATATTTCAATCAATGGTTGTATTTTAAAGAATAATCACCATTGCAGTACGTACTAAAGTTTAAAGAAAAACGCTAAAGAAGATATCTTTGAAATACAGTCCCTCCTCACATACCTGGAGCCTAATTGTAAATATAGGGGATTGTAAATATAGGTATATAAGGAGTCCCTGTATTTTAAATATATACACATTAAGCCTGTATCCTGCCCATCCATCTTTTATGTATTTAAATGGATACGGTCCTATACATGAGGGGTCAGAGTGCCTTGAGATCAACATGGTCATGGCAATAATATTGGCATCAGTATGGGATTTGGGCCTTCCATCATCAGATTTTTAATGGTATAGATGACTGAAGAACTGGAGGTTGGAGTAGATTGAAACCTGTCATAAAAATGTAAAGATTTGCTATCTTAATTTAGCTGAGCACTGATTATATATATATGTGGGGGGGGGGAGATGATAATCTGGACCAACTGATGAGTGCTAGTTTAGCACAAAATATATGTATGTGGTCATGTGTATCAGTGGTATGAGATAGTATAGATGGTTGAAGGGTGGTTGAAAGTCTGAGTAAAAATCCCCTACATCTAAAGAAGATATGTAGACAACATGGTAATTTTTTGGAGATAAGGAAAATACAAAAAGCAACAATAGAGATATTAAATAATAAAAAGAGGATGGGGGCGGAGGATGATTTATGATAAATATAGTCAGAACTGTGGTTTTTGGGAAAATGAATATGAAGAAAAAAATTAAAATTGATGATTAAATTAAATAAATAAAAAATCAGGATTTATATGTAAATGTGGTCAAAACAAAAAACAAAAATTTGCTGTAAAAAGTGAATGTGTAGAAAAAAAATTAAAATCACTGGGACCAGATTAGACAATTGAAATTTTTGGTAAATTTTAAAATTAATATCAGTAATAATCTTGGCTATCAAAAGGACATAAAATTAGGAATAGGCTGATGGACAAAATATATCGGTTGTTGTGTAGATTGACAGCCATATAGATAGGTCAGTAGAATAAATAAATAGGTAAAAAAATTTTTTTTATTTATTATAAGATTAGAAATCATCTACCATGAACTTGAGTGATCCTGAAATCCTCTATTTTAGAGTCATCCAAGTTATGTGATTCACAACTTTCTACTTAACAAGATCTTCTGAAAGCTTGAGTAATCTGGAAACTCTTTATTCTAATGGCACCTATTGTAAGCTCGAGTGATCCAAAAACTGTAGTACCATCTACTCTAAGTTTGAGTGATCTGAAACTTTCTACTCTAGCGCCACCTATTATAAGCTTGAGTGATCCAGAAACTATTCTAGTGCTATCTATTGTAAGTTTCAGTGATCTATGTTACCAGATAATAATACATTTTAATACCCATTCTTATGTTGATTTCTGAATTTTGCTTTATCAATGAGAACTTAATAGTCACAATTATTAACCCCAAATATGTCTGATATATTGGTTCGGATTCAAACTTTAGGGTTTTTAAAATTTTCAAACTATTAAACTTGATAATAAAAAAGGGACTGCTAGATGCATAATTGTATTGGGTCTGGCTTTGAATCCCAAATCCTCATTGATAAAGACAAAAACAAGAAACTCATCTCGACATGAGGAGAGGAGTTAATCTGGAAACTGATTACTCTTGTATATACAATAGGTGGTGCTAGACTAGAGATCTGCTCTCAGTGATGTACAGTTAACATGTTAATGAGGTAGAGTAATGTTCCATATCAAGAGGCCAGATCAAGATTTTTTGACATTTCTTTCAGTCTTGAATCAAATAGAAAACTAATATCACCACAGTGCCATCTATTATAACCAATACCTAGACTTAAACTAGTTTTTATTTGACTTATAAAATAGTGTGTTATTTGGACTGCTATTTGGTTAGTGTAAAAAAAAAAAAATCCTTTTATTCTGGAAATGAGTTGAGTATAATGTGAATTTGCATATATATGGTATAATGGATTTTTTTTCCATTATTACAGCATTTAATCATACTATACACAGCAAAGATATTTATTCTTCAAGGTGTGCACAGGCTCAGGAGCAGTGAAGTGGTACCATCATTTTTCAGGATTGCCAATTGCAGAGTAGTTTACTGATTGGGTGTCTTACTATTCTTGTTTTATTTTCTAGCTAAGAATAACTAGATACCCATTTACTAATCAAACTTAAATTTGAGCGGAAACACTGAAAAACCCTAAGCAGCTATATGTAAACTAACCGTCAATAAACATAAATGTAGAATGAACCCTCCTACATTTACGTTTACTTTTTATGATTAGTTTACATATAGCTCGTTGGGGTTTTTCGGTGCTTCCGCTCAAATTTCATCTATATTCTGGCTATCTGTAAATTATATTTAATCAAACTTTAATTAACCGAGTTTGTTACGGCTTGGGTATCTGAAAAAAAAAAAAAAACCTGGGCCTGATTGAAGTTTGAAAAAACTTTGCTTTTACCAGATCAAAGCAATGAGAGGGGGGGTGCATATCATCACATCAAAAGCTTTTAAAATTATATTATAACACGTGAACGTCTATTTTGAAAAATGTACATCTTTCGTTCCAATTTGCGGCAGCTGGGCAAAATTCTAAATGGTCCCTTATATAAATTTCTAGATGTACAGTGGATGCTACTACAAATATTAAATAATTAAAATTTAATTCCAATTGATTTACAATTACACAAAATTAATTCAGCTATCCAGAATTAATTTTTTAACAAACTACTCAATAAATAATTTCATAATAGATAATTACATAAAATAGATACCAAATATAAAACAAAATTGTCATTATTATTTACGTAAAAGGCATAAGAAAGCAGTACAATGTGGCAGATATTTTAGTTACTTGTAAAAAAACTTTATCATCATCATCATTTGAATCTATTATCGATCCACTGTAGGGTGGTCTCTCCAAGTGTAATGAATTTATCAGAGCTTCTCTTCTCCACAATACACCAGCAATTTGCACCTTCTAGCTCTTTTAGAATATCTTAGGATCCAATTTAAGACTTCACCTACCCATATATATCCAGCCCAGTTATTTCGTTTTCGATTTTTTTTTTTTTTTGTCACTCCTAACATACATCTCTTCATACTTTATTGAGTGATTAAGTCTCTGGATTGTTTTTCTATTACATTTCAAAATCTCAAATCCATAAACTGGTAAAATATATCTATTATTACTTTTTTCATTGTTTAAACGCAGGCATATGTTCTTTTAATAGTAGGTTATTTCTACCAAAAGTATTCTATCCAAGTTTAATTCTATAATTAATTTCATAATTTACGTTTCCATCTGCATTAATTAATCATCTGACCTAGATATTAACCTCTGTATATTATAAATTGCTGAATAAACACGATCCCCCCATTCTTAAACAAGTAACAGCTTTGTGTACACTTAAAATAAAAGGCGATAAGAAATATAAAAATATATAATCTAGATTTAAATTATCTTATACTTTTAAATCCAATTAGATAGTTTCGAAGGCCCGAATTATTTGTGTATGGAATCTCATGACACTTTGTGTTGTTGTTTTCTTAAGTCAAAATTGTCAGAGTAAATTTATTCAGTCAAGTTTGAATTAAAAATTTTCATGTTTAAGCTAAGAATTAATATCGATTCGTCGCAGCTTAAGACTATAAATAGTTCTATCAATACCAAAATAATTGTGTTAAAGGAATAAAAGCAAGAGCGAATGGATAATCGATGATGATCAAGCGATATTTGTTAATCGTGTGATTACGTTGCCTAGTAACTTATTCCGTTTTAGGACAGAAAATTTAACGTGCCCCAATTCATAAATCTGTAAAATGAATGTTACATACGTAAATAATAAAACTAATTATTAATAATATTAACTACAAATAAAAGACGTAGTATTTTTTTTTTTTTTAAAAAAAAAATTTTTTAAATAGAATAATGCTAAATATTATCTTTTAAAAGCTTTTTATTATTTTTCCCCACTAAGGGGCGCTTTTTAGTTATTCTATTTGCTATAAACAAAATCTGGACTTCGCTAATGAGTAATTGTGATGAAATAATTAGGGACGCTCTGTGAAAATCAGCTCTGCGTTTGAGTAGATCTTGGGTAATTTGATTCGGTCTTGCTAGTTGGACCCCCAACTAGCTTCTCCTGGTGACAAACAACTCCAACAAGTTCCAAATTAACACTGCGCTACCAATATCATTTGTCAAGTAAATAAATGGTTCGCCTAAAAGAGGAACCAGATGCGGCTATTCGGCTCACATATTGTTGGGTTTAAACTGGCATGAATGAGTAATAATGATTGTAATTGTTAGTAATCTATGCTTTCGGATAAATTTTCAAAAAGTTTTTATAGCTCGATAAAAATATTTTTTCTTTAAAGAAGCAAACGCTTCATTTATTTATTCATGTAATTCTTTTTAATTTTTCCCTCGCAATTCAAATTTTAAAAAGAAAAATGTAAATATAAGGAATAGAATTACAGATTGGTTAATAAAGTGTAATCATTTTATTAATAGGTTAAATTATATTTGGAGATAAATTAATTTTTGACTGTTTAAAATTTAACTATTATTTAATTACAATTGCTAACGTACACATTATTACAAAAGTATAAACGCGTATCGAACGCAGTTTTTTTTTATGACCGTCTAACAATAGAATTTTAAATAATCACAAAAAAGAAAAAATTGCTACTTTTATGTAATCTATTATAAAATGTAGCTTTGGGCAACTTTTGGCCCTCGAAAGTTCATAATCCGGCCTGAATTCATTTTCAAAATAGATATAGTAAAACAATCTTTAAAAAAAAAATAAAATGTCGCAGCATATCCACCCAGAATGACATTTACTAAATCAGAAAATAGATCTTGAATAATTGATAAAAATTTGGAGCACCTCTTGCGCGTCGTCATTACTAAAATATTACTGGATATGAATTCAATATTAAAAAATAAACGGTGCAAATATCTCACTAAATCTTCTTACCGGTCTATAATGCTCTATGACGTAATCTGATTTCCAATAGCCATGCCACTCTATTCATCAAAAATCGTCCTGAAAATTTCCTTCTCTAATTTATCTATTCCCTCTTTCCAATTCCTTTTTGGACACCCTCTTTTTCTGTTTCTTAGTAATATTCAGTTTGTTAGCCGAGAGGTCATCGCACCTGCCTTGCAAGCAAGTAGTTGGTTGCAGACGGGTGTGGGTTCGCGTCCCGGCCGATGCTATGACATATGAAAATATTCAGTTTTTTGTTCTGGTCATCTTTTCTGAAATATTCTCTATTATATATGAATTTCATTTCAATGGTCTTATTCTGACTCATTGACTAAATTTTAGATTAAATTGTATAAAAATATTTGAAATACAGACATCCTCACATAACTGGAGCCTAATTTTAAATATAGGGATTTGAACTGAGACTTTCAAGCACCCTCAAACTATCCATACTATCTCAAACCACTGATACACATGCAAAAAAGATAAATAATCACCAATATACATATTCAGTGCTAAACCAGCACTCATCAGTTGGTCCACATTATCATCTCCCACACATACATATAACCAGTGCCCAGTTTATATTAAGATAGCAAAGCTTCATACCTGAATGGACAGGCTTCAATCCACTCCAACCTCCAACTCTTCAGCCATTCATATGATGGAAAGCCCAAATCCATACTGATATCAATATTATTGCCATGCCCATTAAGGTACGAAGATTTGCTAAATATAAACTGAGCACTGATTATATATATATATATGGGAGATGATAATCTGGACCAACTGATGAGTACTGGTTTAGCATGAAATGTGTATATTGGTGATTATTTATCTTTTCTGCATATATGTGATCATGTGTATCAGTAGTATGAAGTAGTATGGATAATTGAAGGATGCTTGAAAGTCTGAGTTTACAACCCCTATATAAAATTGTATATATATATATATTAGGGTTGCAGTTACATATTTTAGGATTTTCAGTCACATTCATCTTCCACACCATCTCAAACAACCTATACACATGACCATGCACATTTGAAAAAAATAAATGATTCCCAGTATCCGTATTTTGTGAAAAAACAGCACTCATCAGTTGGGCCAGCTCATAATCTCCTACACATATGTATCGGTTGTTTGAGATGGAGTGGAGGATAAATATAGATTGAAAATCCTAAGTTCAAACCTCTCTATTATATGTAATAATGAATAATAATATAATCACAGTTAAACTAATTAGGATTTTGCAGAATGATCAATAAATATTAAAATAATAAATATCAGAAATAAATAATTTTATATTCTTTTGTTTTGAATGCCTAAATATTATAAACCTCATCTACATCAGATAAGTTTGTGAAAAAGATGATATTAGAAATTACAGACTTAAACTCTCCATACAGTAGAGTCACTCAGTGCAAGCCAGAGAAACCAATGAATGCAAGCATAAGAAATGGTGATCATGTGATGTGAAATTACACTTATTAATCTTCTATCAATTAAGCAGGCAAAACTCTCCATACAGTAGTGCCACTCAGTGACAACCAGAGTAATCAATGGATGCCAGAAGGCTTATGCATAAAATCCCCATCAAGTGCCTACTCATCCAATATCTCCAGTCTAGTTTCTGGCTTGTGGCCTTCGTCAGTGAGGAGCCTTGAACTGGAGAGCACTGCACCTAGATCTTAGGATCTAATGCAACCCTCCAGCAGCCACCTTTTATCTCTACTTAACTACAAAACTGAGAAAATGAAAACACAATAATATTTTCAACCTAAGCTTAATAGCACAAGCCTTCTGCCATTCCATTGATTACTCTGGTTGGCACAGGGTGGCATTACTGTATGGAAAGTTTTGCCTGTTTAATAACAGTTATGTGCTAGCATAAGAGATGGTGATCATGTGATGTTTAGTGGTTCTTCGGTCAATTCTTTACAAAATCTTTATCATGATAATTATATAGCTCATTTACAATGCACTTTCTCAGAGGACAAGGAAGATTCAAAAATGGTTTTAGAACAATGGATCACATCTAGATGTTGAGAGAAGTTTTTTTTAGAAAGGCCCAATGAATATGAATTGCCATTATGCTTTGGATTTGTAGATGATCGAGAAGAAAGTTGACTCAATAAGCATTTCCATGGAGATCAAAGATTTGGATCATCAAGATATAGATTCTGGATCTTGGCATATTCTGAAGAAGATTTGTTGAGTTGTAATAGCAGTTGATTAGATTACATTGTGATACTAAAAAGATTAATATTAAAAAGATGTACGACAGGATGATTCCATTACTCTAAAACATTCTACAGCAGTTTTACAAAAAGTAATTTATAATTAAAATGGAAAACTAAGAATTTATTTAAGTCATTTATATTTTACTGTTGATATGATTATTTTGGAAAATAATGCTTCAGAACTTGTGAAATGTTACAAGAGTTATCAGATGATAGTAAACAAGATTAAAGATAAATAGAGGTAAAACTCTCCATTTGCTAATGCTATCCAGTTCAAGCCAGAATAATCAATTGATGCAAGAAGGTTTGTGCATAAAATCCCTATTTAGTGTCTATTCATTCAGTATCCCCAAACCGTTTTCAGCTTTTGGCTTTCATCAGTGAACGGCTTTGGATCTGAGAGCACTGCACCAAGTCTAGAGATATTGGATGAGTAGATACTAGATAGAGATTTTATGCACAAACCTTCTTGCATCTATTGACTACTCTGGTTTGCAGTGCAGTGTCTCAGATCCAAGGCTCTTCACTGATGAAAGCCACAAGCTCAAAATTAGTCTATGGATATTGGATAAGTAGACCCTAGATAGGGATTTTATGTACAAATCTTCTTGCATCAATTGATTACTCTGGCTTGCGCTGGGTGGCACTATTGTATGGAGAGTTTTGCCTTTATTTTAACAGCTGGTGTAAGCATAAAAAATGATAATCGTGTAATATTTAGTGGTGTAAAGATAAATACTAAATGGACTAAATTAATGTTCAGTTGAAGTTGCTATCTTGTGTCGTGGTTTGTGAAGTCCCTCTATCAGCAAAATAATATTGCTTGACGATTAGAAATTTTAAGGCACATTCATTACAAGTTAAAGCCTGTTTAAATATTTACATATACTTCGTATGCACTCTATAAAATATAATTACAACACAACAGAAGAAAATAAAAATTGATTATCAGAGATTAAAGGTAATCAATAACTATAAATATCTTGGTCATATGATGAAACCATAATGAATGAAATTAATCATAAAATTAAAACTTGAATAGAGTGTTTTAATAGAAATAACTTTAGTATTAAAAAAAAATCTTATGTATTTGAAAAGAAAGGTGTCCTTTATCAGTTCTGTCTTAAGCATTTAAAACTTGGACACTTAGCCGAAGAGCAATATATTAACAATAACAAGAAGAGGTGGAAAACAAAATATATGATTGAGAGAAGAAATATCATTGACAACACTGAAAGAATTAGGAGACTGAAATGGAATTGGGCTGGACATATTGCTAAGAGTAATGGTAGTAGATAGATAGTTGAAATCTTAAAATGGATTATTAAGGACCAAGAAAGCGACCACGTGTGATATGATATGAATGAAATAAACCTTTATTGTTTGAAGAATATATTCAAACATTTACTTTTTGTGATATATTTTTAAAAACTAGACCAGATAAAAGCTAAAATGGTACAGAATAAAGATCTTTTCAACAGCCTTTTATAGAAAAATAGTTCTTAAGAAGGCAATATTTACAAGGGTTGGCACGATAATGATGGTTTAAGCATTTTTTTTTCTTTATGGCCGGTGACATTTTCCAATTCTTGTTTTACACTATAGTTTGAAACGATTTCCGTTTAGTTTCCTAGGTTGGTAGTATGAAAAAAAATTCTAAGCCTGTTGCAAAAAATATGACGTTTACTCGATCGAATTTTGAACTCATATTGTAACTATGGCAACCAAGTGCGCATCCAGAAAAAAATTAGACAATAAAATGGCTTTACAGACTTCTAGAGACTAGACAGATATATATATATATGAATTTCTATTTTATATATATGTGTATGTGTTTTTACTTTATTAAAATTAGTAATGTGGGTTTTTAAAGACTGCATAGTTAAATTTATAATATAGATGTTTGTAACATGTGAAAATAATTTTCTTTTTGATCCAATAAACTTATTTATCACTAGAGTTATATTACTTTCTTTGCTTCTGCCTCAACCCAGATTAATGTAGTATCGCATATAAACACATCTTCGCATGCAATTAAACAGAAATGAAAATTAATCCACTCGTAATCAAACCTCAGCTAATCTTTCCTTCCATCTTTCATTTGCTTTTTGTATTTTCTGTTTTACTTGTTTTAACACTTCTGCGGGAATTGGTAATAATTATCATGCCACCTAAAAGTGAAATTCATGTGGATACGCTAATTTTTATTTTTCATATTATTAATCCGCGCCAATATAGTGTTTTTTGTGTGTTTTTTTTTACTAAACATTGATAGTAAATCCTTTTCTCATTAACAATAATTAGGCTGCATCAATTAGTTTAATAACGATATCTAGGGGTCACTTAAAAACTTTTCACTAAATTGTTAATTTTCGTTAACCGTTAAAAATATATATATATTACTGTTATTGATTAAAATAATTTTTAAACTATTCAGTTAAAAAAAAAAAAGTTTATGTATGCTAGTATTTTTTTTTCTCACGTGTCATAGCATCCGCCGGGACGCGAACCCGGAATAACTGCTTGTAAAGCGGCTGTGCCGACCTCTCGACCACCAATGCTTGACACGCTAGTATTATTTTTAAAAGTTAGGTTGCAAAAAAGATTACTCCCGATAGTCAACTTTTAACTATACTATATATATATTCATAGTGGCCTTTCCAACCCCGAAAAGTATTCATCCAATTATTGGTAGGTAAATGGGTCTTTGGGTATTTTTAACTATAAGTACAACAAGGAAGACTATAAAAATCCTTACTAATTGGCAGTTGCCTAATCTAGTGAATATCTTTTTTTCCTTGTCTCATTGAGGACCCCCCCCCCCCGAGCGCATTACCTATTTAAGGCTACTTCACTTTAATAAAGATCTACAAAAAAATAAAATAAATATATTTGATCACATATATTTTTAATAAAATCATTTGTCTTTTATTGTATCTTTATTTATATGAATTTAAAAAGAATGGGGAAGTATGGAGAGTGTTTAATATATCTATTTTTTAAATAATGACTTTTTATATAATTAATAACTGATACATGCGTGGTGTATAGCAATGGCGTACGCAAGGGGGGGAATTAGGGGGATAAACCCCCCACCCCCTCCGAAAATTCGAAAAGAACTAAAATTGTAATTATTGCAATTCAAAATTATGCGACTTTTCAATACGTATAAATTCCGATGTTGTACATCTGCGCGCTAGATTGTAAAAGACCCAGAAAGAGACCACATGTGAGATGGATGGATGAAATAAGAAAGTGTGCAAGGGTGATGTGGAGAATAAAAGCTAAAGATCGGAGATGGATTGAACTTGGAGAGACCTTCATCCTGCAATGGATTGATAATGGTTGATGATGATGACTGCGCGTTATTGTTTCATGCGCGCTATGCATTTTAGCTCAGTTGAGTGGCTAAGTTGACAGGCTTCATGTACTCATTTATGTTAATGAGTTTTTATGCTATTGTAGATTATTGTAGTCATTGATTTAGATATAAAAACAAAAGATTACCAAATATCAGTCCCAGTTACATTGAAAACTTTTACACATAAAAAGTATAACCTTTCATTACCACCCATTATTGTTAAAGCGAATATGATTTTAATTGCCTCTAAGTTTTTTTTAAACTGAATATTAATAGATCAAACATTACTCATTTATTTTTAAAAAATTGCTTTAAGCGTTTTCCTTCACATCCTAAAAATACACTCATGTAATTTTTCAAAAGAAATGTTTTTGTACTTTTTATTTTTTTAAGTTAATTATCATTTTTATTATTTGCTTTCTAAACTGTATTTTAGATTGCTGAGTATGAAACGAATCAGTGATTATTTTTCAATTTTGGATACAAAAAGGCAAAAAAAGACTTTAGAAACATTTTCTAATGCAAATAACGAGACTCCAGTCGTTTCTGAAAATATAACATTGAGCGATACGGTAGCAGATAAACAAAACACAAAAGATAAACTAGATGTCTTAAATTCACATTTCGATAGTGGAGCTTTTGAATATAAACACAACACTACTAATCTGGAAAAGTACCCAAGTTGTTGAAGAATTGCTAGTACCAGATGCCAATTACAAATTCCCAGGGTGCGACCATAACCTTAAATTCCAGTATAAGTGACTGCAAGAATTCAAGTGGTTGGTCTACTCTCAAGCTCATGAAGGGGATATTGTAAAATTTTGTAAGGTTTTTGCAGCCAGTTTTGATGTAGGTAAAGGTAAGCACTAACTCTTGGAGTACTAGTAAACAAGCCTTTAAAAAAGTGGGACAAAACTAAAGAACTCATGAAACTACAAAGTGCCATAAGCATGTCATCCAGGAAATAGCAAACTTTTTGGCAGTTTTTGAAAATAGAACAGATGTTACAAAACAAATTGATAAAAGAAGAAAATTTCAGATCGAAGAGGATCGAAAGAAGTTAAAGCCTATAATTAAGATTGTAATTTTTTGGTGGAAAAGAGGGGCTGCCTCTAAGTGAGCATGGAGAATCTTTTGAAAACAATAAGGAAGATGAGGATTTTAGAAATGGTGGTAAATTTAGAGCCCTATTGAAGTTTCACATTAAAGCAGAAATCAGTTTCTTCAAATGAGAAACAGCTGATAAAATTGCGACTTAACTCTCAGAATACTTAATGAAATTATAGAGATGTGCGAAAACATTTTGATATCAAAACTTGACTTCATTTTTTTCTTTTATTGAAAATAATACAGCAGATATATCAGGAATTAAACAATTTTTGATAAATATCAGGTAAGTCTATCAAGTTGACGGTATATTTGTTATTCGTGAAGAATTCGTGAAGACTTCCTAAAATTCGTACCTGTCTCCAATACTTGTGGAACTTCTTAATTTAAAATACTAATTCAATCTATTAGAGAGGTTGGCCTTGATCTCAATAACTTGTGAGGTATGAGATTTAATAGAACTAGGAATGTGAGTGGGAAATTTAGTGGCTGTGCAGTGAAAGTGAAAGAAATATTCCCATATGTGAGTTACATATACTGTGCAAGTCATTGCTTGAATCTGGCTCTTTCTTGTGCTCGCACTGTTCCTGGCATTAGAAATTGTTTAGAAACTATGTCCTCAATTATAACTTTTTTTTAAAAAAATCATCAAAATGGGAATCTGTGTTGCGGAAAAACATTAAAAAAGTAAATTTAGAATCAAAAAGGAAGAGGCTGATCAAAGTCTGTGAAATGAGATGGATGGAACACTTTGGTGCAATTTCAGGGTTTGTTGAGTTATACAGCATCATAAATGATTCCCTCACCAAAACTGAAGAATTTATAGACAGTGAAGCATCAGGTAAAGCTTTCACATTCATATTGGTTATAGAAACACCTGTCAACACCTGTCTTTATAATTCGAATGTGCATTGCCAATCACATGTTCTCACTTTGCCATGGATTAGTTGTACGCCTGCAATCAAAACAAAGTGACTTGAAAACCTGTGTGCATTTGTGTGAAAATTTGGAAACAGAAATTCAAGAATTACGATTTTTTTTTAAATGCTGAGGAAATGTGCAATCATCAGGTGCCTGCTGGCTTGAAATTCCTAGAAGAACTGCAAAGTAGACACAGTGATCAAATATAGAAACTGACAGTCCAGAAGACTATTACAGGATATAACTTTTTGTGCCATTTCTTGATTTCTTAATCTTAAATTCACAACAGATTCTTACAGCATGGAAAAATTTTGCAGAGCATAGAAATTTTTCTTCCACAAAACATTAAGCAAACAGTAGGTGATGAAATCCTCCTATCTATAGAAGCCATCAATGAACAATGGTCAGGTGATATTACTTGCAGTAAAGAAACATTTTTTGGTGAAGTGAAGGTGTGGAGGCATCACTGTATTGATGAAAAAATATCTTTCAATGGACTTTATCCATTGCTTGAATATTTGCAACTCTCATTTATATCCTACGATTCACAATATGTTGAAATTGTTTGCAATTTTGCCTGTAACAATAGCCACAGATGAACTTTTTTTTTCCACATTGTGTAAAATCAAGACTTGCTTATGGAACACGACTTCAGAGCAAAGATTGAATGGCTTAGCTATAATGGACATTAACCAGGAATTGTGTGCTTCCTGAGACACTGATGAAGTTTTAGACATTTTGGTGAAGAGCTCAATAATACTTATACTTTTATAATTATTATATAAATGTGTGTCACTATTTCTAATAAATAATAATAAATGGGGTATTTTGGTGATATTCCAAATTTTAATATTTTATATATAGAATATCATATTAAAAAATTTTGGTACTAGTATTCTCGATGGTACAGGTCACTGGGTGGTGCTTGTGCTACTCAAAAACAGTTAAATATACCATTTCTGAGGCAGGCTATAATGACCTGTAGTATGTTATTCTAATTTCTCACAATTTATACTTGGCTATACCATCAACAGTGCCGTCCAGTGACCTATACCATCGATTATACTAGTACCAAAATTTTTAAGCTTACTTAACCTATCGAAATACCCCATTCAATTCAATTTAAAAATTTTAATTGAAAATGTAATTTTTTTTTGTTTGACTGAGGTTTAAATTAACATTGTTTATAAAATAATTTATGAAGGAAAGTATTATATTATAAAACAATAAAATATTTCGGGTACTACTGAAATTTTTCATGGAAGTACTGCTAATATTTTTGTGTTTAGCAAGAAGCCTCAGAAGACGTACTTTTATAGTTTATAGTTACATTACCTTACTTAGTAATGTAGCCAGGGACATTACTGGTGGCTAAATCCCCCTCCCATACTCACCATTGGCCATTGACCACATACTACCAGACATTCACGTGCACACCAGCTAAAGAAAATTTATTGTTTTCCCAGCTTACGTTTAAGTTAACGTAATGGTTCATTATAAACAAACAAAATACTTTTATTACATATTTATGTTATTTGTGCTCAAAATACATATGCAAAATTCAAGCATTGTTAGCCGAGAGGTCAGCGCAGCTGCCTTGCAAACAAGGAGTTGGTTGCAGATGGTTGTTGCGGGTTCGCCTCCCGGCCAATGCTATGACACATGAAAATGCATATGCAAAATCAATAAAACACTAGTTAATTTACTTAAAAATTTCTTGTGAATAATTGTTATTGACTGAAATATACTCTGATGTGTGACTGAAAATATATTATATCTACCATTTAATTTTATATTTTTATGATGGACTAATTTCATGGTCATCAAGTTTAGTTTGTTATTCATTCACATAAATTTACTTTTGTTTTTTGCATCTTCTGAACTGAACTTCTGGAACTGAAATGCAATTGATTGTTGGCGTTGTTCCTGTATTTCTAGACGCTATGGAAACACAAGAAATATTGCAAATTGTGTGGGAATTTCTTCTAATGTAAGTAATTGCATGCACATACACGCACAAAATAAAATAAAAGTGACAGACTGCTTTTCCATACATATAAAATATATGTTTGTATATTTTACTCATAAATGCTATTTTTGGGTATATTTGACCATTTTTTAAATTTTTTACCTGTGACGCTGTTACAGGGGATCTATTGCCCCCTGATCCCCTGTAACTCTTTCTTACAATTCACTTTTTATATATAGCCCCCCTATATCATTTTCTAATTTGCACCATTACCATGCCCCGATCAAATTTAGTATTATTTTTGCAAATTCAAATAATATTCCTCCCTGAAATATTCTTCTGCATAGGCCACTGGAATATATCGTAATAGAGTGGTTAATTTGAGAGTTAAAGATCTATGGCGCTCAATCTATCATTTCTGCTGTTTGAATGGCATATGACATACCAAGTAACAAAACAGTTTTTGTTTTGTAAAAATAAAAGGAAACAAAACAAAAATTTCCATGCATAATAAGTGCTTCCTTAATTGAAGAAATAATAAATATAGTATATTCAGAGCCCAGCGGAATAATTTTGTTGCCTGGGATAAGCATTAAGAATCATGCCCTCTAAAAATATTGAAAAGACTATTAGTAATAATAATAAAAGGCATGTGACTTTATGGTTCAGGCATAATAAGAAATCACAGGTCAGACACCCTACCTACTGCCACATGTAGCCGAATAGCAGCAACAATTCACAATATTAAAGAAAAATCATAATGTATTAAATTATTCTTCGACTTCTGTTGGCAGCAAATATAGTGTAAATAATATTTCTGTACTGTAATTTTCTCTACACCACTCACACAAGGTAAGGACTGGTTTTTATCCACTTTTAACATTTTATGAAAGGATGTAATCATAAACATATGACTGAAGACATGTAAAAAAGATATATGATCCCTAAGATGCACATTTCATGCTGCACATGAGCTGGTCAGATCACAATCATTTACATATATCTTTATCGTTTATTATATATAGGTAGCCAATTACTACAATTCAATTTATGTGTCAAGCTTACCTCCATCACAACTTTTGCACAAAGCACTTGATGGAAATATATTAATAATTTTTATTAGTCATTCATTATCCACTTAATGAATAATATTTCCATAGTGTAATTTTCACTACACCATTCTCATCCAAGACAGGGACTGGTTTATACCCACTTTTAGGGGGGTAATCATAAACATGACAAAATACATGTGAAAAAGATGTATGATACCCAAAATGCACATTTTGTGCTGAACCAGAACTTATCAGTTGGTAGATCACTTTTGAGGGCTGTAAACATAAACATGTGACCAAAGATATGCCCCAGATGAAGTTGTAAATTGGGCCTCAAGAGATTGTAAAAGACCTAGAAAAGACTACATGTGAGATCTTCTGATAAAATAATGGAGTTTTCTGGTAAATATGAAGAAATGAAGTTATGGATCAGAGAAATTTTATTAAACTTGGATGCACCTTCATTCTGCAGTGGAGCAATAATGGCCGAAAATGATCATAACTTACTTGACATTTTTTATATTCATAATTCACCTCATGTTTTTTCAAATAATAAAATTTTTGTCATCAATTAAATGGTATATGAGCACAGACTTTCACACAACCCACCACTCTCCACTCTATCTCAAAACACTGATACACTTGAACACATATATGTCGAAAAGATAAATAATCACCAATATACATATTTCATGCTAAACCAGCAATCATCAATTGGTCCAGATTATCATCTCTACACATATATGCAATAAGTGCTCAGATATATATATATTAAGATAGCCAATCTTCATACTTTAAAGGACAGGCTTCAATCCACGCCATACTCCAACTCTTCAACCATCCGTCCAATTGAAAATCTGATGATGGAATGCTCAAAGACCACCCTGAGACCGAGATTCTCATCACACCCATGTTGACCTAAAGTCAATCTGACCCCTCATGTACAGGACATTATCCATTTAATACCCAAACAAGGGATGGACAGACATCTCTACTATGTAATAACTGAAACACACAGGCTTATTATATACCTGTATCAATGTATGTAATATATCGGGTATATGAGCACAGACTTTCACACAACCCACTACCCTCCACTCTATCTCATAACACTGATACCCTATATATTACATATATTGATACAGGTATATAATAAGGCTGTAAAGGAAGTTTCTTTTATTGTTTTCGAAAATTTTACTAGAATTTCCATTAAAAAAACAAACAAACAAATACTTTGGAAAGTAAACATTATTCCAATGAATCTCTGCTTTGTTGCAACACATATCGGGTATATGAGCACAGACTTTCACACAATCCACTACCCTCCACTCTATCTCATAACACTGATACCCTATATATTACATATATTGATACAGGTATATAATAAGGCTGTAAAGGAAGTTTCTTTTATTGTTTTCGAAAATTTTGCTAGAATTTCCATTAAAAAAACAAACAAACAAATACTTTGGAAAGTAAACATTATTCCAATGAATCTCTGCTTTGTTGCAACACATAAACATGAATGTAAATTTTTATTAAATTCCATTTTTTATAATTCTCTGTAGATTTCTTGGAATTTTATGCATCAAAATTGTTCAAACAACATTTTTTACATGGTTATTCTGATAATATATTAACTCAAAATGGATGTAACAGTCAAGCATTGGTGGTCGAGTGGTCAGCACAGCTGCCTTATAAGAAGTTGTCCCGGGTTTGCAGGTTTGCTTCCCAGCCAATGCTTTGGCACATGAAAAAAATAATGGATGTAACAAAAACAATAAATCATATCCTAATTTAATGAATAATATTTCTCTAGTGTAATTTTAGCATTCTCATGCAAGTTAGGGACTGGTCTCTATCCACTTTTAATACCTTGTGGAGGGATATAATTATAAACATATGACCAAAGACATGAAAAAGATCTAAAGTGGATAGAAAGCAGTCTCTACCTTACATGAGAGTGGTGTAGTCAAAATTACACTATAGAAATAATATTTTTGCATAAATCGCATATTGTTGTTAAATTAATAATAAATTGAGAGGTTGCTAGTCTCTCGCATATGACTACTGTTGCTTCTCAGACAGCCAATCAGATGTTCAGACTATTTTAACATCTGATTGGCTGTCTGAGAAGCAACAGTAGTTGAATGAGAGAGATTGGCAACCTCTCAATTTATTACTACAGAAATATTATTCATTGTTGGATAGTCTCTAATCTAATGAATGACTAATAAAAATTATTTAATACCCCCACTTGTCAAATAAATCAACCAGTTTACCATTTTCAAGTTGGCTTCCTGATTTATTAATTGAATATATTTTTTTAATTTGTGCTGAGCTATTTTTAATAAACAAATTTGACTTTATTTGGTGCTCTGAATATGACCTGCCTGATTGAAAGCAGTACTAAGCTGTAGTTAATTTGTAGTATTTTTAATCTTTCTTTCATAGTGAACTAGCTCTATATTGAATTACAAAATAAAAAAAGAAGTTAAAGAATTAAACATTTTTTAAAATTGTCAATAATTTCAGGTCACTCTGCAAGATTCTCAAATGTTATAGGAACATTTCTAATAGTTTTGCAGTCATCTTTTCTTCTTCATCTTAAATTCTCCATTGTTGTTTTGATTTATTTTCCTCATAAAATTTTTTTATATCTTTTTTTTTTTCATTTTCAGTAATAGCACTTTATAGTATGGTGGCAATGATATTTTGAGGAGTGTTAAACTCTTCATCCAATAGTGATGCCCAGTGCAAGCCATAGTAATCAATGGATGCAAGAAGGTAGCATAAAATCATTATCTAGTATTTATTCATCCAATATCCCCAGACTAGTTTCTAACTTGTGGCTTTCATCAGTGAGGATACTTGGATCTGAAAGCACTGCACCTAGATCTTAGGATTTAATTCGACCCTCACTGATGAAAGCTGTAAACTAGACACTAATCTGGGAATATTGGATATGTAAGCACTAGACACAGATTTTATGCACAAATCTTCTTGCATCCATTGATTACTATGGCTTGCAGTGGGTGACACTACTGTATGAAGAGTTTGCCACTGAGACGTTGACTGCTTTGCTGTGCTGACTTGGCTGATTTGTTCCGCAAGATAGTTAAAGTTCATATATTTTTTGAATATCTGGAAAAATTTTGTTCCTACAGATTTATTTGCTTAATGTGTGGATGTGAAAAGAAAATTGAAGTGAAGAAAGATAGATTTAATTGGATTTAGAAAGATTGGGGAAAATATTGCTAACATTTGGAAAGTGTTTTGATACATCAATTTAAATATAAAAGAATATATTTGTCGGTGTGTTTACTGCAAGGAAACTTTAAAACAAAGTGATACATAAGATTAGTTGGTTTTAATAGGCATGCTATTAAAGAATCTTCCACTTTATGAAAGAGAGTGATTTTTATGAGAAAGAAGATAAAGTTTGATAGAGTCTAAGAGATTTAAAAGACCCAGAAATTGACCACATGTGAGATGGATGGCTGAAATAAGAAAATGTACAGGGGTATGTGAAAAAAAGAGACAAGAGATCAGAAAAGATGGATTGAACTTAGAGAGGCCTTCATCCTGTAGTTGAGTGATAATGTTTGATGATGATGATGATTACACATAGGCTTAATCATCTATTAAATATAAATGTTTATGACTTGCAATAGTATACAAAATGGCAGGAAGCAATTTGTACACAACAATCATTAGTTTCCTACAAGAGTTGAGATGATTCATTAGTAGTTTATCATATTGCAGTCTCCACCCTCCATATTTATGGTGTGTGATTTTAAGTCTTTCCATGGACATCTGAAACGGTAGCTAATGGCAACCTTGATATGATCTACATATGTGGGAAACTAATGATTGTTGTGTACAAATTGCTTCCTGCCATTTTGTATACTATGTGTAATCATCATCAACATCAACCATTATCACTCAACTGTAGAATTAATGCCTATCTGAGTTCAATCCCTCTTCTCTGATCTCTAGTCTCTTTTTTTCACATCACCCCTGTACATTTTCTTATTTCAGCCATCCATCTCAAATGTGGTCACTTTCTGGGTCTTTTAAATCTCTTAGACTCCCGTTTAAGATTTCAATTGTCCATCTATTATCAAGTATACACATTATAATATCAACAAAAATTATTAACAAACAAACATAGTTATAAAAAAACCAGTACAATAAAACAAAAGAATAAGAGAACAATCATAGAAGAGACCGAGTACATTACAACAACAAAAAATGGCTGACAGAGATGATTCATAACAAAACGTACAAATGAATAGGCATACAGATGATGGATACATAAACTTTACAAAATTAAATTTACAAATTTGGATTACTGAAATCATACATAATGAATCCACATATATGGGGGAAGGGGATACGTAGTATGGATTTTGTTTTCTCAAACTTTTCCAAGGTCTGTTAATACATTTCTGGTTATTAGCTATAACTATAATTGCAATCGATGAAATTGTTCAATGGCTTTTTTTTTTTTAAATAAAAAAAAAAAACTCATTACAGCAAACTGCCCTATGGGAAGAATCATTTCAAAGTTATTTTTGGCATGAATGCTATATATGTAAGTGTGGTGATGTAAGGTGACATAAGAGATGAACAATAGACATCAAAAGAATGTTGTAGGGTAAATGAATTATACTATTACTTTCTGGAAAGATCTAGGTCAGGTGTTGTTAAGAGAAACCTATAAATCCTAATACCTTTTCCCAACTGTATAGTGTGATAGCAAAATTCTTTCAATTTAGGAGACTATTTCTCAAGCCTTTTCTTAGTGGAGTCAATAGTTCACTTGTGTATATCAAAGATCCTGACTAATTAAACATCTGGACAAATCCAGATCACTTCATGTTGCTCATATTATTTTTAGAAAACTTTATCTTTCTTATTGCATTGCCAAATCCATATAATATTAATATCATTTACATTCCTTATTATTTTTACAATGCTTTTTGCATCCCACTATTGACGATTTCGATTGCTATAGCAATCTTATTCAGAACTTCTACTTAAATTTTCAAATATTATATTTTCAAATTTTAAGATTTGAAAATATAAGTAGAAGATCTGAAGAAGGTTTCTGGAGCAACCGAAACTGTCAATCTTTCAAGATTATTGTATTTCAGTTCATCCAGACTGACTGGCAAATACTGATTTAAAAAAACATGAGAATCATGTTATATATCTACCACAGCTCCTGCTCCCAATTGCATAATTTAAACATTATTAAGCCTCTTTCAACAATTTTTGATTCCACCAAATATATCTCGAAGAATTTGAATCTTTTTCTCATGAAAAGTATATTACATCATTCAATTACTATATAATTCCATCCTATGTAAAATACAAATTGTATTCTTTATGCAAATAATGGCTTTATACCATAATGATAAAGGCATCATAGATGTTTGTCCAAACCCATTGCATAAATATCTGTTTTGCAATTAGATAAAAATTCATCAATAGAAAATACCAGCATGCATTTATTTATCATTTTTAATATACATAGACACAAGACCAATTTGAATCAAGATGTAAAAATATTTTTCATAAATTTTATATTGAATTGCTCAAATATCATTGTCCACATTTGCCATCCATAGATCAAAAAGCAGATGTAGATGGTTCTATTATACCTGCTTCAGCAGTAGAATGATAACATAAAGTGAAGTGGTTAATTAAAAATTATACAGATCGTACTAGAAGACTTCATTAATGTTGTATGTGCAAATAGTAGCTTTGAATGAAGGGGTCTTTGAAATGGAACTCATGGGAAAAACTGTTAAATATAATATCACTTCCTAATTTTGCTGCTTCTACTTGTTCTTCTGTATGGTTCAACTGTGTGCTAACCAAATGCACTAAGTGGATTTCGAATAATCATTAGTCTCTGGATGATTTAGATACATTTTTCTCACTTTATCTTCATGATTAAATCTGAGGGTTGATAGACTTTTGTAAATTGAGGTTTAAACACTTCTTACTCAATGTCTATAGTTGAAAATAATGACTATGTTATTTGTTAACTGGTCTGATGATGTAATCAATAAAAAGTGAGTAAAAATAATCAATCTTTTATTTAGAAAGTCATATGCTGTTCAAGCACAAAATGTATTAGAGCTGAGCCATTTTACTCATGGACCTTTAGCTCTCTAGTCAACCACATTTTTACTAGACCAGGATTCTTAATATTTTATGTTCCTGGGACTTCTTTGCCAATCAAATAAAGACCATGGACTACTTCTCAGAATTTAATGGCAGATAGTTTTATGACCTTATAATTACGTGATTTAGCACTGAGTCTAACAGTTACCATCATTTCAAAGCATGGATTAAATATTTTGAGATATTCAATAGCCATAAGATGATATGAAATGAATTATACTATAATTTATGACATTCATTCTTAAGTCAAGCAAATGTTAAACTTAACTTAAAAAATCAGCAAAAATGAAGATAAGAAGTTGATTTTTCTCAATTTAAGTTCACAGGAACCCATAAAATCTTTCCACAGAGTTTCAAGCCCATGCACCTTTGATTAATCCTGCTCTAACTAAAGTAATTTGCTATTATGAAACCCAGAAAAAAAACAATTAAAATAATTACTAATACTAATAAATAATTTTGTCTCTTATTTAAGTATGCGAAAATATTTCTAAATAACCGCTCATATCGTATTTGTTTTATTATTATCCACCATTCATTCCCACTCCCACCATCGCAAAATAAATTAAGGGTCCTAAAAAGAAAGACTTATACAAGGAATATAAAAGCTAGTCGCGGTACTATATACACGAACACATGTCCGAATTAAACCCTTATTAATAGACTTCATTAATTAAAACAAGTTGTTCACAGTCACAAGACAATGTAAAGATGTAAGATAAATATTAACTTCTTTTAACATTTCTTCTTTCTTTTACAAAACTATAGTTTAATCCAATTATAGGAAGCGCTATTTTTCCAAACTTACTAAAACGTATTTAAAAATAACAGATGTTTATTAATAGCTAAATAGCGCTGAGCGCCGCCATTTAAACTTGGTTGTAAAATACAAATCACACGCGGAGAAGTTTTTACATGGCATTATACCGTGAATCAGAAATATAATTACCTTATGATTAGTTTAACAATATTCCGTTACTCCTTTTTTTTTAAATACATTAGAACAGCAAAATGATGCATTGTCTTAATTTAGGTTAATATTAGCATATAATTGTCAGATTAAATAATATCAACAATTAGAAACATTTTGTCTATATATTTTTCAATAATTTTATATGTCCGCTTTCTGTTTTCTTTCTCTTACTACAAAGCACGTGTTTAGTTCTATTTCTTACCAACTCCCTTCAATCAACATTCGATTAATATTTTAAACATTAATAGAAAACAAAATTATTAAATAATTTTGATTGTGAATTAGCGTAGGAACATTTCGTACCCCAATGGTTGACTTTTTTTTTTACTTGTTAGAACATAAAAAAAAAAGTATTTTTTTTTATTTCTTTAAAAATTTTTTAATAAAAAGCTCTTAAAAGTGTATAACTTTTTTTTTATATTAATTTTTTTATTGATAACAAATTATATACAAATATTAACATATACAAGAAAATACATTTAAGGTACCAACATAAGGAAATATGACACACGACCGATAGATATAGGCAATACAATAAGTTATTTTAATCCGATGAAGGAAGATCCGAGCAAGTTTGAAGAATGTAAAATTTTGTATGAATAGATACTTAATTTATTTATATATATCTAATTTATAATTACTCCATAAGCTAAGCTTACTTGGAATATTAATAACATTAAAATTAAAACTAAAATATTGTACAACTAAGAAAAAAACAGGCAAAACTGTCCATACCGTAGTGCCACTCAGTGCAAGCCAGAATAATCAATGGATGCCAGAAGGCTTGTGCATAAAATCCCTATCTAGTGCCTACTCATCCAATATCCCCAGACTAGTTTCTAGCTTGTGGCTTTCATCAGTGAGGGGCTTTGTATCTGAGAGCACTGCACCTAGATCTTAGGATCTAGTGCAACCCCCCAGCAGTAACCTTTTATCTCTACTTAATTACAAAACCATGAGTCTAAAATTGAAAACACGATATTTTCAATCCAAGCTCATTAGCTTATATAGACATATAGGTCTGAATTCAGTTCAGTACACATACATTTTGGTGTCTTTGGTTCTTTAATAACCATAGCCATCATTATCCTATTAGGTGGGATTGACATCCATTGATTACTCTGGCTTGGACTGAGTGGCACTACTGTATGGAAAGTTTTGCCTATTTAATAACAGTTTGAACAAGCATAAGAAAGGGTGATTATGTTATGTTTAGTGGTTTAATACAATTAAGAAAGATATTAAATAGCCAAGTTTTTGTTAATGACTCTGAGTAGGCATTTGAGGACATACAAATATGTATTAATTACATCAATCTCTGTTATTTCTTTTGAGACTGTTGTACTTCTTGTTGCCAATAATAATGGAACAGCAGGCAAGCCACAAGGTTCTAAGAGTATGAATAATTACAGAAGTGTTGTAAAAATCAAAGAATTTAATGTTTCTTTAAACAATTGCTTGAGCTTAATTATGTGCTTGTGAAATACAAAAATACTTATAGATGAAAAATGTAGGTAGTTTTGAAAGACTGATGGAATATCTTCTGGATGACTGTTCCACAAGGTACATATAAGTTCAAGATTCAATTTAAATTAATTGATGGAGAAAGTTTTAGTTGAAACTGTATCTTGAAATAAATGAAACAGAAATTTTAACCATGACTGTGGAAGACAATGGTTCTGAAACTTGGTCAGACTTCTGGTCATTGGAAAAGTTGACCATAGATGTCTATAAGAATAAATAATCTCTAAATAAAATACTGACTTAACTTAAGCAGCAATTTCTAATGATTAATCTGGTTTAATTTTGAAATAAAGAGAAGCCAAACTGTAATCAATACATACTATAATAGCAATAATTAAAACAATCAATGAAATATGTTGCAATATTGTTCAAATAGTGGAGTTTTTTGAATTAATGGAATTTGGATTAATGGTAGCCCATTTGTGTTAAATCAACTTACACATTGCTGTTTCTAATAGCATACTTTTTTCCTTTCTCCCCTGCTATGATCATCTACTGTAGGCTTTAGTAGCTAATAGTTGCCAGATGATATTGCTTACTAAATCCCTATCCAATTGCCATGCCTATGTTGACTTCAAGCCATTCTGATCTCTGTACAGGACCTTATCCACTATATTTACAATTAGGTTCCAGGTATATGAAGAGTGCCTGTATTTCAAACATTATAAAAATGCATTCAAATAGTTATTTTTATCTACTGTTTGATATCTCATGTATTATATTATTTAAATGTATTTTAGCTATCAATTGTAATACATTCTTTTAATCTAATAACATGAGCAAAGCCATGGGTAGAGCTAATATAGTAATAAAAATTATATAAAATATGAAATAATATATGATAACACTAAAGGTGTTTTTTTATTATATGGTTCAAGAACAGGGGCTCTAGACACTGGAGGGAGGGGCAAAATGAAATAATACTTTAGCTTGTAGATATAGTATATGTGGAGATAGGAGAATGTATTGAACATTTATTTATTTTTGAAATGTGAGATATTGAAAAGATTAAGAATATGTTATACGATGACGGGGGGGGGGTGAAAAGATAAAAAATTTAAGAATTTTTATTTTTTGAGGAATATGAGAACAGAATAATGGAAGTATTAAAACAGATTTCATTAAAATAAGACAGCAGGAGAGGAACTGAACCAAATCTAGAAAAATAATTGAATAATAATGAGTAAGAAATAGATGAACTTAAGAGGCACGTAAAGAGATTGAAGGCAAAAAAATTTTAATTTCGGTAGCAGGGTTTCTGAACATTTGCTAATGACCAGAAATATCAGATTTTGATGAGAATTCATTTTACATCATATCACATTTGATTGGTTGAGAATTGTTTATATTTTACTCAGTTACGATTTAAACAAGGAATCATAGTTGCAGGCGATGTCATCTGCCATTACACTAAACTACACAAAACACATAATAAATCTATAAAGCTTAAATCTGCATAATCATAATATAAATCATTCTATTCTTTTATTTCTATAAAATCTATACTTTGCTGTCTTTTTGCACGTTACAATATGATCTTTGTTTTACATTTAATAAAATTGCCACAATGCAAAAAATGAAATGAACATTTTTTTAGCAGTTAAATAAATCCACCATTCTTTTATCATTATAACAATGTTTATTTTATTTTATATTTGATTAATCTGACAGTTTTGACTAGCCAGCAGCCTTCTTCAGAGGTAATATATCTAAAAAATAGTTTATCCAATCAATATAAACAATTTATAAAGAGATATATTTGTTTTGTAGTGTTTTATACTGATTGGATAAACTATTTTATTATATATTCATGTACATTGTTTAAACTGATTAGATAAAGTTTTTAAATATATATTCATGTACATATATATATATTAGTTCTGAAGAAGACTATTGGTCAGTCGAAACTGTCAGATTGATTGAGTTTAAAACAAAATAAATATTATTATAATGATAAAAGAAAGATGGATTTATTTCATTTATATAATTTTATCAATGCACAAAGAAGAGATAAAGTGAGAAAAATAATATTTCTTTAATTAAACACAAAAACCTCTACCTTTTGGGTATGTAACTATTACCACTAAGTTGACTGTCCAGGGCATTTTAGAAACCTGTCCCTACTTGGTTTTAAAACTAATGTCTCAATACTCTGAGCTTTTAAAATCAAATGGAGTAAGCAAAAGCAAACTAACAAGTGACCATGACTAAATGTTGCCATGTGGTTGTACTGCCACTCATTGGCTAGTTATCTCAAATTGCTCGCAGGCAGAAAGCAGCATATAATTCAACCCTATTATAATAATTTTTTCAAATATTTATATCCAGGGAAAAATTTTGAACGTTGGCAAATCAAATATTGCTTGCATGTTTTTTAAATATTATTGTAATTTATAATTCATAGATAATCTGGTGGTATGACAGTAGTATATTTTCCCATCATGGCTATGTCTTGAGTTCGAATTCAGACTTATTAAGCTTGAAATTTTTTCCAACAACTTTGGTTTTTCTTTCAGTTAGCTGGCATCATAACCAAACCCAAATTATCATTTCAAGATATTTTTTTAGGGAATCAATACCAAGAATCACAAATCATGAAATTTAAATACACACGGGCCATGCATAAAAATAGTTGATTTAAACATTTTTATCACTAACAACGGGCAAGAAGGTGTATTAAAATATCTATCTTTATTCCCCCCTCCTCATCCATTCAAACCTGATGCTAATGAAAAATCACACATGACGTGGATTGATCAAGGTCTTCCCGCGGCCCACTCTGCAATAAACACATATTTACATGTGAAAAGAATCCCCTCTACTCACATATCAGATTTCATATTAAGATGTAATAAATCAATATATATATCGAATCATATCTGTTTATTCACAAGCATTTGTTTGATTATGCTTACTGTACATTCATTTACTACTTATTTAAAGGGGGGGGTACGTTTATTAAACTTACTAATTATAAGGGACTTAACTTAGACTTTCAATCTCCCTACAGCTATGCACTCCATCTCTCACAACTGACACACATGACCACATACATGTAAAAAAAAAAAAAGTCCGTATTTCGTGCTGAACCAGCACTCATCAATTGGTCCAGGTCAACATCTCCCACACTTATAAACAATCATGCGTATGTGGGAGATCATTTACCTTTTTCACATGTACGTGGTCATGTGTATCAGTTGTATAAGATGGAGTGCATAACTATAGGGAGCTTGAAAGTCTGAAGTTAAGTCTCTTATAATTACATTAAATTTAGTATATACAATATACTTATATTTGAATGTTAAACCTGTTAAACTAATTTTTATCAATCGAAAGGTAAACTTGAAAGCGTCTTAATATAGCTTAAATAAAAAAAAGATTCTGCCTGATGTTATTCAATGGTAAAAGAGTAAAGAGGGGAATAAAACATAATTATAATAATAAAATGCGTTAGGGGAAAAAAATCAACTTTTTGAAACCTCTCGTTTGATTCTGAAATGTGAATTAAGGTTTTAAATTTTAAAAAACTACACATTGTTATTACATTCTTAGGCAATCGAGGAGTTTAGTAACTTAATATCTAATAGGTAGTTATGTTTTTTTATATAAAAAAAATTGTCTCAAGTTTTTCAAATTTGAATAATTTACATTAGTTTTACATCGATTGAACTGTAATTTGTCTTCTTTGATGAGGCAAATTATGAACCGTGGTAGATTTTAGATCTTCATTTAGCTATCATAAGAGGACATGTCGCTGCCAAGCCGTGAACTAACTCATAATTAATGATCATTTACGAAAGCAATCGCAAGTGTTCTGTAACAACATCAGCGACGGGGAAAAGTATTCTTTTCAATATGATCCTGCAATGAAATTGATATGCCAGCTATCATTGCAATTACATCTTATTTGCAGAGAATAATGTTAACATTTAATATGCTCATATATATATATGCATATACCGGATATTAGAGTTGTGACGATATAAAAATGTGTGCCTTTAAAAAAAAATACTTCAAACGGTCTATTTATTAGTTAAAGTTTTGCTACAATTATTCGGTATTTTATTTATCATTATTTTTTTGTTTCTTTGTTATTTATCTATATCTTTTATGTGTGTAGTGCATATACGTTGGAAACTTTTATTATATTCCAACCACGTGAATAAAATTATGCAGAAGTACTGACAACCCCCCCTAACGAGCTATATATAAACTAACTATCAGTGAAGGTAAAATGTAGAATAAGCTATCTACACTTTAACTTTTATCGGATATAAGCCTAACATATAAGCTAAAGTCATTCTACAACGTTTACTGACAATTAGTTCGCGGGGGGGGGGTGTCAGTACTTCCGCATTATTTCATCTGTATTCGAGCTGGTAAAAGCTTATATTTAAATCATGTAAATTGTATAATAGACATGTTATTCAAATTTACTTTAGAAGTGTACTATCATTATCTTTCTATAAATATGTGGGTATGGAGGTAAAATAGCACTTAAATAGCCCACTGCAGGGTGAAGATTTCCCCAACAGCGCCTCATTGAACAATATTGAAGAACCAGTACTCATCAAGTTTGCCAATTGCTAGATAATGATACTTCTAAATCTTATCATCTGTTTTACCCTCTAGCTAAGAAATGATAAATATCCATTTACTGACTAAAACTGAGATGTTTGTGGGTTACCTATGAGTTCGCTACCTAAAAGAAAAATCTTAAGACTGATTGAAGTCCAAAAATTTACCTGCCTCACATTTGAAACAATTAGTATATTCATTACAGGTGGGTGCATGAAGTAAACTGGCTCTGAAGAAGACTGCAGGACAGTCGAAACATAGGTGTATGTGTATATATATATACAATAAAAAGTTTTTGCTAAAAAGTTAAATTAGTTCTGAAGAAGACTGCATGACAGTCGAAATGTAGGTGTATGTGTATATATGTACAACAAAAGGTTTTTGCTAAAAAGTGTTCAAAGTCGTTTGGATAAATTGGATTTCACTTAATCTTAAATATAGACTAAATTTAAGCATCACATGATCACTATCTCTTATACTAGCACGTAATTGTTTATAAACAAAGCAAAACTCTCCATACAGTATTATATATGACTATATAAGCTATTGAGCTTAGATTGAAAATATTTTTGTGTTTTCAATTTCATTCTCATAGTTTTGTAGTTAAGTAGAGATAAAAGGTGGGTGCTGGAGGGTTGCATTAGATCCTAAGATCTAGGTGCAGTGCTCTCCGATCCAAAGCTCCTCACTGATGATGGCCACAAGCCAGAAACTAGTCTGGGGATATTGGATGAGTAGGCATTAGATAGAGATTTTATGCACAAGCTTTCTGGCATTCATTGATTACTCTGGTTGGCACAGGGTGGCAATACTGTATGGAGAGTTTTGCTTTGTTTATAAACAATTATGTGCTAGTATAAGAGATAGTGATCATGTGACGTTTAATGGTTTAACACCAATCCTGCCTAATAGGATAGTGGTGGCTATGGTTGTTAAAGAGCCAAAGACACCAAAATGTATGGGTGCTGAACTGAGTTCAGACCCATATGACTATATAAGCTATTGAGCTTAGATTGAAAATATTTTGCTGTTTTCAATTTCATTCTCATAGTTTTGTAGTTAAGTAGAGATAAAAGGTGGGTGCTGGAGGGTTGCATTAGATCCTAAGATCTAGGTGCAGTGCTCTCAGATCCAAAGCTCCTCACTGACGATGGCCACAAGCCAGAAACTAGTCTGGGGATATTGGATGAGTAGGCATTAGATAGGGATTTTATGCACAAGCCTTCTGGCATTCATTGATTACTCTGGTTGGCACAGGGTGGCAATACTGTATGGAGAGTTTTGCATTGTTTATAGACTAAATTTAATAACATTCAAACATATCAATAATATTTTTGATATATGCACATGATATTCTGTTTTAGTAATCTCTCTTTACAAACCATGAACTTCTATTTCTAGAAATAAAAGCTTGCTTTTAAATTTCAAATATAATAACAGATTTTGAGAGGAAAAAACATGCCAAAGATTACTAAGTTGCACTTCAGTGAATAAAATCTGTTGCCTGCAGTTATACATTTGGAATATAAGTGAGAATTAATTATAATTTTTAGAAATATGGAATACATGAGCAAAAAACAATATAGATATATGTGTGTGTATATATATATGTATGTGGGGGGAGTCATATGTATCGGTAGTTTGAGATAGAGTGAACAGCTGAAGAGAGTTTGAAAGTCTGTTTAAATCCCCTATAATTATATATATATTATTTTTAAAATGTTTTTTTATTTTATTTAAGAAATAATGCACTAAAATCCAAAAAATAGTTTATTTTTAGACCATAATTTGGATTGATATAGGTTGTTTCATAAATCAATTAATTCAATCAATGCCGATTGAGTGATTGAATTAATTAATTTATGGACACCCCCTGCTTTCATTTCAGGTTAAATATGCCAAACCAATTTGTGCATTAATAAAATGAATTAATTGATTAATGTGTACTTTCTCTTAATTCAAGGTCACCATATAATACTAAATTGTCCATTCACTTTACTACTATTAAACAATGCTTTATTTACCACCTTTTTTTACAGTTTCGATTGCCTTAGCAAATATTCTTCAGAACTTTATATTTCCTAGCCTCAACTCTAAATTCAAATTTTAAAAATTTACTGTTATTTGAAATTATAGTTGAAGCTAGGAAATATAAAGTTCTGAAGAAGATTGCTGGGGCAATCGAAACTGTAAACTGTAAAAAAAGAGTGGTAAATAAAGCATTGTGTAACAGTGGTAAAGTGAATGGACAATTTAGTATTATATGGTAAACATTTGGCAATGCAATAAGAAAGAGTAGTTATTATTAATTCAAGGTCACTTAAATTAAAGAATGCCATGAAATAAGATATACATAAAAAAAATCTTTGGTGTGAATTTAATTGAAATAATTAACAAACATATATAGGGGAATAACCTTGTCAATACATTGATTCTATAAATTCCATTAAAGTTATATCTATAGATGTCCCCACTTTTATTTCAAGATAAATATTCCACCCCAAATTGTGGACCAAAAAAAATGTTTTGTTTTTTTCATTTTTATACATTACTTTTCAAATTAAATAAAAGTACTTTCTATAAAATATTTTTTTCTTATATTATTTTTTATTTATGAGATATATTGTAAAAGACTTTTGTAACTATTCATATAAACAGAGGCAAAACTCTTCATGCAGTAGCGACACCCAGTGCAAGCCAGAATAATCAATGGATGCAAGAACGTATGTGCATAAAATCCCTGTCTAGTGCCTACTCATCCAATATCCCCAGATTTGTTTCTAGCTTGTGGCTTTCATCAGTGATGAGTCTTGAATTAGAAAGGCTGCACCTAGATCTTAGGACCTAATGCAACCCTCCAGCAGCCATCTACTACTGTATGGAGAGTTTTCCTCTGATATTACAGCTTGTATAAGCATAGGGGGTGGTCATTATGTGATGTTTAATGGTTTAATTATTTATATACAAATTTAAATACTAAAAATGTAAATAAGGGCATCATATTTTTAGTTTTTGAAATGAAACCAATATCACACATTTTGAAATTCAGCCTGCCAACATTGTTAGACCAGACAGATGGCTAGACAATGCTGTACAACATTCTAGTATTATATTTCATTGTCATCAATACCTAACATGTGTCCCAAATTCGAAGGAAATCCATTTGAACGATGTATGCTAAAATTCGTTTTACAAGGTTTAACATGGACAAATGACAACAGAATTACTAAGTTAAATAAAAGTGTTTAAAAATAAATGAAAGGTTAATAAAAGTGTTTAAAAATAAATGAAAGGTTAAAAGATGGATTGCCATGCACCTAGAACTATATTTGAACTTATTAACTTTTAAAATCTTTATTAAATCTTAAACCGCAAGTAACAATTTCTGAAATCATTTATAGATTTATTGAAAAATTGCTGTTATAAATAAATGCTTTCTAAGTTTAAGTAAATTACCTCTTTAAATATAAAATAACGTTATGTGGGAATTGAAGAGCTTTGTGGAGTTTGGTCTAAACGAAGAGATCTCATTGGTCAAAGGTTTCTTAATAATCATTGGCTTAATTTTTTTATTGCCTGAAACTACAAACTATTCATTCACTAGTGATCAACAAAGATAATTAATGTATTCTTAACTAAAAGTTATATAGTCCTTATTGATTCTGAATAAACTGACATTATATTTTCTTTAGGACGTCATAAAAGCTCAGAGAAAGTCGAATCCCAAACAGTGAGGCATTATTTACTTTTTTATTTACTTATCCTTTTTTAAAATTATATACATAATTAAATGCTATATACCTGAGTGTGCATGTGTGTATATACATATATATATATGTATATGATATAAGAGCCTTATGATACAATGGTAGTGCATCCACTGTCCATGCTTCTGATTTGGGGTCAATTGCTGAGTGAGTATGCATGAGAAAATTTTCAAGTTTACTCTGCTTGGATTCAAACCTAGGTTACAAGCATGGAAGATGGAAGCATTATTATTGCACATCAATATTCTCATTTTCAATAGGTTTGGGACTATCCTTTAAAGTAATTAGCATATAATCAATTTAGCTAACCATCCAATATTGATTGGTAAATGGGTATCACTATTTTTAGATAGAGTGTAAAATAGGAATGGAAAACTCCTAAACACCTTCATCACTTCACAGTTTTCAAGTTAGATGAGCGCCATAATCTTCTTTACTGTTTCTTTATGAGAATGTGTTGAAGAAGCTTTACCAGCTATTGATTATTTAATTACTGCTTTACCTTACCTGTGTGTGGGTGTAAGCTAGGGTGTGCAGACTATTTTATTTAAAAATCAAATAAGTTACTTAAATATATTTTAATCATAGAGATGGAAATCAACTTCTAGTCATGTGCCATTTAAAAATGTATAATAAAATCTCTGTCCATTCACCAGTAATAGTTAAAAAGAATAAGTGAATCACTTATGCTTGAAGCATATTCCTATATACACCAACCACTACTGACCGTATTTATCTCAGGGCGTGAATCTATTATATGGCTGAAGTTCAAATTGGCAATTATATTGTACAAATTTAGATATTCTACCACAGGATAGAGACAGAAATTAATGTTTAATCACCTGCAATTAAGCATATCTTAATTATGAATAAATGTAAATCTATTATTATTAAGTGCTGAAATAATTGTAATTGTAGAGCAGGAAATAAACCTCTGGTCATGCACTATTTATAAATGTATATTAAAATCTCTTTGCACTCATTCTTCAATAATAGTTTAAAAGCATAAGTGAATTACTTATGCTTAAAGTGTATTCCTATATGTGTCTACCATTACTGATTATGCTCACTTCAGGATTTAGTCTATTATATGCCTGATATTCAAACTGACAAAAATATTGTATATATTTAGATATTCCGTCTCTCTCCTGTATAGAATATCTAAATTTATACAATATAATTGTCAATTTGAATATCAGGCGTATATAATAGATTCAAGCCCTGAAGTAAGCATGGTCAGTAATGGTTGGTGTATATAGGAATAAGCTTTAAACATAAGTGATTCACTTATGCTTTTAAATTATTATTGGCGGGATGACCGGAAGCTGATTTTCTTCTCTACAACTACAATTCAATTGCTTCTAAAACTAGATTTAAATATATTTTGCAAATTGAATACATTTACAAGGGAGAGGTTTATTTTTATTTCTATTTCACTAAGAATAATATGACATCAAACTCAGTTAGAATAAACAAGAGAAAATTTAACGAATGCACAATGCACATGAGAAATCCAAAAATCTATACTTTGTAAACACTGTTTGTTTTTGATCGATAATCAACTTTAGCAACCCAACTTTTAAACGTAAAGCTAATAATTAAGAATGTGTTACATGGCAAATGTTTTAGTATTGCAAGATAAATTTGAATGCAATCAAAGAAGTGCAAATATACTCATGCTTTACAATAAATATTTTATATGAATCTATTCGTATAAAAAGCTCTGGGGACTGTTTTGACACAATTAGCAATGTATTGAGGCTATGATGTAACCAAAACATATGTAGTATGAGAGAACGATCTACTTATTTTACTTTGCATAGTAAGAAATCATATTTAAAATTTAAACCTGCATTAGAGATGGCTAAAATTTGCTTAATTTATTGTAATGCAACTATTAATATTTTATACAAAGCATTATAATTAGTTGACAAAAATGTTTCTAATGTTGGCTAAGGAACAGGCTTATTCCGTTCCTTTATTTATTAACAATAGCTGATCACCCTTTGCTGTTAACAAATAAAGAGATGGAATAAACCTTTTTTTAGCCAAATTTTAGGAATGTTTTTGGCAACTAATTGCAAACAAGAGAAGAAAAAGGATAACTTTAAATATTAGAAATTACTATAGTAATAAAAAGATGTGTGGTTCTCTTTCCAAAATGCCTATAGCACCATTTTTGAATCACTGCAAGGGTTACACAATGAAGTAGTTTAGTTATTTATTGCAAAAATTCTGAAATGTTGGTATATCTGGATCATAAATTAGGACATGAAATGGGGCAGTGCTTTTTATACTTTCAATGCTCCTCCTAGCATCAAAAAATTGTTCAAACCAGTTGAAAATGGTCAGGTGACTCAGGACATCAGTTCTGCATACAGTACAAATTATTTTAAGCATTTCAATAGCATCTTTGCTCAATTTAACATAAAAGGTAATGTTAACATGTTGTTGCTTGTCGGTTAAGGTATGGAGCATAATACATTTAATGTCATAATTTGTAATCCAGATATGCTAGCGCCTTAAAATTTTTGTGGCAAATATGTGAACTACATATTCAGCAAATCTATGCTTTGGTCCGCATTGGTATAAAACTAAAAAATATCACATGAATTTGAACTAGCATCAGATCTTTACTACCATGCAAGCAAATTGACTTGAATTCAAAAGATTAAAATATTTTTGCATTTCATTCCAGTAACTTAATAATAGAAAAGACAATAATAAAGATGGCTGATGGAATCTAAGCTAATTTGCCTGATAGTCTTATAATCTTGAAACTAGTTCAATATTTATATATTACGGATCTTAGTTTTTTAATAGCTGTAGACACCTCTATTTTTTCACAAGATTGATGTAAAACCAATAACACATCTCATGATATCTGCGTACATAATGATACTAAGTAATATTTTTTTTACCACAGTTATGCCACCTAGGGTGAACTCCCAGATTCAAAAGCTCCTTATTGATGGAATCCATAAGATATTAGTCTAGGGATATTCGATAGGACAGCATTGAATAAGGATTTATTAAGTACAACCATCTGGCATAAATTAATTATTAAAGTTTACAATAGATGGCATAACTATGGTAAAAGAAAAAGAATTTGCTACTTAACAGTATTGTGTAAAGGGAGTCATGTGATGATTCATTGGTCTCATACTTGCGAACTCCCAAGCAATAAAGATATTTGATTGTTTATTTTATTACATAAATAATTCACTTCGTAATAATTCAAGGTACGTATATGCACAGTCAAAATAAGAGTCATAGATCACATGACCCTATCTCTTAAGCTTGTAAGTTATGCACCTTTTATAACAGCCACACAATCTTGATTTTTTTTTTTTTTTCAATTCAATTTTTGCGCGCGTAAATATAACTGAAATTTGGGTCTGGACTTCCAAAATACGGTGAAGTTGATGGTCAATATTATTTTCTATAGATGTTATCTCGACTTTATTTCTATAGGATGCTACAGTTGACTTATAACAAAAACATTAACACACACACGCATATATCTTACAATATTCCAGAATTACGTTAATATACAAATGTGAAGCCACATTGATCATTGGGAATATTCGGGATTTTGGAATATTGAAAAGAAAAGAAATAATACTGTGAAGTACAAAAAAGGTAATATTAAATTAACAAAAGAATGATATTAACAAGATGTATGTATAAATGGGCTACTTAATTTGAAATCACATCGATATTCAAGAAGAATTATACAAAATTGTAATTAACAACACTAATGAATATCAATGCAAAAGTTGATATCCGATTATTAACTTTGATAAGGTGAGTTTAACATTTTAAATTATTATTAAAGATTTTTAATAATAAGTTTGTGTCATTAACTACAAAAACACATAAGGTATTTATGGAATTCTTATACCAAGCAATTTATAACCTTAGATTTTCAAACAATAACGTATTGTACAATAAAACAATATATTACATAAAAAATATTAATCCATTAAATCTATGCATAAATTATATTTTTAGTCCAAATTTTCAGGCTTGAATCCAATTATTTTGAATTTGGCTGGACATATTATTAGGAAAGATGATAATAAATGGACAGTTGGAATCTTAAATTGCATTCCAAGAGATTGTAAAAGACCCAGAAAGAGACCACATGTGAAATGAATGGATGAAATAAGGAAATGGGATGTGGAGAAGAGAATCAATCTCTAGAAGATGGGTTGAACTTGGAGAGACCTTCATTCTGCAATGAATTGATAACAGTTCAAAAATGAAGATAATGATGATGACACCTCAGAGATGACCATTATAATTTTTGATTGAAATGAACTCTTTATAATCCAGACAGACTTCTGTATAAACCTTGCTGAAGTTGACATAATGGAAATGTAGCCGATATCTAATTTTGAAGATTGGAGTACATTGATCAATTAATAGGTATGGTATCATATTTATAGTATATATAGCAAGGTATATGCCTTTATTTTCACTCATCTGCATGGCTTCACTTCTTTTTCTCTAAAAATTAATTCAGACTCAACTGATTCTCAACTGGCTTAAAATTCTCTATACGCATTTAAAATTGGTTATTCAAAAGAAATCCATTGCTTATTTTTTTGCACAAATATACAAGGATGAGTCAAAAATCATTTCCCAGTTGTATTAAAACTTCTAAACATCACATGATCACCATTTTCTATGTTTACGCAAGCTGTTAAAACAGTAACATACTCTCCATACAGTAGCGCCACCTTGTGCCAACCAGGGTAATCAATGAATGCAAGAAAGTCTATGCATAAAATTTCTCTCTAGTGCCTACTCATCCAATATCTCCAGTTCAGTTTCTAGCTTGTGGTTTTCATGATTGAGGAGCATTGAAATTTGCTGTGTTGCATTAAATCCTAAGATATAGGCGAAGTGCTCTCAAATCCAAGGCTCCCCACTAATGAAAGCCACAATCTAGAAGCTACTCTGGGGACAGAGATTTTATGCATCCATTTGATTATTATGGTTTACCCTAGATAGAACTATTGTATGGAGAATTTGTCACTACGTTAAAACTTCTGTTGGCTGCATTATTTTATCATGCTTTCTGTACATAGTTACTGTCTTTCCAAATTACTGTGCATTTTACAAAGTATTATCTCAGTTTAAATTTGACTGTGGTGCAAGAAACAATGACTACTTCACTTGTGATTTGCATGAGAAAAGATCCGTGGGCAGTGATTCATTTTTTGTGTGGTCGGAAGATGTGTCTGGTGATGATATTTATTGAAGACTTTATACACAATATGAGAACATACTGTTATGATGAATTGTGAAGAAATGGAGAAAGAAGTTTGAGGAAGGTCACCCATGCTTCAACCATAAAAAAGAGCCAGATACCCATTCATATCCATGATAATGGCAACAATGAGCAGTCATACAAACTTATTCTCCAGGATAGATGGGTGATAGTGGATTATACTGCAAACCATTTATAAATTAAACATGGTTCTGTTTATCCATGAAACTTGGTTTTGAAAAGATGGGTACTGAAATAACTTCATGAGCACAAATAGAAGCAATTGGTCTGATATTCTGAGGAAAGTGAAAATTTCTTTTAACAAATCTACACCTTTTCTATTACTATGTACTAAATAAAATAAAGATGGCTGAAAATGAAAAAAGGTAATAATTGATGGCTACCCGAAGTCTTAAACTGGGCTTTTGAAAGATTGTAGAAGACCTAGATGTGAATGCTAACCATGTGAAATAAGAAAGCTTTCGGAAAATATTGGATTAAACTTGGAAATTTTTATCTGCAGTGGATTGATAATGTTTGACTGTGATGATAATGGAAATTTCTATCTGCAGTGGATTGATAATGTTTGACTGTGATGATAATGATATACCATTAAATACAGAGATGGGCAAAAATATAATTTTATGTGTAGCTGGAGTAAGCCACGAATACACACATACAAAAATACTCTTTTATCTACCAGTGATTCTAGTAAATGGAATCAAACAATATTCAGTTCAGAAAACTCTTTGTTTTGAGTGAACACTTTTGACAACCGCAACATGGATAGCCGAATAAGATAATACTGTGAACAAACAGATTATATCGCTTCATAATAGAATATACAGAAGTCCACCTTTTATATATACAGAAGTTTGCATGAAGGTAGGTATGAATCACAGCTCCAGGTTTTTAACAGTAAGTGTGATTATAAATCAAAGCACTAACTTTCTGATAGTAAAGGTGATTAAGAGTCACATGACAAGTGTCACAAGTTCTCTGATGATAAGTACAAAAGAAAGTCAACAAGTTTTAGCAGGAGCTGCATTTTATTAAAAAATCAAAAGAGATTGGATGAACACTAATGAACTGAGGATAAAAAACTTTCAGATAGACATAGATCAAAATAATAATAAAAAGACATCATCATCATCATCAACCATTATCAGTCCACTGCAGGAAGAAGATCTCTCCCAAGTTTAATCCATCTTCTCCGATCTTTAGCTTCTCTTCTCCACATCACCCCTGCACACTTTCTCATTTCATCCATCCATCTCACATGGGTCTCTTTCTGGGTCTTTTACAATCTCTTGGAATCCAGTTTAAAATTTCAATTGTCCATCTGTTATCATCTCTTCTAGCAATATGTCCAGCACAACTCCATTTCAATCTTTTAATTTTTTCAATGAGGTCAGTAACACCTGTTTGTTCTCTTACCCATACATTGCTTTTTCGATCTCTATCTGTTATCATCTCTTCTAGCAATATGTCCAGCACAACTCCATTTCAATCTTTTATTTTTTTCAATGAGGTCAGTAACACCTGTTTGTTCTCTTACCCATACATTGCTTTTTTGATCTCTACTGATGTTAAAATGTAAATAATCAAATAGTTTTATAAATCAGGAAGTCAAAGCAGTTTGAACATTAGAAGTGGCACACAATTATGATCTATGGATATTAGCTTTTGATGGATATTAGTTTTTGATTTGGCCATTCTACTATTACACTAAATTATGAAGGATGTGGACCTTGAATTTCCATCCATTATTGCATGAAACCATACAGGATATCTAGTAGTATTCATTTGGCAACTGTGGAAATTGCTGAGTAAAAAGACTATCAATTTCTAAGAGGGATTTGTTCTATGTATTTTGGCACATTGGTAGAATGGCAAATTTTTGGAGTTCAAGATCCATGTATCACAGCTCAGACGTGCCACTTCTGGTACCTAAGTCTCATTCTCAACATGCTTTACTGCAGTGTTAGAATGTCAGACTCTGGAACTCAAGGTCCATAGATCACAGTCCAGCTCTGTCACTTCTGATACCTAAATTGCATTCCTAGCATGCTTTGCTGCAGTGGTAGGGAGGCAGATTCTGGAGCGCAAAATTCATGGATCACAACCCAGTTCTGTCACTTCTAGTGCTTAAATTTCATTCCCAACATGCTTTGGTGCAGTGGTAGAGTGGCAAACTGTGGAGTTCAAGACCCATGGATCAGAGCCCAGCTATGATACTTCTGGTTCTTAAATTTTATTCCTAGCATGCTTTACTGCAATGGTAGAGTTGCTGATCTGGATCTCAAGGCCCATGGGTTGGAGCCCAGCTCTGTAACTTCTGGTGCTTAAATTTTATTCCCAGCATGCTTTGCCTCAGTGGTAGTGCAGCAGACTCTGGATCTCAAGGTCCGTGGATTGCAGCCTCAGACCTGCCACTTCTGATGCTTAAATTTCATTCCCAGCATGCTTTGCTATAGTGGTAGAGTGGCAGAATCTGGAGCTCAAGGTCCATGGATCACAGCTCAGACCTGCCACTTCTGGTACCTAAGTCTCATTCTCAGCATGCTTTGCTGCAGTATTAGAGTGTCAGACTCTAGATCTCAGGGCCCATGGATCACAACCCAGCTCTGTCACTTCTGATACCTAAATTGCATTCCTAGCATGCTTTGCTGCAGTGGTAGGGAGGCAAACTCTGGAGTGCAAAATTCATAAATCACAACCCAGTTCTGTCACTTCTAGTGCTTAAATTTCATTCCCAGCATGCTTTGATGCAGTGGTAGAGTGGCAAACTGTGGAGTTCAAGGCCTGTGGATCAGAACCCAGCTATGAAACTTTCTGGTTCTTAAATTTTATTCCCAGCATGCTTTATTGCAATGGTAGAGTTGCAGATCTGGATCTCAAGGTCTATGGGTTGGAGCCCAGCTCTGTGACTTCTGGTGCTTAAATTTCATTCCCAGCATGCTTGCTGCAGTGGTAGTGCAGCAGATTCTGGATCTCAAGGTTCATGGATTGCAGCCCCAGACCTGTCACTTCTGATGCTTAAATTTCATCCCCAGCATGCTTTACTGCAGTGGTAGAGTGGCAAACTCTGGGATGCAAAATCCATGGATTGTAACCCAGTTTTTGCTTTGCTGTAATGGTAGAGTGGCATCAAGGTCCATGGATCACAGCCCAGTTCTGTGACTTCTGATGCTTAAATTTATTCCCAGCATACTTTGCTGCAATGGTAGATTGACACACAGCCTAGCTGTCACTACTGATGCTTGGACTTTTTATGACTTCTTGAGTAATAAACTTTTCAATCAATTATTATTTTTTTCTGTGTTGCCATTGGTATACTGATTGAATGGTGCTCACTGGAGCTGCTACGTCATCACTCAAATTTTTTATGAACTTCTGAGCAGTAAGAATAATATTTAATTTAATAAAAAGTTTAGTGCTAGTTTTCAGCAATTAAAAAAAAGATGAATAGAAGTGTATATTAATAAGGAATATTGTTAATTAAAAGATATCAAGATATATCTTGTAATAAATCCACAATTCTACTAGTTTCTGGTTTAATGTCAGATTCCTATTCAGGCGTTTTGGTTTGGGTTTAAAACTTTTGATATTATAAAGATATTAGCCGTAATTGCCAATTATTTAAGTGAGAGTTGTGAAAACTCTCCCTGATGAAAGCCATGAGCCAGAAATAGTTTGAGGATATGATTATATCACTAATTATCTAGTGTCCATTGGTTACTCAAGTTTGCAACAGGTAGCTCTGGTAACAGAATAAATAGCCTTAATATCTAATCTTAAATGTATTTGCTCAGTTCAGCTAAGAATGTCTTGTAAAGTTTTGTTAGTTATATTAGTTTTAAATTCAGGTTGGGGATTGGTGATACAGATAGCATTAATTCAACCTTTTAAAACTAGGCAACTGTTACTATCCAGATAAAATTATGAGAGAACTATTTAAATTTATAATTTATTTTATGTTAATCCTGAATGCACATTAAAGAATAATAATTACAGTGCTATAAATCAATTAAATACATAATCATATATTATGCTTTATTCATTTTATTGTTTTCAAAAACTTGTTATAATATGAAAATTTGAGAAAGTGAAGATGGAAATCCATATCGCTTATAAACTTGCTATAATATGAAAACTTGAGAAAGTGAAGATGGAAATCCATATTGCTAAATAAGCTGATATGAAGTTTGCAATACTAAGTTTTTAAAAATAAAAACTTCATTAAATTAAAATAAAAGAATAATAACAAACTGTTACTTAAAAATAAACTTACAGGTCTGCTACAATAAAATTATGAACCAATTACATAACAAATTCTTTTTTGCATAAAATTAAAAATTTATATAATGAAGATTAATGTCAAACTGAAAACATATTTGGTATATTTTATAATGCTTCAATTTTAAATTTAATTTACTTATCAATTTATTTGCGCTTTTAGCATATCATGCCCCTCTCAAAAATATGAAATGTTTTTCCTAATTAAAGCTCATATTCAAATTAAAGCTCATATTCAAATTTTATGTAAATGAGCAATAACAATATATGTACATCCACTCCTAGTTTATAATTTATGCTACATCTATGACTCTTAGGAGTTGAAAGTCGGCTAAGTGCATAAAATAAAGAAAAACTTATAAAAGCTTTTCTCAATGCGGTATATTTATAATTACATTAATCTGAGTTAAAGGATGTAATTTTATAATTATATTAAAGGAAGTTGGCTGTTAAAGTGTATGTGTATATATATATATTAACTGAATTTCACTTGAGAAGGTATATTTGTTAATAGATGAAACCATGGTTGTATTTTAGTAAAATTTTGTTGTTTTGGCTAGTATTGCAGTGTTATATGAATTTCTATTTTATTTTATATACATGTATATATTTAACCAATCCACCTTTTTTATAAGTTCTGAAAAAGATTGCTGGCCAATTGAAACTACAAGGTTGGTATATTTTAATAAAATGAGCATTGTAACTTATTAAGAAAGTATTTGTTTAATTGTTTATAATTTTATCAACACATACATAAGAATATAAGTCGATAATACTTCATATTTAATGTTTGTTAAAATTTTTATTGTCATATGAGGTCTAGACAGATGAAATTGATAATGAGAGGAGTTGTGAATAATAGAGATATCTAATCTGGAAAAAACACTATTCTGCAATGTGTTTTCCTGAAGGTTTATGATGACTGTATTTTAGTTGTATTTATATATTGGACTATTTCCATAGTCTAATATTAAGTATTCAATGCTTTAGAAAAATTTAACTTTACTTAAATATTTCAATTGTATGCAACTGTTAATAATAGCACACAGGTTAGTATATGTAAACATTTCAAGTGATATTATTCTCCTTCTCTCCTTTCTTCTTCATATATTGTTAGCCTGACTAGTGACAGTACTAGCCTGAGAATCGAAGCTGGAATCTTAGATTCTTGAATATTGAATTTTAAGGTAATGGTCTACCCAATTGAGTCATCCTGCCAAAGGCAAAAGTCAGTAGAAATTTCATATACTTATCTATGAGGTTCCTTCTCATTTCTCCAATTTTTCCTTAAGAGCAAAGTTGATTAGTGGTTTCCATACATTATGTATAGTCATAATAGTTTGACTTATGGGATTGTTTACCATTGTCATGTGAGCAGTTTCTTTAAATTTTCTTCTTTGTACAGAAGAGAAGAGAATAATACCACTTAAAACATTGTGCATATACTAACCAGTGTGCTATTAATAACAGTTGAATATAATTGGAAAATTTAAATGAAGTTAATTTTTTCTAAAGACATTTAATACTTAATATTAGATGACTGAAATAGTCCAGTATATAATAACAACTATTCTGGGATGGTTTCCTGAAGGTTTGTTATGATGGTGTTTTGTTATATTGGACTATAAACCACTAATCAACTTCACACTTAGGAAAAAGTGGAGAAATCAGGAGAAACCTCATAGATAAAGATATGAAAATTTTACTAACTGTTGCCTTTGGCAGGATGGCTCAGGTTTGAGTGGTATCTTAGGATTCAATACTCAAAAAATCTAAAAGTCCAGGTTTAAATCCCATGCTAGTACCATCATTGGTCAGGCCCGCAACACCTGCTTTGGCAGGATTGCTCAGTTGGTTAGAGTATATGTTAAAATTTAATACTCAAGAATTTAACGGTCTAGGTTCAAATTCCATGCTAATACTATCACTGGCCAAGCCAGCAACACCTGAAGAAGAGGGGAGAATAATATCTCTCGAAACGTTGTTCATATATTAACCTGTTTGATATGCTATTACTAACAGTATATTAACCTGTTTGATATGCTATTACTAACAGTTGAATGAATTTAGAATATTTAAATAAAGTTAAATTTTTCTAAAAGACATTCAATACTCATATTAGATGATGGAAATAGTCCAATATAAAAATACAACTATTCTGGGATGGTTCGGAAATTAAAGAAATTGGACTATCGATATTTCTTTTTATTATTACTGGTATTATATATTCAATGTTTCCATATATTAAAAGATGTGGAAATAGCTTATACAATTTGTATTTGAACAACTGAATTTTACTATTATCTTATATGTATGCGTACGTAAAAAAAACAACAACATGGAAATGGCGATTGTTTTAAAATTTTCATATTCAAAAAGTTTTGAATTTAATATATTGGAAATAAAAAATAAAAATGTTAAGGAATAAAAAAAATTATTAGTATTTTGTCTATTCACTGTTTTATAATCTCTAGTAATATGTTTGCTTCGTAGATTATATACTTATATGAGGGTTTTTGTCAACTGCAGACGACTAATTACGGATAATCATTATTTTTGATAGCAGTTTTCAATAACACGCTAACGATATCCAGATAATTTCCAAATCCATTTGTAATCATATGGTTTATTACTCGAAAGCTCTACCGTTTAACTGCGTTTTAACACATGTTAATAAATTATGAAAAGAATCATTAAAATGTTATTACTTTGAGTAAAACTGCGACTAAACATATTTGGTGCTAACTCCAAACTTTTCAGCGTACTTTTGAAACACACACACACCTATATTGTTTGGGAGAAGCAGACCCCCTTTACGTTACAAAAGGTTATCTTGCGGACATTCTGATTGTTTTTAATGAGAAGATGTGGCAGAGAATAAAACGCATTGAAAAAGCTATAATTAGCCAAGGTTTAGCAGTATTTCAGAAAAAAAAAGTTTTCTGCATAAGAAGTTCACAGCGTCCCAGAGATAATAATGAACTAGCGTGTTCTATATGGGGATGTATTTACGTTTCAAAAATTGATATATTGTGTTTTTATTAATAAAAAAAAAAATCCAGAATCAAAGCGTTGGTAGCGTAGCTGCCTTCCAAGCAGCTGGCCCGGGTTCGCTTCTCGGTCGCTTTGACATATTAAAAAAATCTAGAGAACGTAAAGTCGTCGGATCAACGGCCGGCGAACTTCTTTTGTATTTCTGAACAATAAAAACACTCGATTATTTTTTGTTTATATACTAATGGATTTATTTATATAGGATTTGAGTACAGCCTTACACCCCTTTAGCTATCTGCTCTATCTTATACAACCGATACACGTGACTACACACATGTGAAAAAGATAACTGATCTCCAATATATGTATTTGGAGCTGAACCAGCACTCATCAGTTGGTCCTGATCGCTATCACACACACACATATATAAACAGTGTTCTGTTTGTATTCAGATAATAAATCTTCAAATTTTAATGGGCCGACTTCGAATCTACTTCACTCTCCAACTCATTAGCTATCCATACCATTGAAAATCTGCTGATAAAATGCAAATCTCTTGTTGATGCCAATATTAATGTCATGCCCATATTGACCCCAAGTCATTCTGACTCCTCATGTATAAGACTTTGTCCATTTAAATACACAAAAGACGTGTGGACATAAATAGACAAGGTCTTATACATGAGGGGGTCAGAATGATAAAATCGACATGGGCATGGCATTGATATTGGCATCAACAAATGATTTGGCACTCCATCAGCGGATTTTCAATGATATGGATGACTAAAGAATTGGAGAATGAAGTAGATTGAAGCCTGTCTATTAAAATTTTGAAGATTTACTATCTTAATATAAACCGAGCACTGATTGTATATATATATGTATGGGGATGATGATCTGGACCAACTGATGAGTACTAGTTCTGCACGTATGCGATCATTTATCTTTTTCACATGCGTGTGGGCATGTGTGTCGGTTGTATGAGATAGAGTAGATAGCTGAAAGGAGCTTGAAAGTCGTGTTCAAATCCTCTATAATTACATCAGAACTCCAAGTATATAAAGTATGCTTGTATTCAAATAATACCGATTGGTTTGCATATTCATCGAAAAACTCATATCTAGAATATTATTATTGCTATTTTATTTTGTCTTTTTATCTTTTCTTTTTTCGCTTGAAGTTGGAATGGCTATATTCATTTGCATTTGTGAGTAGTTAATAATGATCATGAATAGATGTATACACTACTGTTCTCCCCCCTCCTTAAAATGTTTTAATTGATTTCAGAAATTCGAAGTTAAAACTTAATGGGTAGTGATCAGCGCATTGTCTGCCATGCTCATAATCTGAATTTGAATCCGGATGAAATTTTAAATATTTTCAGATAACTGAACATTTTTAATCAAAGCTTTTTTTAGGTATTTGGCTCCATAGCCAATCAAACTAGTTATTCAATTAGATAAAAGAGTAAAACCGATGTTGCCATTTTAACCCTCTAAAGGGAATAAATGAAAGAGAAGGAGTTACTCGTCATGTAGGTTAATAGTTAAAACAAAAAATAATAATTTATTTTTCTTGTTTTAACATTTAAAAATGCTTAAATAACCATTTACTGACCCATAATTGAGCTGTAGATCAAATCTCTGGAGGGAAGTGTCAACCTGCATGTAAGCTAAAATAATTTTCAATTTTTATCCAACCGAATTCAAACTCCAAGACTGTGGTTTGAGCAAATAGACGACTCCCTTTTTGCTGCCAATTATTAGTCCCCTAATGCCTGTTTCATAGGTACATATAGCACATTGGCAGAGAGATGTACTTTTATATCTCTAGTTCGAACCCTGTCATCTTGGTGCCCAAACATTATAAGATCTTCCTAGCATTAAACCATTCAATTGTTTATTATTGGTCAATAAATGAGAATATGACTACTTGTATCTGAAGATGCATATTAGGAGTAAGTAACAAGAAGTGATCGAAAGCGAAATACACGGGCGAGAGAACAAACAAGTATTATAAAATAATTAAGAGATTGAAGTGGAATTGGGCTGGACATATTGCTAGAAGAAATGATAATAGATAGATAGTTGAAATCTTAAACCGGATTCCAAGAAATTTCAAAAGACCCAGAAAGAGATCACATATGAGATGGATGGATGAAATAAGAAAATGTGCCGGTATGATGTGGAGAAGAGAAGCCAGAGATCAAAGACGATGGAGTGAGCTTGAAGAGACCTTCATCCTGCAGTGGATCGATAATGGTTGAAAATGATGGTGATCAGAAGACAGATTCCCGGTTAATAATATATTGGTTAGATAAGAATTAGTATGCTGACTGTAAATACGAAAATATGATTGTAATACTATGCACTTCCAACTCTATGAGCTGTTCTATAAAAGTCCCTTTAACCGAATAAAAGATATTGGAAATAAAAATCAGGCCCAACTTCATTTACGATCAGTAAAAAAACCTAATTAAATGGTTTATTGCTCGTTAGTTCATAAGAAGTTCGAGTACCGGAAATGACAGCGCTAAACCGCGATGAACAAATCTTGAATTCTAAAATCTGCTACGCTACGACTGTATTAAACTAAGTCCAGTATATGTATTACTAGTGACTTGTTACCATTTGTATCTGACTATTAAAAATTAGATTAGTAATTTAAAAATAAAAATGAAGCGGGGGAGGGGGGTTACTTCCTGATCAAAACGGAGAGAAGTCAAAATCTTAAGTTATTTTTCATTTACTTTATAACAGTCGTGTAACGACAAACCAAATTTTTTTTTTTACTTTACTCATTGGAGAATCGTTGTAAACACGCTAGTGCTGCCTAAAACACAAAAACTACATACTATGTAGCATTAAAACACTAAACATCACGTGATCATTATTTTTTATGTTTACACAAGCTGTTAAAACAGAGGCAAAACTCTCCATACGGTATATTTTATGCAGATAGGTTTTTATATATATTTAAAAAATCTGAATATTATGTACTCTGATTATGTAAACCAACCGAGTATTTGTTCTTTATAATATTTTCCCATTATAATTTAAATTACAATTTAGTGATATTTAGTATTTGATTATTTTTCCATTTAATTTCCCTGTTTTGACGGGCATTGATTCTAACAGGTCTAGACTGGTCGCGTAAACTTCGCTTAAACAAAATACGCCACTATCTCCCTCTCTCTTTGTTCTTTTCAGCATTCAGTCATTGAATTGAAGCAATTTGCACCTTCTCTTATTTTCTTTTTTTCCAGATCTGGCTTATGTTCAAAGTGAATCGCTCATGCTTGGAAGTTACTCTCCTACAAAAGATCACCAGATCATTTTTTTTTTTTTTTTGCGTGTGTTTTTTTGTTTGTTTTAAAACTTCCACTGCTGGTCGAATGCTATTGTTAAAGAAAACTGTCAAAAAAGATTTCCCTCTAATGGAAAGACGGTAATCAATACCATTCCTAAATTCTGCAGAGACAAATTCTTGACGTTTTTTTGTTGAGATCTTTTCAGTTTATATCTTACGTAACTGTTAATCGAATTTTGGTTTGTAAACAGCTACTATGTTCAAACGTGTTGCAAATAATTGATATAGTAGCAAATAAATATACTTTAGGTTAAAACTTGTTACGTAATATTTACTTAATAAAGATTATTTTTAATCTCTCTCAAACCTGAATAAACAATATTGTTTATATATAAATTCCACATGAAATTCTCAATCTTGGTAAATGCTTTTTAAAATTGGTAAGCATTAACGTGTGTGTGTGTGTGTAAAAGTAAACCAGGTGTTTACGAAAACATAATCCTTCGCAGTATCACTATGATCATCATCATTTTCAATTATTATCAATCCGCTACAGAAAAAAAGTCTCTGGATTTAATCCAGTATCTCCAACCTACAGCGTTTTTGACTCTGCATAGTTTAATTCAGAGACAAGCCCTGAAACGCACGGTCCACAAATAACGATTCTATTCACTCACTTTCGGTGTTTGATTTTATATTTTTTGTAGCTTCTCTTTGCTGCAGATCTTCAATCTAGTTTCCTTATCTCATCAATTCAAACTTTTCATAAGTTTATTGATTCTCTGAGATTTGCTTGGCCTGGAAGATCGTGTTAGCAGCAAGCCTGCATCGACCTCGTAGTCGTTTTAACGTTTAGATCGTGTTAAACTCGTAATCCTAGTCGGATATTTACTTGTTGAACCAGTATTTTTTGCTCTAATTAAAAAGTTGTTTTATCACGATTGCTATGCATAAATAAAAAAAAAAAACCATCAAAAAACATAAAAGCTGATAATAGTAACTGTGAAACATAAACGGTGCTATTTTTTAACTCTTTTGTTTTATACCATCATTACTTTCAACCATTGTAGACCCACTACAGGATGAGGGTCTCTCCTATTTCAATCCATCTTTTCTGATATCTAGCCTCTCTTCTCCACATAACTCCTGCCCACTTTCTTATTTCATCCATCCATCTCACATGTGGTCTCTTTCTGGGTCTTTTACAATCTCTTGGAATCCAGTTAAGATTTCAATTGTCCATCTATTATCATTTCTTCTACTAAGGCAACTCCACTTCAGTCTCTTAATTCTTTCAATAGTGTCAGTGATATCTGTTTGTTTCTTTCCCCTATGTATTTGTTTTTGATCTGTTCTTGTTATTTCAAATATACATCTATCAGTACTTCATTGAGTGATGTGAAATATCTACATCGCTCTTGGGTTAAGTGTCCATATCTCATATCCATAATTAAGAATCATCAAAACACATACATTAAAAACCCTCCTTTCAAACACATGGGCTTATTTCATTTTACTATTAAGTTCATCCCCTCCCCTCCCAATCAAAGTTTAATTCTATGATTAATTTTATCTATTGTGATTTCATCTTTAAAACTGGTCAAGATTTTTGTAGTTGTTAACCTCTTCTACTTTCAAAGATAAAGTTTATTTACACGCTAAGAAAATACAGAAGGTTAGTCCATATTCTCGGTCTCATTGGACTAATCACATTTGACAGGCCAGAAATTACAAACAATAAATGGGTAAGGATTATAAATACAATCAAAGGAATGAAAAGGTTTACACTATTTGAATATTGAACTAGCCAAGATTCCGATTACATTATACGAAGTCTGATAACACAATGCTGGGGTATAGGCAAATCATTTGAGCAAATATGAAGTAAACAGGCAAACAAATATAAGTGGGCTATATTATAAATGGGTTACAATATAAATATATTACAAGTGTCAATTAGTTTTAAAAGCAAGAGGAAATTCTGGAGTAACAATGCCAGATAAAATGACAAGTAACATTTACAATATATGATAACAGAAATATATATTGTATAAAGAGCTAACAATATTGAACACTAATGAATTGACATATAAATTGTTAGACACGGAGTAAGGGGTGGTTAAATAAAAATTTCAAAATATACAAAGAATTAGACATAATATACATGTGGTAGTATGAGGGACAACAAGCTAATTAGTAATAAAACCATCCATAACCTCTTCTAAGTCATCATTATTTGAGAAAATCCATTGAACATTACTTTTCTTACTTTCATCTTATAATTCTTGCAATAATTTCCTGAAACTCGAAGTATTCTTTGCAAAAACAATTACATCATCTACAAAGGTCTAAATGACTTAAATAATTTTGATATACCTTTAATTTTTTAGCTTCCCTTTTTAACCCACAAATTACTTCTTGTAAAACTGTGGTAAAAAATGTATGAGATATGAAATCATTCTGTCTATATCTTTACCAATATTAATATTATTATAGTCAGCATGTAATCTAATCACTATTGTTGCATTTTGATAAATATTATTAAAAAAAACGACAATTTTTTTAGCGTTGGTAGCCGAGAGGTCAGCGCAGCTGCCTTGCAACCAAGCAGTTGCTTGCAGATGGTTGTCGCGGTTTGCTTCCCGACCAATGCTTTGACATATGAGAAACAAAATGACAATTTCCAAGATCTATATCTTAATGGGCCAAAGTTTTAATCACACCTTACAATTCATATTCATTGGTCCTTTTTATAAAACATTTCAATACATGGAAGTGATCCATTGTGTTAAAACTACTATTAAATCCAATTTGTTCTTTTGATTAGTTAATATCCTAAGTTAGCTGTAGAGAGATGTAATTGTCTTGATAAAGATTTTGTATAAAACTGGTAGAAGACTGATAGATATGTGAATTTTAATATCTTTTTTATCACCTTTCTTAAATATTAATAATAATACTGCATTCTTCCAATCATCTAGTACATCTTTATTATTTAAATATTTGATATATCATTTTACCAACATTTTTTCTATTTCTTTTACCAGCTCCTTTTAAACTAATAATAATTTCATCATTTCTGGGAACTCTTTCCATCATAGATTTAACTGCTTATATCATCTCTTCATTTAAAATACTTGGAAATTCAGAAGCTATAGTAATCGTAGGAATATTCTTGTTCTTTATTACTATATAATTTCTTTATAAAACCCTTCTACATATTTCATGATAGCTCTCTTTTTAGTAGTAGTAGTTCCAACTTTTTCCTCCAATACTGTTTTACATTTGTTTTTATTCTCTTCTACAGATTTCTTCATTATTTCTCAATTCTATTTTTTATATCATTATTTACTCTTTTTTATACCATTTTACAAAGGTATAGATATTCAATTCTTCTTAGTGGAGTATTTTTATAAATTTTACTATTCTTTATTTTCTTCACACATTGTTTTGTCTTAGTATTAGCTATCTTTTTTGCAATTCTTTGTAAAATATCAATTATGTTCTTAATCATGTCAGCGGAGTTTGAACCATCTTCATATTTACTACTAATACTACTATCTCTCTTAATAGATCTTATCCCTCTTATTCTGCATTAATCAATGATCACTTCCTATATTGAATCTATTAATAATATTACATTTTTAAGATATAGATTTTCAGTTAGTCATAATATAATCTAATTCTACTGTACTTTCATATGGATGCTTCCATGTTCATTTCAATTTAGCATTTTTAAACAAAGAATGAATTCACAAAATACATTTTTTTCTTTTTCTGCAAACTCCAGCAATCTGTATTCTCTCTCATTTCTATCACCATAACCATATTTACCCACAACACTTTTATTTTTCAATCAATTGCCAATTGTAGCATCAACAATTTTAAAATGTTGTTTAGTCTGATCAAAAGTCTTTTGTACATCCATATAAAAATCTTCTATTACTTCATCACTTTGAGACCTTGTTGAGACATAAACCAGAAATATCTGCATTTCGTATCTGCTATTAAGTTGAATAACTAATCTTGCCACTCTGTCCAATACACCATCAATTTTCACAATGTTCTTTATTTACAATGAATCTTATTCCACTTGTTCTTCCAATATTTGTGCTTATGTAGTAGAATACATGTCCACTTTCTAAGTCAATTATCTCTTCACCTTTTCTTATAACTTCACAAAGTTCAACAATATTGCATTTAATATTAGACAGTTCTTTTTCTAATTATGCAAACATTCTTCACTTGAAGTGATCTGTTGTCAGTAACCAAAGATCATTGAATGACCATCTGGATCCACAAACAGGGAATTCTTAGCACTCTCTGCTTTGGCCATCAACCAATTCCTTGGCTGGTGACTTTATAATTTCCCAAAAATAAGAGCCACAATTAGTTCTGCCTATTATGATTGTAAATATCTATAACAAAAAAAAAAAAAAAATCAATCTTACACACATTCATCTTGCCTTCAAGAAAACTCAACTGATATTTCCCTTAGGAACTAACTGGCAATGAAAGGTATTATAGAAATAAGCCCATATGGTTTGGGTAATGTTTGTTGTTAGGCAGCTGATCTATATTTGTTTACAATATAAATAATCACATAATAATGGCAACTGCAATAATGAGAAAGGTAGAGAATGGACATTAGGAAATTGTTTTACTTGGTTCCTTTAAAGCCTGAAAGAGGAAACAAAAAATCACCTTTCAGTTAACCAAAAACAAACTCCATTCTGTAATCATTGTAACTACATATGTATATTTAAATTGTTCATGCTTCCACATGTCCTTGCAAAAGATATTACATACAGAAAAATAAAGGTGAATTAACACATATTGTGTTTGATTAAAAAGCAGATATATTAATTTTTAACTGGATTCAAAGTTTATATCTGATAATCTCTAGCCTAATAAAAGATTAGTAATATTGATTTATGAATTTATTTAAAGTTTATGATGTCAAAATTGTGAATGCATTAAGTTTGATGCTGTCAATCAAATTGTATATGCTCTTCATTATATCAATACATATAATCTGAAACACAATTGAAACTTGGAAATAGCTTTAAGTTCTAAGCAAGCATTTAGGTAAGTGGACCCTTAGCTAAACTGAATACTCTTAGCTAAAAAGTATACCTAAAAAGGGAATTATAAAATATCACCATCTGATGTATTAGTAGTCTGGTGAATATTATCTTCTTCTCTTCTGTTTCTCTGTAAAAGATTAAAAAGAAGCTTTTGACATCAAGCGTTGGTGGCCTAGGGGTTAGCATAGCTGCCTTCCAAGCAGCTGGCCTGGGTTCGCTTCCCGGTCAACGCATTTGACATGGAAAAAAAAAGAAGCTTTTTGACTGCAATATATTAATAAAAGACCATTTTACGTTTTCTATTTTTGGATATTTACTGAATATATTTGTTTTTAATAGATGTACTTAATAATCTTCACACCACCATGCTTTCTTGAACACATGAATAAAAACATCGTAAAAACATGTGACTTCCAAGATGCATTTCACACTGAACCAGCATTCATCAATAGTGTCAGGTAACCATCTTTCACACATATTACTGTATTCATCTAGAGTGGGTTACGTCAATGTAATGATTAGATGGAGTAAGTTTGACACTTATAAATCAAAATGTAATAATTGAATATATTATCATACTTCAAAGATATATAGATATTTAGATAGATGTTTGTATATGCCTTGTGGTATTTGAAAAGCAGTGTGTGTGTGTTGGGGGGTGGATCACTCTAATTAAAGAGATCTGGATTATAGAAGTACATCTTAGGAATCTTTACCATTATCATTTTATCTTTTATTTAGTTTTATAATTAATTTATGAGTTGTTCAAATTGTATTAAATAAAGCATGGTTTCGATCGTTCAATAGCCTTCTTCAAGAGTACTTTGATCCTAAGTTTTATTTTTCCATATCTGCAAAAGTATGTTTGATATGGAAGTTTGAATTGGTTGTTATAATTTCTAGATGTAAAATTTTTTTAAAAATATTTATGAGTGTATAAGGTAATTAAGTTATAGTGTTTGATTTATTGTTGCGAAGTTGTTTTCCATATGAAGGTCAGAGTAATTTAATTTTGGAATGTTAAAAATAAATTTTCTTTAAACAACAACAACAAAAAAAAGCAGAATGGAAATGCAATGATCCACTGGGATAAGATTTGTAAAATTGCTTCATTTATGATAACCCAAAAACATATCTGGTATGTAGGTCAGAGTGATGGACATATTTATAAAGATTCACAGTCAAAGTTTTAGCCTTCATTTCTGATGTCAAACACCATATGACCGCCCAAGCAAATAATCATTTAGAGAATTTAGAAAACATATATTATCTTCATCAATGTTAATGTTTATTGTTCCAATGGTAGAATGATAGACTCAATAGCCAAAGGGTTCTGGGTCAAAGTTCAGTCTGTAACTACTGGTGCTCCCTAGCGATTATTTTTATTATTAAGAAAAGTAATTACATAAGTAATAAAATTGGAAAAACTGTGGCAGAACTGATTTTTACTAATGGGTGTAAAATATAATATTGAAAACCAGTAATATTAGAATTCTGCATGGTTTTGGTGCAATGGCAGACTCTGAAGCCCAAGATATAATGATTTTGGGTCCAGGTGTGTAAGTTCTGTTGCTCAATTTTTTTTATAAATTCCTTAGCAGTAAACCATTCAATTGTTATTACGGTAAAATCAGACCTGAAAAGCATTTTATTTATTGAAAGAAAGGAATTTTGCTTAGCAGAATACATTTTATTAACACCAAATTGATATTTTGATCATGCTAAAATAATTGATTATTTGGAAAAGTACGAATTAAGAACCAAGACAGAGTCGATTGAAATATTAAAAAAAACAACCGATTTAAATAAAACCGATAAAGCACAACGTATCCCAGCCTTATGGAGACTATTTATTTTATCTCTTTTAATATAAACATGAAAATAATTAATGGTGAAACTGAAGAAAATAAATATTTTTGTTAATTCACATATTCTGAATACTCAACTACTTCAAGCTCAGTCTCATTCTTTACCTCACACTCAATCTCGATTACTATTCGAGATCTAACGGTTTTTCTTTGAAAAGATAACCTTGACAATGGAGGATGCTATTTAGTGGAAACATTGAGTAGCAAGCAAAAATAACACAAGGTTTAACCCCAAAACTACTTTGTTTACATCATATAACTGTGAAAACATTATATATATATATATTATATACTGACAGATTCTGTAAGTAGGTGTAGTAGAATGTATTTTTAGATATGAAGGCCAATTGTGAATAACAAATAAATAATACCTGACCAAGAGCTCTTACTATCTTGTAGAATAAGATATTGGTTCATTGAAATCTAGATACAGTTTCTGGTACAGACAGCATTTTGTGTGTTTGCTCCACAATGATGCAAACAGTCTTTTCTGATTCTCTTTTTTCCTTCTTCAGTCACTTAAGTAGGGCCTGGTCCTAGCTTCTCATGCCATTGGACATCTTATACCAGCTGTGACAATGGAATTGTGTGTTTGTGCAGTAACATTTCCATCCTTTAACTATATGCATATTATTTCTGTCTCCAATTCCATTTCTTTTAATATTCCTCTTTTTTTTTCTTTCTGGAATTAGAACGACCATACTCGTTTATGAATGGCAGTTTTTTTTTTGTTGTTGTTGTTGCTGCTATTGCCGCTGCTGTTGTTGTTGTCGCTGCAAAAGGTAAGAATCATAGAAAGTTAAATAATTATAGACCAATAGCAGTAACATCAGTTTTATATAAAGTTTTTTCATATATGGTGGCTGGAAGAGTTGCAAAATGGATGGAAGAAAATAATGTAGTGGGGGCAATGCAAGGAGGTTTTAGATCAGATAGGCATATAGGAGATAGTTTATTTGTAGTTACACAACTTATAGATATGAGTACAAATTCAGGTAGACAGTTATATATGAGTTTTATAGATATAGAGAAGTCATATGATAGAGTGAATAGAAATAGATTATGGATAAGTTTAGCAAATCTGGGAATGGATGAAGCTTTAGTGGATTTTATTAAGAAATTATATGAAAATAATTACTATACATATCAATTAGGGGATATAGAATCAGTTAAAGTTTAAAAATGGGGTGGGACTGAGGCAAGGATGCCCTATGTCACCTATTTTGTTTGTGTTGTATTTGAGTGAAATGGAGAGAGCAATAGAAAGTCTAGGAAGAGGGATAGAGATATGGTTAACAGGTGGCAAGAGAGTATATACATTGTCAGGTCTTTTTTTTGCAGATGATGTCTTTTTGTGCACAGAAAGAAGAGAAAATATGGCAGTTATGCTGAGGACATGTGCAAGGGTGGGTAAAGATATGGGAATTAAATTTAGTGAAGAAAAATCAAATATAATGATGGTGAATACTGGGGAAAGGGAAGACAAAGATTTCTTATTGGGGGATATAAAGTTAAGTGTGATGTATAGATATAGTTATTTGGGAATCATCTTGAGTAATAAGAAAAATTGCTTGGATGAATGGGAGAAAAAATTGATAAATGAAGCAAAGAAAAGAAAGGGATTGATAAAGAAATTAACAGTGTTTTCATATAATAAATATGATGTAGCTAGAATTGTATGGAAGGGAGTGAGAGTAGCAGGGTTAACATACGGCAATGGTGCAATATGTGTTAGTAAATGGGTATTAGATTGCTTAGAAAAAGTACAAAGGGATGTAGGAAGACTTGCATTAGATGCTGAGGTGTGGACAGCAAAAGAGGCAATTCAAAGAGAAATGGGATGGTCAAGTTTTTATATGAGGGATGCAAAAAGCAAATTGAAAATGTTCGGTAGATTGCAGTTTATGGATAATAAAAGAATAGCCAAAATAGTATTTAATTGGGTTACAAGTAAAGGCAGGCAACAAGATGGGTGAGAAAGGTAATGCGGTATGCAGAAGATTTGGATAAAGAAGTTATGTCAGTATACTTGTACAAAAGATGGGATGATTGTGTTAGGAGGATTGTTGAGTGTTATAGTGGGAAGGAGTGGGATAGAAGAATAGATGCATTAATAAAGAATATGGAGTTGGAGAGATGGAAACTAGTATGGAGAGTAAAACGAGTTTAAATATATATATAAAAGTAAACGGAACATTGGGTATGAGTTAATTTATGATAATAGTAAGGAAAGTAGCTTATTGTTTAAGTCTCGAATGGGATCTTTAGCAACAAGGGAATATACACGTAAATGGAAAAATAGGGGTGATTTAGTCTGCAAGTTGTGTAAGGAAGGCATAGAAAATATTAGGCATCTGTTACTTCAATGTAAATGTTTGGAAGCAGAAAGGGTACCAATAATAAAGTTATGGAAGGTTAAATATGAACAAAGTGATTATACAGAAAATGAGTTGATTGGTTTTTATGCTAGGTTTGGGAAAAAATAAGGGGAATTTAGATATGAAGGTTATGGAGTTGACAAAGATTATATTGTGGAGTGGGATGGAGCAGATTATGGGAAAACTTAGGGTGGACAATGGAAAAGGTAAAGTGGCTAACAGGTTTCTCTGGGCATAGCTGCTGAGAGATTCCTGACTCCGTTTAAGGAGAAGTCACAGTACATCACATCACGTCACATATTACACATATTACTACTACGACATAAATGACTAAAAAAAAAAAAACAACAACTGGGTAAAAAATATAATATAAAATTTTACAAATTATAGATCCCAAAAAGAAAGCATAGTTAAAAATAAAAAACATGATTGAGTAAACCAGTACTAAGAAGAAAATAATCGTTTTAAAATAGAAAAATAATCATTTGAAGAAGAAAGGTATGATAGTGATACAAGAGCTGTTTGAAAGAATGAATGAGTCTTGTCTTACGACAGCTAAGGTTCAAGTTGATAACGGTAAAAAAAAAAAGCCATCTTTCAAATATTCTCAGCAAAACAGACCTCAGAGAATTAGGCAGGAAAAAGTCGTTGCTGAAGGGGGGAGGGGGTAAGAGTTTGACCGCTACTCACCCTTCTTTTACCCACTATTTAAGAATATCTAAACATCCATTTACTGACCATTGCTAAATTGGGTTGGATATGACTGTTTCCAAGTTTTTAATTTGGTTCGAATTCGACTCTTTATCATTTGTGCTTCTACTACATCACGAGACCCTTTAACATTTGAGATTATATAAATATGTGTGAGTATCCGCGCGCGCATAAAATGCATTTTTTGAAACTCAGTATATACATACAATTCTTACATATATGGTCTAAATTAGATTATTAATGCGCATGTAATCTATTTCAACAGATCTTGTTTTGAGGGGGGGGGGGAGATTATACAATTGAAATAGCCAAATATTTTGATTTCTATCAACTTTAAACAAAAGATTTCTACGAATTTCCAAAAAAAGTACAAGTTTCCAGAGATCTTCGGCTACGAAATATTTTAGAATTAAGTTTTAGCATTAAGTTTGTAAAACGAGTTAGCAAATGTATATTATTGACGTTAATCAATGAGGTCGAGTTGAAGTTAATCACTTATTAACCTATCTTCCCCGCGATTAAAATGGACCGTTTCCTAATTGGCGGACAAATTATTATAAGATAACGTCCCCCTATTCAATACGCTTAGTTGAGTAGATCGTTTCTATTAATCCTGTCACCACGCGTGCTGCGGTAGTTCCACATGGCTTTGAAACGAAAAGCTACAACTGGTCTAAGCATTAAAGCATATGCTTTTTCGGTCGATGTTCTGTTAGGAAAAAAAAACAAATTTAACTATCCCAAAGAATCGGACGACGACGATGAAAATGAAGTGACAGCGGAAGGCAATGATAATATTTTGTCGGCACCGAAAGCGCAAATATCTAAAGGTAAGTTAACTCACTATAACTAGAAATAGTTTTACTCAAAGTAAATTGTAAATATTTACAATAGATATAGTTAACACGAACTACAAATTCGTACTTTCAATTGACTGATAAATATACTTATTATGTTAAGAAAGTTTGTTAGCAAGTTTGTTAATTTAAAAGAATCATTATCAATGGATATTGGCGCTCAAGCCATAAAAATAACCAAAACAGAAAGTTGGGTGTGTGTGCGTGCGAATTATTTTCTTTAATTCACGCTAATTTCATTTAAGTTAACTTATTTAATATAATAGCAATATTTTGAAATTCACGTTAAAACGCTAAGTTTATCTCACACTTTAACAAATGTTTATATATTGGTAAATATATAAATACAATTTAAAAAATGTAAGCACGGTGGAATTTAAATATTTGTAGGATTGTACGTACATGTATGTTACTATCATTCATATATGTTTATATATTTGCACATAGGACGAATATAAAATATATAAGTACTTCATATCTTTGTGTCAGATTTTTATTTTGAAGTGTATGTCACATACATCCATAAAAATAGCGGAATATCACAAACAAGATATAGAGATATTTAATTAGAAAAATAAAGATCGCGGCATAAATGTAAGTATAGGTAATGTTTTGGTGTAAAACGTGTGTAGAAACTTTTGAATGAATAACTTTCACTTTTTTAGGAGGAAATTTCTAACTTTATATACTGTATATGTGTCTCAAATTTATTGAAATTTTATTTTTTCCAAGATTTTTTTATAATTCACGTAAGCAAAGTGATATATCATTTCCATAATTTTATTACTTTTTTTATGTAGATCGCAAATTTATTATACTAATGTTCTTATGTTTAGTGTTAATGATATTTTATCTGTAATTATATACCCTGCCCGGTTTGTGTTTTGTTTTGTTTTTTGGTAAAGCGTAGAGCTTTGGACTTGGGATCGATTCTGGCGATCAATAAAGTAATATGCCTTTTTTTTTGTAATTACGGTATATCTTGGATTGTTTCCATCATCTAATATAATTATCAAATATTTTTAGAAAAATTCAAATTTTATTCAAACTTTTCAAATACACATATCTGCTAGTAAAAATACACAAGTTAGTATATAATGCTAACCTGGATGTTATTATTAATAATTGAATGTATTTGGAAATGTATTAATAAAGTTTGAATGAAGTAAGTTGCTGACATTAAATTTTTTAATTTGTGACAAAAAGAAACTATGTTATCATTGCTAAGATTAATAGGAATATTAAGATGTAAGACATATGGCAAATCAAAGTTCCATGAATACTAGTTGTTTTCATTATGATCTAAGTGTGAAGGAACTATGTGCAGTAATAAATTAAATACTATTTCCTATCTAATAATACAATTAAGTCCTTATGCTGAGAGGCATACACATAGAAAATAATAATCAATATAACATTGTCTTTAGACTATTAAATATAATATGTTAAATTCTGGTTTGAACTTTGAAGCATATTGCTTTTACTTCCTTATGTACATATTTATTGTATATAATAAAATAAACACTTTAAAAATAAAGTTTGAATTTAAAAAAAAACAAAAACATTTTAATTAGATGGTAGAAATAGTCTAAAATATAATTACAAATGGTCTTTAAATGAAAATTGTTCTAATGGATAAAATTTGAAATACAGGCATTCTTATACCTGAAACTTAATTGTAAATATAGGGGGTTTGAACTCAGACTTTCAAGCAACCTTCAACTATCCACACTTAACTCATACTACTGATACACATGACCACACACATGTAGAAAAGATATTGGTGATTATTTATCTTTTCTACATGTGTGTGGCCTTGTGTATCAGTAGTATGAGATAGTGTGGATAGTTGAAGGTTGCTTGAAAGTCTGAGTTCAAACCCCCTATATTTACAATTAAATTCCAGGTATAAGAGTATTGGTGATTATTTATCTTTTCTATATGTGTGTGGTCATGTGTATCAGTAGTATGAGATAGTGTGGATAGTTGAAGGTTGCTTGAAAGTCTGAGTTCAAATCCTCTATATTTCTAATGGATAAAGTGAAGTAAATTGTTTATTGATTGCTCAAATTTAAACCTCTATGTCATTTTCTGCTTTTTAAATTAGAAATCTACTTTTTTAGCGACATTAATCTTATGTATATATTATTTTAAAGTTATCTTCTGTTAAATTAATTCATTAATAATTATTAACATTTATAGCCAAATTAATCATTATTAATTCTTTTATTCTCTATTTTCTTTTACATTGCTATCTCCAAACAAATAGGTTAACATTACCCAACATCCTGTTTCTGATCATTTATAGTTTTCTGTATTCTCTCTAGTCTATTTGTTTCAATAAAATTATATTTTTTAGTGATAGTTCCATTCTGATTTGAATATCCCCCCCTCCCCCTCTTTTTTTATATCTTTATTTCCATTTTAAACTGGAATTAGAATGACCATAGGTTCTTACTTATGAGGAGCCGCTTATGATGACGATAATGAAGAATTTTAATTTATATTTTTGCTAATTAAAAAAAAGTAAATTCTACAAACAAAAAAAAGTTTCATTATCAAAACAGAAAAAATTATTGCATTGAATATGCTTAGAAAATATTTCGAAATTATCTAGATTTAAGTTTTTTGTATTGCTACTGTCTTAAATTGTGAGATTGACTTAAGATGGGGTAGAGGCAATCTGTGTTGTATAATTCAGTAAAAATCACTATCAAAATATTCCATATATCTTCATTCTCAATTAATAGTGAGATGTCACTTTTATTATTTCGTTCAAGCAGTATTTTAGACCATTTAAATACTGCCAAAAAAAATAATTAAGATTTGTAATGTGGCTGGGGATTATTTTTATTTAATTCACGAGATCCAATGCGGATTTACAACTGCCTAATCATCCAGGATGACTTGTCCCCTATCTAGTAATACATTTAAATATTTAGTTGAAAGTCGCCAGTTACACAACTTATGGATATGAGTAGGAATACATGTAGACAATTATATATGGTTTTTATAGATATTGAGAAGGCTGTATGACAGAGTAAATAGAAATAGATTATGGGTAAGTTTAGTAAATTTGGGAATGGAGGAGCTTTAGTGGATATTATTAAATTATATGAAAATAATTACTACACCTATCAATTAGGGAATATAGAATCAGTTAAAGTTAAAAATGGGGTGGGACTAAGGCAAGGATGTCCTCTATCACCTATTTTGTTTTTGTTGTATTTGTTCTCCTATAATAAATATGATGTAGCTAGGATTATATGGAAGGGAGTGGCAGTAACAGGGTTAACATATGGTAATGATGCATTATGTGTTAGAAAAAGTACAAAGAGAAGTAGGAAGACATGCATTAGATCCAGAAGTGTGGAAGGCAAAGGAGGCAATTCAAGGAGAAATGGGATGGTCAAGTTTTTGTATGAGAGATGCAAAAAGCGAAATGAAAATGTTCTTGTTGAGTGTTTCAGTGTTACGGAATGGGATAGAAAAATAGATGCATTAATAAAGAATAGGGAGTTGGAGAAATGGAGAGCTACTATGGAGAGTAAAAAGAGTTTAAATATTTATAGAAGTAAACAGAAAATTGGGTGAGTTACTAATAGTTATGGAAGAATAAATATGAACAAAGTGATTATACAGAAAGTGGCTTATTGGTTTTTTACGCTGGGTTTGGGAAAAGATAAGGGGGTTTTAGATCTAAAGGCCATGAAGTTGACAAAGATTATGTTGTGGAAATGGGATGGAACAGGGTAGAAAAGAATATGGGAAAACTTGGGGAGGGAAATGAAAAGGGGTTCAAAGTGGCTAACAGGTTTCTCAGGACATAATTGCTGAGAGATTCCTGACTCCCGTATAAGAAGAAGTCACACTGCATCACATCAACAACTTTTGATTTTTAAATGGAACGTTGTTTTTACTTTGATATATATATATATGTAACTACTAAAATAAACTAATTTTTTAAATAAATACAGTAACGGTTTTACAAGTAATTTGGATATGTCAGGGGGGAAAAAGTTTAACATTTATTGTTGGAGGTTAAAAAGAAGATGAAATACACACACACACATATATATAATATTATGTTGTATTTTTCCCCACCTATAATGTAATTGCAATTTTTTTTTAAAACTAATATTATATATATTTTCTTTTTGTATCTATTTCTTATGTATTTAAATAATTTATCTTCACTTTTTTTATTTGATTTTTGTATATATTTGTATTTCTAATTTGGTGAAATATCAGTTATTTTGCTAAATTATGTATATTTTTTATTTATTAATAAAGACGATTATTTATCTAATAATAATAAAAGATAAAAGTTTATTTAACTAAAATATTTGTTAGGTGAAATCTTATCTCGGGTTTATAATCAGTAAAAAAAATCAAGTCAATCTTTAAGATGTAGGTGGATTATGGGATTAATGAGATGGATGAATAAAAAGAAAGTTTTCTGCTGTGATGTGAAGAAGAGAGGTGGAGAAACTGGATTAAGTTAGGGGAGATCTTCATCCTACAATGAATCAACAATGTTTGTAACTGATGATGATAGCAATGTGTTATTGAGGCATGAATTTCTTGCAGAGTGTGTGGGGATAGGAGATGAAATAGGGAAGTTTTATAGAGTGATGTAGAAAAGAGAGGCTAAAGATCCGAGAAATTTGACTAAGTTGGAGAGACTTTCATACTGTAGTGGATTGATAATGGTTTAAAATGCGTGAGAATGATGTTGAATAGAATTAGTCTTTCATTTATTTCTGAGTATACACTGTGGAACTTTCTTAAATTGCCTAAGAGAAAATAATAATAAATTTTTACTTTCTACTTGCTCAGGTTGTCACTTGCCAATATCAGTGATAGGTAAACTTTGATCTTAGTCTCTTTCCATCTTCTAGCATTTCAACAATTATATATATATTAACATTCACAACTTAACAGCAGGAGTATGCATCATGTATTAATCAAATTATTGTAAGCTTAACATATACAGAAGACATGACTGACCTAACATACATTCCAGTGAACCACATAGGTATATTATACATGTGTGGGGGGGGGGGGTGCTTAAAGATGTGGTAAATATATTTTGATTTAACTAAATTTATTCTGGAATAAATTATGTTAAAGGAGTATAGATAATTAAATATTAACTTCTGTTTTTAGTTGCCCTTGTTGGTAAATAATTTAATGAATAATTCAGCCATAAAACGTCAATAATTGAATATCATGATCCTCAGTCAATTTCATTGGTTAATAATTCTCCGCAGGATAAAGGTCTCTCTATGTTTAGCTTAGTTTCTTTTCTCCCGCATTATTCAGCAAACTTCCATCCATCTCACAGTGGTCTCTTTTTAGGTCTTTACAATCTCTTGAAATAACTGAATATAACGGTTTAATGTGCCATTGCCCAATAATGCAAACTCATGCATTTCGTGTTGAAGATTTACAGATACTTTCTAGTACCTGCAATTAATCTCACGAATACTGGTTTTTGAAATTAATTACAATCGTCTACATAATATTGTGTGTGTGAGTGTGTGTTTATGCTGACCTTAATTAAACTTCGATAAATAACATTTTAAAAAAGTACTTTTGGTAATAAAAATACTGTAATACTCATCACCATTAGTGGGAATTGGCTTTATTTTTCCGCTACCTTTGTAGGTTTAGGCACATAAATAGATGGATTGATGGACGTTCGGAAGAACTCGATCTTTTTGTTATTATTATTAATTGATAACTATGAAGCAAATTAAAGCTTATCAATAAATATTTTTTAATATTGTCGATTGTTTTTTTGTTTTTTTTCAGTTCCCTAATTTTAAAAATATTCGTTATTATAAATAATAATATATATATATTTTAAGCGTGTTTACCAAGTCCGGATTCTACGACGGACAAGGTGGTGGTTCTTTCGGATCCTAGAATACGGGTTGACTTGTATCAACAAGATCTGTGGGCTGATTTCCATGCAATAGGCACGGAAATGATTATTACGAAAGCTGGCAGGTAAGAAAATTGACTTTTAGAAATATTTTTTTTATATAAATTGGCGATAATGTTGTAAAAATAAATAACAAAACGAATAATAATCTTTAATTATTCATTAGTTAATAACCATTAAAACCCTGGTTTATAATGAGGTACTAAAAAGAGAGAAACTGGCTTTTATTATCTTTTTTGCATATATATCAAAAATTCAAAATATTCTTTAGTTAAATTCACTCTTTTTCATAAATATAAAGAGAGGGTAAAAATTATGTAAATTAAAACTAAAATATAAGTAGGCATATTAATAATTAATTTATTAGAATGAAATATATGTGTGTGCGTGATGAAATCATTTGTTGAAAAGTAGTTTTTTAATGTTTCTTGATCATTATGTTTCACTCTTTCTTTGTGTGTGCGTGTTTATGAATGTCATATCAAATTAAGTTCTTGTAATAAAGCACTCCGACAAATGTATGTTATGTTTATATCTACCTCACCACCAGGCAATTGACATTCTTGGTGAATACTGCCCTTTTTTTTTCATTGTTTTTGTATGAAGTCTGTAGTGAGATCTTTGCTCCGCAATTAAATGTTTTATTTTTTTTACCTTGTATATCAGGGGTGGGCACGTTCTTCCACAATAAGAGCCACATGCAATACTTTTCATATATTTCTGAATGTTTAAGATTCGCAGTAGTCACTTTTGGAGCTAATTTTGGCGGGAGCGGCACAGGCTATCAAATGTCGCCACAAATACTACAATAAAATCCACTAACTATAACTTTTATTGGTATCATTTAAGAGCTAAAAATTAAATTTCGAAATATCTGGGCTTTTTATTTTTGTCCAAAGTAATTACACGAAATGAAATATATTAATATCAGTTCATACTATATTACTATAGATTATTAATATAAAAGTTTAGGAGAAATAGCAATGAAAACTAATATTGATATAGTTTCAGTCACACAGTGGCTTTCAGAGCTGGATGCGACTCGATAGCCTTATTTTGCCCACAATTATTATATAAGTTAAAATATGCTCAAGTAATAATAAAATATAAACATTATTATTTTGCAGTAAAACTAAACACCTAATTAAAACTAGCAAAATCAGGGTAATTAACTGTTGTTATTATTAGAAAGAGATAATAAAAAAATAAGAAAGCAAAGGAAAATTAAGACATTTATGTTGAATATCCTATAGATTATGTTGATATTAGAAATAGATAAATAAATAATAAAAAAACAAAAACAAATGGGAAGATATTAAAATCATTTAAAATAAGGACAATGCATTAATGAATAATTATAGTCTATGGCTTTTTTTGCTTGAGAATTCAGGGCAATGAAGAATTATAAAAGGTGAAGAATTAGGAATTAGAATGAAAACCAATAGGGCTCTTAGTATAAATAGTATCATTTCATTTATTAAATCTTTCTTTCTATAGAAAGCTGAATTTAACTCTGAAAATGTTTTGATTTCTATGTGATAGGACTTATTATTTACTAACAATCTTTAAAATCTATATGTTTAAAGATATTCAACTACTGGTATATGTAATCCAATGGTTTATTCCTTGGAGGTTCATAAAAAGTTTGACTTTCAGAAATGACAGATTGGGTCACAATCCATGTACTTTGAGGTCCTGAATTTTCTACTCTATCACTGTCCCCAAACCATTGAGAGCAGAGAATTTGGGATATGTAGATGGAATATAATGAGGGGTTAATTAGACTAACTATAATTAACCATTCCAGAATTAATTGTCTTGAAAGTACTTTATATCTTTAGTGATATCTATTTTGGTACTGATATAGCTGGGTATCTACATTCAATTATGTTTTAAGCCACTATATGAAGCTAATGAAAACCACACTGGGATATTAATCATCAATAAATTGACAGTTTTTTTTATTTGGAAAAGTGATTCTTGTAATAGACTTAATATTGGCTTACAAATCAATTTTTTAAAGTCAGTCAATACTTAGATAATCCCAGTATCAATAACAGTCAACAATTTCAAACTGTTGTCAAGGCAACCTTTTTTTTTGAAACTTCATACTACTTATAATTGACATATTTGTTTTGAAATTTTATTATTATTGCTCTTCTAAATTTTATTTCTTATTTGATTTTGAAAAAGGAGGGGGGTGGGATGCAGACATGTGTCAACTTTTATGAAAATAATACTAAAGGTCAAAATAATTAATTGTCAGTTACAAATTTTTGTTATTTTTCATCAAATAAACTGATTTTTTTTTATTAAATACAAATTACTATAAAAAGGCAAAAACAACCCAAATAAAAGTAATTAATTGGCTTTGCATCAACAAATAAATTGAAAGTTAAAATGAAAATTATTTTTTGTTTTTCTTCAGTACTGAGGTGAGAGACCAGGAGCAAAAAATAAAAGACGTATGGCATGTGCTAACTATGATAATGTTATAAACAAAGATTGAGAAATGTCCCATTTGGGAAGCTCGAATTTTAATCTTTTTTATAACAGTCTTTGAGTTTAAATCATAGTAATCGTGATTATGGTTCTCTGACCCAAAATGCATTAGGCTAAATAGAATTGGTGGTGTATTTTATATTCTTTGCATATTTTGTAAAGCACATGTGTGCATACTGTTACATTTATGTTAACATTTTGTTACATCTATGTTAACATTTTGTTGCATTTATGTTAATGAAGGACTTTCTGAATTATTATACATAGATGCAAGAAAACCAAATCTTTATGAAAGATTAAAATTCATAAAATAGCATTAAAAATAGGTATCTTATGTCTGTCTTTTCCATAATACTGGTCATATATTGTTTGATAATGCAATGATTATCTTTCATGTATGTAATGAAATCAAGAGACTCAGTTAATCAATCTTAGAAATAGTTGTCTTTGAATTGTGGGTACTTTAGAGTGTATTTATGTGTTTGTTTTGATTGCAGTTTTAATTAAGAATATCTATTGTTTAACAGGGGAAACCTTGATGATGATAAAGAAAATTTTGTTGAACTTTTGCCTTTTTCTAATATTTTTATTGCTACAGTGTAGAATCAATGTCAGCTATATTTTGTTCTAAGCTCTCCTCATGTGCATCATATGTCACATTTAATTGCTCATGTTGTGTTGATAAATTTTGATTATAATAGAGTACATATAATTTATTGAATATGCATGTCTGCAGTGCTTTTCAACACTCTATCTATAATACAAATACTTATATATGTGTGTATATATGTATATTGAATTAAATATTTTCACGGATTGTTATTATAATAATGAACAGAAATGATATTATATCCATGTAAACAGAAATAACTTTCAGCCTTTGATGTTGCCAAGAAACTATCAATTACTATTAATTGATAATCCCTAAGGCTAAACAAGTTTTCTCATTAACCTATAATAACTCTTGTTGGGAATCTTTTGTTGAAGTTAAGGGAGTCCATATATATATAAATTCAGATTATAGCCTAAACAAAATATATTCTTCATTGAATTTTTATTCTTCTGAGTTTATGAGAATTATGAGAAAATAATTAAATAAATTAATTTAAATAGATGGATAGTCATATTAATTAACAATTAAGATTTACTAAGGCAATAAACCTTTAATAAGTTTGTGCCCTTGAAAATATGAAGGTAGGGACCTCTACAGGTCTTAATCACAAGTTTACTCTTTGGAAGAAAAGTATTTTTGATTGCAATGTTTATTTCTATATATATGTTTAATAATCAAAACTAAATACAAATAAATAGTTTTCACCTATTAAACATTTAATCATTCAAATAATAAAATTCTATAATAATAATGATAATAATAATAATAATAATAATAATAATAATAATAATAATAATAATAATAATAATAATAATAATCATCATCATCATCATCAATATTTATCATTATTAGATATCATTAATTTGATTAATGACCTGCACTTAACATATCATTCATATATCATGGAAAATGGAGATAATCATTACATTAAAGCAGGGGTCCCCAACCCTATGCCCGGGATATGAACACTATAAATTTACATTGAAAAAATAAAATGTGCTCTTAAGTGCAAAAAGGTTGGTGACCCCTGCATTAAAGAGTGTCTCAGATGGATTGAAATATAATTTCTAATCTAATAAAAATCATCCATAATATTAATAGCATGAAATAGTGCCTTTTCCTTTCAATTAGGATCACTACTTTCCTTATGTTTACCCTTTGGTTTCTAAAAGGTTATTTTGCTTCAACTTTACATCCAGGAAATTGTAATCACTGTTTTATAATAAAATTTCAAAAATTAAAAAGTGGGTGCTTTCCCCTCCAGACAGAATTGATGCTACATGGAGTCTGGTTTCTCTTCTGACATCATTATAAATAGGTAGCTTTTTCCCTCTGTTTTTTATTTTTTATATTTTCTTATGCCTTTGCTACTTATTTACAAAATGTAGATTCTGTAATTTATAAACCATTTTATTTGTCTGTGTTTTTATAATATACTTTATAATATTTCGTTGAATTGTAAATCATTTTTTCAAATTTGTATAAAATTTTTGTCCAATAAAGATATATATATATATTTATAAATGTTTCTGTCAAAAAAATTTTTTTAAATTTCATTTTTGATAACTTTTATAACTATACATAATAAAAAAACACATGATCATTAATCAGTGGTAATTGCCCATTTTTTTCTATCTAATCCTATAGTTCATGTGATAAAATCATGTAATGTAAAGATAGGCTAAACAACCTTTAAATAGCTAATAGGCAAAGTATCTAGTCATAGGGGAACAGTAAAGAAAATGCTGGACATAAAACTTAAGTATTTACAGATCAAAATTAAATGGGTATGGACTATGGTAACTGGAAAAAACCTAAAACAGATGGAAAATTTTTCCAAAACTACCAAGCCCAGGTTCAAACTCAGACACTACTATCATTGCATAAGAACCTTTACATAGTCATATCTTAGAATAAACTTTAACTTTACCTTAAAGTAGAACATTTATTTAAAAGGTTGTTTTATCTTGTAAAATAATAAATAAAAATGATTTTCAATTTTCCATTGTAAAATAATAAATAAAAATGATTTTCAATTTTCCACTTTTTAGATATTCCAGATATGAACGATTAAAAAAAAGACAGTAGGGAGGGAGATATATTTACATTTTAATCTGCTATCTTATAATTGTACTTTAATAAAAAAATACTTTTGCAAAATGATAGACTTTATTTATTACCACAAAATTTGGAAAAATGAAAAAGTAAGCCAGCTTGGGGGGGGGGGGGTTTCATCATCGCATCGCAGCCGCCTTGCAAGCAAGTAGTTGGTTGCAGACGGTTGTGGTTTCACCTCCCAGCCCATGCTATGACATATGAAAAAAAAAAATACAAATGGCTAATCCATTACTGTTGGAACTAAATATTTTTTTGCTTATTTGTTTTTTTAAAAGCAAAGATAAGTTATTTATAAATAATAGAATTGCCTTCAATTTTACCATATATACTTCAATCTTATGAATAAAGACTTGACCCCAAAATACATTTCATGCTGAATCAACATTGATCATTGGGCCATGTTCACAACTTTTTAAATCTTTATTACTGTATTTATCAAAATCAAATTACTACAATTTATCGTGAAGGTATTAAACTTTTTCAAATGTCTTTTATTCGTGTGGTTAGAATATATTTAATAAAATTAAATTAGAAATACATTATTACACATGGAAAAAGTAGGAATTGAATTAATTATTCCATGTGATTGTATTTCATAATAATAAAAGGATTCATTTTTAATTAAAATTTAAAGGATATATCTGAGCTAAAAATGTTATAATAATTTCTAGCCTAAAAAATGCTATATACTTTCATTAAGATATTTATTTGGGAAGAATATGGCCAAAGATTTTGTACGTAATAATTTGGCATCTTCATAATAAATAGTAGAAAAGATTTAATATGATGCTTTAAAAAAATATAATACAAGTTCTTTCATTTTTATCTGCAATATTGAAATTGTTTGGCATCAATAAACATGAATTTAGCAGATTTAAATAAAATATTTGGCGATTTCATTTATTTTCAATGCAAAAAGTAGTATTTAAACTCAATTAAGATACTAAATAAATATTATAATTTTCCAATATGTCTTGTTTTCATAATTCTGAAATTTGCTGGAAAAGTGATGTGTTGATTTCGAAAAATCTTCTGGAACATGCATATTATGATCACTGTATATTTATTGCTCTCTTTTTTGCCAGCTTTCCTTAATTTATATTTACATGTCTTGTCACCGTTTTCGGCCCAAATTTTTTACGTAAATATTGAGAAACCGGTGTTTGGTGCTTATATGATTTTGAAAAACAAATTAACCGTAGAATTACTAGATTTACGTTAATTAAAAAAAAAAAAGATGTTTTAGTTTTAAATAATCCGCGTTCTCATTCATCGGGCATTGCTAATGGCAATATTTTTAATTGATAGTTATTGATATAAGCTTCTTAATTGCCTAGAGTAAACTTTTAAGTCGAACGTGCTAAACGTAAATACTGTACTTCTGCTAATCGTTTTCAGACCATTTAACACAAACGAAAATGATTACGAATTTATTTGAAATGATTATTATTATTGGTATCTATGTGTAAAGGCTAATTTATAAATATTAGATTACTTATGCCAAAATCTCGGAATTGATAATTACATCCGTCTATTTAATTGCCATTTATTTACTTTAAAATACCCCCCCCCTCCGACTTTCGCTAAGCGCCTGAAAAGTAATTTCAAAAGCTTTGAGTTAGTTTAGACTTCCTCTTTAGACTTTATTAGTTTGAAAGATTATGTATGCAGCTTCGTATTTAAATGATGGCCCTATTAGATTAGACGGAGTTTGAATTCGATTTAAAAGATTAAATGTTTGTAATGATTGTTGAGAATAGTACAGTTTCACACTGGACATTTCACTATGTATGATATCTATTTAAGATTGTCCAATTACCTTTTCCTTTTCAAAATGATCCATTCGTTAACGAAGTTATTTCAAAAACTCTTCCTTGACTCCATATTTTGTGAAAAAATATACGATTTGTAATACAATTGTAAAAGAATTATTTAAAAGAAGGGAAAAAAGAATTTTTGCTAGAGTGGAGAGTTGTGAGTCACGTGAAAGTCTGTGCTCATATACCCTATATACTACATATATTGATACAGGTATATAATAAGCCTGTATTTCAGTTACTAGAATATTTATGTAAAATCACGTGTAAATAAATTAATACAATATTTTATTAAAGATTAATTGATATCTAATTATCGTGAATCAAGGGATTCCCCCCCCCCTGTAGATGAAATCACGTACAACGCAGCTTGTGTGTGTGTGGTGGTGGTGGTGGTGGTGGGGGGGGGGGGGTTCTACGTCTGTCCTTTTTTTTTTTAAATGAAAATTAATCTAGAAATGACGTTTTTAAGTCATTAATAAAAGACGACACATACAATCACTTCTAGCTTAGTAAAAAAAAATTATATTTTGCATTTTACTCGACCAGTTTCTTCTGTTTAAAGGTCCTAAACCTTTGAGGTCAATGATCATTAAATATCCTTTGAGGCCTAGTTCAGAGATAGAGCTGCAGCGGGCTACGTCAAATTGAGTGCTTTAAACTTTTTATTAACTACAGAACAACTTGTATTTATCCATCTATTCTATTAAACTTTCATTAATTCTGAGAGACGATTTTCAATGAGAGCTGCTATGTCGATCTTAAATTTTGAAGTTATTTAGATACAAATGCACTCCAGGGATTTTATTAAGTAAAGTTTGCATATTCCGTGTACCTATATTTAAAAAAAAAGATTTATAATACTTATCTTTAGTACTACTCCTGTCTCCCACTATGTTGTTGTTGTTGTTGTTGTTATTATTATTATTATTATTATTATTTATACTGCTGTAATGAGTAATCCAGCCATGAAAATAGACTGTGTAATATAGGTCATTTTAAATCCCATTTTGTAAACCTTTGCCCTTCTGTGGTAGACTAGGTGATTTTTAAATAGGGCTACCTAAACATACAATCTTTGCCAACTTAAAACTCTTGTTTCAAACTAACTCATTAGTGGTTTTACTATTTCAAGCAAAGATCACAACTAAAGATTAGCCTGTAACAGTCATTGCTTTTTTAATTCTTGAGGACTTGAGCTAAAAAAGAAAAAAAAAGAGATAGAATTGAGGTCAGAAACATTGTGTGTGTAAATACAGGATGATGATGTTATTGCACAAGCACATCATTCCACTGTCACAATTAGTATGCTATGAGAATCTCATGACAGTCAGCCTTACAATATAAGTGAGCTCCAATATGTGTATTTTGTGCTGAACCAGCACTCATCAGTTGATCAATATCACCATCTCCCACATGCATATGTAATCAATGCTCAGTTTATATTAAGATAAAAAATCTTGGAAACTTTAATGGCCAGATGACAATCTTTTCCACCCTCCAACTCTTCAGCCATCCACACCACTGAAAATCTGATGATGAAATGCTCAAACTCTTATTGATGTCACTATTGTTGTCATATCCATGTTGACCTTAAGTCACTCTTCATATACATGACCTTAATATATCCTTTTAAATACACAGAGGGATGAGCAGAATTCAGGTTGTAGTATATTATAAATACTGAACTTTAACATGTAATTAAAGGGGATTTGAACACAGATTTTCAACATGGGTATGACAATATATATTGGCATCAGCACGATTTGAGCATTCCATCATCAGATTTTCAGTCAGGATGGCTGAAGAGTTGGAGGATGGAGAAGAAGTCTGTCCATTAAAGTTTCCAAGATTTGCTATCTTAATATATACTGAGCATTTATTATGTATATGTGCATAGGAGATGGTGATCAGGATCAACTGATGAATGCTGGTTCAGCACAAATATATTTATCCTTTTCACATGTGTGTGGTCATGTGTATCAGTTATACAAGATGGAGTGGATAACTGAGGGAAGCTTGAAAGTCTGTGATCTAATCCCCTTTAATTACATGTTAAAGTTTGGTATTTACAATATACCACTAAACATCACATGATCACTATCTCTATAGTAGCACATAATTGTTGTAAACAAAGGCAAAACTCTCCATTCAGTAGTGCCACCCTGTGCCAAACAGAGTAATCAATGGATGCCAAGGCCCCTCACTGATGATGGCCACAAGCCAGAAACTAGTCTGGGGATATTGGATGAGTAGGCACTAGATAGGGATTTTATGCACAAGCCTTCTGGCATCCATTGATTACTCTGTTTGGCACAGGGTGGCACTACTGTATGGAGAGTTTTGCCTTTATTTACAATATACTAGTATTGATTTATTACAAACAGCAGTTAATAAAACAAAAAATATATTAGATCTTTTAACAGTGATTGGGTATGGAAAAATAAAATGGTTGTGTGGTTGCTAAATTAGAAATGCACCCCTGTTTAAAATTTTCATGGGCTGCCATTATTCAAGCCCCACTTTTCCCATGCATAATAAGATGCTTTTTAATTTTCATTTTAAAATTAACAAGATGCACGATCCTAGCTTACACATTTCTAATCATTAGGAAATTAATCAATAAATGCCAGATGATAGTTCTTAATAAATCCTTATCTAGTGATGACCAATCCAATATCCCTAAAATAGTTTCTAAATCATGGCTTTCATCTTTGAGGTTGTTAGAAGAAAAGTGTATTGAATACAAAAGATCTAAATGGACTGTTCACTGATGAAAGCTATAAACTTGAAAGTGGTCTAGGAATAGAGAAGAATATGGATTTGTTAAGCTATACCATCTGATATCTATTGATTATTAAAGCTGATTATTAAAGCTTACACTAGATGGTGCAGCTGTAATGAGAGAATAGTGGAATTAACTTTTATTTTACCATATATATTTGAATCACATGATCTGAGCCAGGTGGCAAACATCTTGGGGGTTATTTATCTTTTTCAGATGCTTTTATTCATATGATTAAAATTAAAGGAAATTTGAATTCAGACTTTCGTGCTTTCTTCAGCTATCCACTCTATCTTATATAACCGATATACATGACCACGCATATGTGAAAAAGATAAATACGATCAAAGTATATGAGGTAAAGTGAAAGTTATAATTGTTTGAAAAAAATCTATATATGAAATAACGATAATAATAACCGAATGAATTTATTGCTCGAAACTTCTAGCGAGAATCTGCCTTTCCACTAGTGGACCAAAACATTCGGGGAAATTAAAAGATCTATTAAAATTCAATAAAAACCAATGTTTACGACCTATGACGTGTTTCACTGGCAATACTATTTTTTTTCCATGCGACATGGGGAAGGGGGGAAGCTATGGTAATGAGATTATTTTTAAAATATAATCTTTGATTCTCAGTGAATTTATTTATCTTCTTTTAAAATAAAAAATAATATTTACTGCATTAAATGACATTTATCAGTTTGATGTCTCTCCTCTTTTTATTTTTATCATTAAAATTACCTACTTAATCTAATCATCGGAAAAATTTGTTTTTACAACTTATATCTGTATTATTACTAAACGAGATACGGTTATCTACTTAGGGATTGATACGCGTATTGTTAGAATACCTGGTATAAAAACAATTCTAATAATAGGTACTTATTTTATTTTTTTGCACTGTGTATAAAAATCGTTTACTTGACCCTTATAAGAGCCGAACGATGCAATAGAATAAAAAATTTGGTTTTAAAGAAATATCAACAAGCCAACCACTGAGCTAAACTGTCGTCGACCGCTACTTTCGTTCTTTCTTATATACGATTATCTGCGAATATGAATTAATTTATATATTTGATCTTTTAATAAGTACTGTTCTCGTATCTTGGTAGATAGAGCGATTCTTCGCCCACCTTTCAAACATTAAACACTAATCAGGATAAAACGATTCTATTAATTATCGATTCATCCGCCTCTCCCCGTCTAGTTACTGTCATTTAATTTTCTTATTCTTTTTTCATTCGATTTTTTTTCATTTAATTTACTGTACTTAAAAAAAAAAAGTTCTTTCTCAACCTGTTTATCTCATTATGTATTTAATTCCAATTGTAATTTCTTAACCCCCTCCCCTTACCATCTTGCTCATGTTGGTATTTTTTACCTAACAATTTTTTCCTTGTATAATATTTAATCCATCAAAAATTATACTTTCTGCACAGTGGCTTTATATTTGTAGTTTGTTTATATATATTCTCACATTTCCTCTTTCCTACTGTCTCCCCCTCTTTTTTCTCTCGTACTTTTTTCCTCCTCTTCCCATTCTCTTTATTTATTTTTATCTTAATCACTAATCCATTTCTTTACAATATTAAAAGATCTTAAAAGTAAAACGGTTGCTGACATCCTAATAGTCAGTTTAAGCATAAAAAATAATCAATTTATGTTGGCACTCAAGATTTAATATGTAGTGGATACTACTAATAAACTATTATGAAATAATAATTGGGTGCCTTGTTGAATTAACTTTGAGCCAACACCTCCATTCTTATTTGAAAGTTCTTTGTCCATATTTGCAAGATTTTATTTTTATAAGTGAACCTTTTATTGATAATCTTTGCATTGTTTATTACAATTGCAAACTTTCAAAGGATAGACATTCTAAAAGTTATTAACTTTGTAAAATAGGAAAATAAATTACTAAAATAAGTTCATAACTATAAAATAGTGTTTTGCGTATTGAACATAATTTTGGCTATTCAAAAAAATTACAATTTGAAAAAAAATTTTTTACAATGGAATCAAGTTATGAGTCCGGCCAGATTGGTGGTTATTAACTATGTCACATTTTGTTATATTTATCAAAATGCTTCAAACGGAAGTCAATCTCCGATAATGCGCTATTTCTTAAATATTATAAATCTCCGCGCATTATCAGAGATTGACTTCCGTTTAAATAATTTCAGTTTTCTGCGCTGTATAATAATAGGTTTACCAAAAATGCGTACATTTTAATATGTAAAATTTAATTTTTCTAATTATAATAATGTCTGTAGCTAAAATTTTAGTTTATTACTGATTTTTTTGAATAATACACTTTTCTAAAGATTAATATATCTGATTTTTTTACGTCTAAAAACACAATATAATACCATTCAAACTCACCATAGTAAAAAGTTAGATGACACTGGAAAATGTGTTTTAGGTTACATTAGGGCACTACTGGTTAAAATGTTAGCCATCATCAACATATCTTCATTTTGTTTTTATGTCAAAATTCTTGTTGACTAGTACCTTGTTATTTTTCTTTTACATAATTATGCTAATATTTGGCCCACACAATCTGAAATATATTTTCAACATTTTTTCTCCCCTGCAAATGGCTAACAGGATAAAGGTTCTTTTTAATAGATATTAGCATTCATTCTTATATAAGTATGAGATTATATATGAACAGTCAAGAGTCTCCACATACTTGATCAGTAATGATTTGCTGAATTATTGCTGAATCTTAGCAATGCGACTTTTCATTCTAATCTTCACTTCCATTCTAATCTAATCATCTATATTTCATAGCTGTAGTAGTTTATCTGAAAATATCTAGCAGATAAGATCAGCACTTTCAGAATTAGCAGTGTTCTTAAACAGTAGTGCTTATATAGTATGTGTCCATATATATATTATAATGAAAATTTTTGTTTGCTCTAAATAAATATTTATATTATGGTTAATATCATCATCATCATTGTTAACCATTATCAATCCACTGCAGGATGAAGGTTTCTCCAAGTTCAATCCAACTTCTCCCATCTCTAGCCTTTCTTCTCCACATCACCCCTGTACACTTTCTTATTTCATCCATCCATCTCACATGTGGTCTCTTTCTGGGTCTTTTACAATTCCTTGAAATCCAGTTTAAGATTTCAATTATCCATCTATTATCAGCTCTTCTAGCAACATGTCCAGACCAACTCCTTCAGTCTTTTAATTCTTTCAAAGACATACCCATTTGTTCTCTTACCCATATATTGCATTTTCGATCTCTTCTTGTTACTCCTAACATGCATCTCAAATAAAATGACTTATAATCTAGCATTTGTTTTTTTTTTAACTTCAATAAAAGGAAAATGAAACTTAAGGTACCAAACCTTCTAAATAGAAAGTTTACTTTTAGAAAACTTATTTATGCCTTGTCACCATTTATAAATTATTACCATTAACCCTGGATGTCCCCAATAGATTGCATGATTTTTCAGGGTTGTGGATATTAGTAGCATGATAGATGTTAATATCATAATGTTTTGGGTGAATTTGATAAGCAAGCATAAAATAAATCTAATAGTAATTATAAGTTAACAATTTATTGACAATAGATATATAAAATTGTTGTTTATATATTTGCAACTATTACTATATAACAAAGGTAATACAAAATATTAAAGATAAGAAAATATGTATATTGGAGATCATTTATCTTTTTGACATGGGTGTGGACATGTGTAGCAGTTGTATGAGATAGTTCGGATAGCTGAAGGTAGTAGGAAAGTCTGTGTTCAAATCTCTTCTATAATTACATTTAAACTTAATACATTATACTTGTATTCAATCAAATAATAAAATAATAATTATTAGTATACTTTAAACTTAAGGCTTTATGATAACTATATTGGTAACATTTCTTTACCAAATGTAAAGTTTGAAATCATTGTTTATGGCAAACACTGTTCTTTTATTAGATTTATGAATAAGTCTTAATTAGTTCATCATTGATACTAGCTACCTTCCTTGGGCAATTATGACATTAAATATGGTATATAGGTCTTACAGTGCAGTCCACTTCTTTTGTCATGGTATGATCAAAGCAGGTAATGACTGGTTTTAACAATCTTCAGTGTTTGTCTCTGGATCATCACTCTGGGTATTTCGAGTGGTGTGGTTGTTGGTTTCTAGCCACACATAGTATATAGTCTGGCTATAGCTAGTGTCATACTTGCAGTGATGGATTTTAGTATTGACAAATACTTTAAAGTCAGCAAGGTAAGACAATCCAAACTATGGTCGAAAACTATTTTAACTAGCAGTTTTTCTTCTCTTCATGATATTACTGCAACATTGCTTCTTAAGTAAAAGCTTAAAATAGACTAGACTGGACTTCCTTCAAATTTATTTTTGACCTATTTATTTATTTACATTTTTGTTTTATACATCTATTACATATTCAAAGACATTTTTCAAAAAACAGATTTATTAAAACCTAGTTATAAGACTTTTTTTCCATATGTCATAGCATCGGCTGGAAGGTGAACCCACAACCATCTACAATCAACTACTTGCTTGCAAGATGGCTGCAATGACCTCGACCTCTCGGGCTAACAATGCTTGACTAATTATAGATTTAACATCTGTTTATTTACACTGTGTTTATTGATAAACAATTTCTTCATCCTTTAAATTATATAACTATATATCCCTCCCTCCTATTTTTAAAAAATTTTGATAGTGATAGGAAGAAAGAAAAATTATTACTGATCTCTAAAAATTGCTCAATAACTTTTAATTTTAGTAATCCACAATTTTCAATAATATATTCAGATTTGCCATTAAATTTGCTGAAAGAATGGGAATATATTATTTTAAAACCCACTCCAATGGGAAAATCTAAAAGGGTCACAAACTACTATAAATTTTCATAAATAGCACCAATTACATTCATTTGCATAGCAGGTGAAAATCAATTTTTCTGTCCTCCCTTACATAACATAAGTTATAATTTATAATTTTATTATTTGCACTTTTATAAAATATATTTCCTTTATAAAAATATTTAATAGTATAATTAAAAATGTATAGATAAGACTTTTTATTATATTTTTAAATCAGCTTTTTATGTAATATCTAGTATACGCACACAATACTTTATACCTCCATCAATCAATTTATGACAGTTTTTTGTTTCTTTATTTGTGCAGCTTTATCACTGTAAATAATTCATGTGCAATTATTTATATTGTTACAATATATATAATAGATCGAACCTCTGTCATAATTATAAATAATATTAAAACACACAACACAAATAAGAATGAGAGAGTGTGTACTTGTATGGATTCTTTACCTGCCCTATATATGAATAACTTTGAATATAAGAAATAAGGATGTATCTATTTTACATTAAATGAGGGAGTATTTGACATGTCATTTAGAAGGTAGTAATATTCTTCTTGTTTGTATATTCACATGTACACAAAAAATATAATTAAACAGGGATACCCATGCTTCTTATGCATAAAGTTTCCTACACATGATGCTGATAAAGAATTCAGACTATTACTATATATGAGGACCTTATGGAGTAATAGTAGCCCATCTGCCAGCTATGTCTATGAGCTGAGATCAAATTTGGAATAAGTAAACTTGAAAAAAATGTTTCTTTTTCTTTCAGGAAGTCAATGCATATCCAAAATAAAACAAAGATAAGAATATGTCAAGTTTGATGCCTTCTGCTTTCTCCTAAGAACACCTTGCTTTAAATGATCTCATCTGTTTTATCTAATTATATATATATCATTAAAAACCAGTCAACACTCAGACAATCCCAATATTAATGACAATTAACAATTTCAAACTGTTCTACTAGCAACCTCCTTTTAACAATAATGGGATTGTTAAATGGGCACTTTTATTGTTAAATGGAGGTTGCCTTGACAACAGTTTGAAATTGTTGATTGTTATTAATATTGGAATTACCTAAGTAGTGACTGTCTTTTAATGATTACTTACAAACCCATTTAGTCTTGAGCATTATTACACTTATTATGTATAAGCTTATTCACAGAGAAATTAAGTTTGGATATATTGTTATAATGACAATTAACAAATCAAACTTAGAAAGTCATTTTAATAAACTTATAACTGTTACTATTTCTCATATAAATGCTAATTTACCAGTTTGATATCAATTTATCCACTATCTATAAGAATGTGGTAGTTGGGTAAAAGTAGATATTTGGTTTTCTTTTATCCAATTATTATATTATCATTAATGAGAAAAAATGGGCATTATTTAGATCAAGGTTAACCTTAGTGCCCTTCCAATGGGCTACTTTCTCATGGTAAATAGGGGTTTTTCATCCTTAGACCTTATGTCATCGGGAAGAGGACACCATTGAACATATTTTTAAACAATGTATTGCATTACACAAATGTAGACATCTAATTATCTCTTTGTTCAAGGAAAAACACCCACTCATTGCAACCCTAAAGCAAGCAACCAACACAGGCATATTTGCTGTAGTCAGGAGTGCTACCTTTTTAGCATATTCTATATGGCTCATTAGATGCTCGTTGCCATTTGATGCCAATTGTACTGACCCTTGGCAAACTCTACTAAAAAAAATTGAAAACAAAGGGGCAGGGACATAAGGTTGACACCTGAATTCACCTACAAGATGACATGGGAGTTAATAGACTTTGAAAAATCTTCTGACTCCTAAGAAACTTTAACCTAACTTGAAAATTTTCAATTAGTATTCATATAATTTAATATATCAAGCACAGAAAGAATGTAGAAATGACATATGTTGGGACTAGTAAGAATAAATTAAAAACAGCATTTAGGTGATAAAAAGTCTGCTGTTTACATTCACATGAATAAATTTAAGCATGGGGATTTTGATATAAAGCCTTTGGAATGTATTAAGTCATATAATGAAAGGATGATAAAAGAAAGTGTATACATTAATGAAATAAAACCAGAATTAAATAGGATGTTAATAGATAAACAGAAAAGAAAATAATAGGTTTTTAATTAAATGTTTTAAAGGATATATATATAGATTCTTTTTTTTTTTTAATAAAAGGAAAGTGTTTCTTTTTGAGTTGTGGTTGTTGGTAATAGGAAAGGGGAGTGAGATAAGATAAATTTTTGGTTATGAATATATTTTATAATTTTTTATTTATTTATTTTTATGGAATATGTGTTATTTGTTATACATATATATTTTATTTTAGTGTGCCTTGAAAAAGACTATATAAAATAGTCGAAATGTTGGATTTTTTTTTTTTTTTCCATGATTATAGTCATATAAAAAACAAGTTTTAAAAAGGAGTTTGTTTGTTTTATTTCTATTTTAGTATTCATATCTGTAATTTTTTGGTTGTTCATTTTAATACTTTATATATGAGCTTATTGGCTCATAAATTATACATCTCATGATAAAACATTGTATAAATAAACCTGTTTAGATAAATAAAAAAAATTACAAGTTTGTTAAAATGGCTCTTGAATTTGATTTGTGAATTGGTGTTATGGTTGCATATTCATACTTAGTTGTTCCGTGAATAAATTTATATATTATCAATACTATATTTATGCCTGTACATTAATAGCTGACATTTATTAATAGGCAAATTAAAATTATTTGAATTTACATATATACACACACAAATATGCATAATGCTATATTGGATTTATACACCAAATATCATGGCAACCTATTAGAAACACTTTTTGATCTATATATAATATTTTTTTTGCATTAAGTCATGTATTAATTAACTATTAACCGTTTATTTTTATTGATCTCATTTGACCACTCTTGTGTTCATTTTTATTATATATAGCCAATCAAATCTCTTGACTTATCAGTGTATTCTTAGTATTTTTAAAATTCATCATAATCCAGCAGTATAAAAATCCTATGTTAAGATGGTGACTTCTGGTTGATGTTGTTTTACTCCATTTTGAAATTAAGTCAGTTTAGTTGAAAATGATTATGAATATATTTGAAAGTACTACTATTGATTATAAGTTTATATTGGAATTTATTTTAGTATTTACCATTATTTGGAATATAATTACATTTTATTATTATATAAACTGTATACACACAGTACATATATACACATACATATATATAGTAAATAAATTAATGCATCTTGAAGTAAGGAGATATCTTCAAATCATTGTGTGTGAAACATCTGATGTCTGGCCATCATACTAGGTGAAAAATTTAACAAATTTTCTAGAAACTGCAAGCATGACCATCAGCTGTCTTAGAGTGATGTCAATGATCCAAACAAATATAATGATCTGTGCCTTGTATTTTATATTAGCAAAACAACTGATTTGATGTTAGCACATGAATAATTGATGTTGCAATATTTTTTTTAGAAATCATCCTATTCCAATGTGTTGTATGCTAATCAAAACATATTCTTTATAAAAATCAGTTTTTGACTTTCTCTTGATTAGTGTATAGCCATATTGCAACAGACCCGATAATGACTGTAATGCCAAATGTTGTAATATTTTCATGGAAGATTGGTGTTACTACAGAGTAACTTATTATCAGTTTTTTCACATAATACTATAGCTGAACAGTAGATGTTTCATACATAGTAATTTGAACTGTTTGACACCTAATAATTGAAACTGTTTTATGCATGACAAATGAAACTGTTTTTGTACATGATAATTGAAACTTTTATGCATGAAAAATGGAACTGCTTTTGTACATGATAATTGAAATTGTTTCATGCATGATAATTGGGGCTGTTTCATGCATAAAATTGGAATTATTTTGTGCATGATAATTTGAAATGTTTTATGCATAATGATTGGTACTGTCTCATGCATGATAATTGATGTTGTTTCATACATAAGAATTGTAACTGTTTCACACATGACAGTTGGAACTGTTTTATGCATGATAATTAAAATGGATATCTCTCCATCTTTCTTTATAATATATATAAAGAAAACACATACTATAATAACAGTTCACAAATTAGGCTTTGGAAAGACATTTTAACAAACTTGTAAAGAATACTTATTTTCTCATATCAATGCTAATAAAAAAAAATATTAAAAAGATAAAAAGAAAAAAATAGACCACTTTTTGTTATATAATTAATAAATCAATCATTGATACTAAAGAAATGAAACTTTATATTATCAGTAATCTTATTAAAGTAGTAATCAAACCTACGTGTAGAGTTTCAAATAACATTTAAAATGTAAATTCTAATAATTTTAATAACACTATAAGTATGTACTGGCTCTACATAGCAGTAAGAATACGTAACAATATTTATGGAGACGCTAGTAACAAATGTGCATATTATAACATTTCACAAATCAAAATTACTAGTCATTTTAACATTTCATTCTTTTAGTTATCAATGATATGTTAGATAGAAGTGGACTATTTTTATTTAACTAATAAATTAGTATTGATATTAGAAAATAGGTATCCTCTGCAAGTTTGTTACAATAATTTAAGTTTATCTGACTTGTAAATTGCTATTATAGTTAGCGCATTTGGAATTAGTTTCATATATATTATTAAAAAAGCAAGTCATATATAACGTGACATTACTTTTATAAGCTTGTAGTTACAAAAATGCAATACAGAGAGCGCACCAATAACTCAAACAAGCTCTGAATCAGTTAAAGTTAAAATGGGGTGGGACTAAAGCAAGGATGCCCTATGTCACCTATTTTGTTTGTGTTGTATTTGAGTGAAATGGAAAGAGCAATAGAAAGATTAGGAAGAGGGATAGAGATACCATTAATAGGTAGTAAGGGAGTATATATTTTGTCAGGTCTTTTTTTTTGCCGATGATATATTTTTGTGTGCAGAAAGAAGAGAAGATATGGAAGTTATGCTGAGGACATATGCAAGGGTAGGTAAAGAGATGGGGATTAAATTTAGTGAAGAAAAATCAAATATAATGATGGTTAATACTGGAGAAAGAGAAGATGTAGAATTTTTATTGGGAGATATTAAGTTAAGTGTGATGAATAGATATAGTTATTTGGGAATTATTTTAAGTAATCAGAAAAATTATTTGGATGAATGGGAGAAAAAATTGATAAATGAAGCAAAGAAAAGAAAGAGGTTGCTAAAGAACTTAACAGTGTTTTCATATAATAAATATGATGTAGCTAGAATTATATGGGAGTTGCAGTAGCAGGGTCAACATATGGTAATGATGCATTATGTGTTAGTAAAGGGGTATTAGATTATTTAAAAAAAGTTCAAAGGGAAGTAGGAAGACATGCATTGGATGCAGATGTATGGACAACAAGGGAGGCAATTCAAGGAGAAATGGGATGGTCAAGTTTTCATATGAGATGCAAAAAGTAAAATGAAAATGTTTGTAGATTGCAGTTTATGGATAATAAAAGAATAGCCAAAATAGTGTGGTATGCCAAAGATTTGGATAAAGAATTTATATCAGTATATTTGTACAAAACATATGATGATTGTGTTAAGAGGATTGTTGAGTGTTATAGTAGTAAGGAATGGGATAAAAGAATAGATTTATTAATAAAGAATAGGGAGTTAGAGAGATGGATAAATAGTATGGAGAGTAAAAAGAGTTTAAATATATATAGAAATAAACAGAATATTAGGTGCGAGTTAATATATGATAATAGTAAGGAAAGTAGTTTATTATTTAAGGCTCGAACGGTATCTTTAGCTACAAGAGATTATACATGTAAATGGAAAAAAATGGGTGATTTATTTTGTAAATTATGTAAGGAAGGAATAGAAAATATTAGGCATTTGTTAATTGAATGTAAATGCTTGAAAACAGAAAGGGTACATATAATGAAGTTATAGAAGAATAAATATGAAAACAGAAAAGTTAATTATTGGTTTTTATGCTGGGTTTGGGAAAAGATAAGGGGGATTTAGATATAAAGGCTATAGAGTTGACAAAGATTATGTTGTGGAAATGGGATGGAGCAGAATATGGGAAAATTTAGAGTGGGGAATGGAAAATAAAGTGGCTAATTTTATCTGCGCATAATTGCTGAGATATTCTTGACTTCGTTTAAGGAGAAGCCACTGTACATCAGATCACTTAATTAATAAGTACTCCATAGATATTATATATTCTCAGCAGTATTAATAGCTGATATTTATTTATAATGTTATTTACACGTACACACACACACACGTAGTAAAAGCAGAAATTAAGTAGTTCATTTATAGGCTAGACCTCTCCACTAATTCTCCAAGGATAAACAATGAAGAAGTGACTAGTCTTCAAGCCCACCAACTGCTTGCTAAGTAATGAGATTATTTAGAAATATCTACATACCCTCTTACTAATTAATAATTGTTATCAATAACTCAGTTTCGCTTTAGACAAAATACTTGAAAAAAAAAAAAAGTTTTGCTTGCAATCTAAAACAAATGTATTTAATTTAAATATTCCTTGCCTAAATTCCAGACTCTAGATTATGATCATAACTGATTGATTAAGTCTTCAGTATACGTATTTAAACATATGCATTTTCAATAAATACATATTAAAATCTTAGCTCACGTGAAGAATATTATTCATTGTACATATATGTAGTAAAAGGAGTTAGTCTGATATCTTAGCCGTAAAAGATTCACTAAAGCTGTCCAATATTTTTCAAATTTTGAAATGGGAAACTAAATTACGTTGGGAGGTGGGGAGTGGCAAAGTATTTCCTGTGACATTGTTATAATTCTCTATCGCCCATTCATTTCCATATGCATTTGGTCATATGACATATATATATATTATTAGAAGGTCCTCATAGTGCAATGGTAATGCGCCTATCAGTCATGTCTATGACCTGGGTTCGAATCCAGCTGAGAATTTTTTTTTTAATAAACTTAAGATTTTTTATATTGGTCCATCATCAACCAAACTAATCATCCAATGTTGGTTCGTAAATGGATATCTAGCTATTTGTATACCGGTTAGTTACAACCTCCTTTTCACTGCTTTTCTATAAGGGACTGTTGAGTAGATTCTTCCCCTGTAGTGGGTGATTTAAAACCCGTTTTGTCTTACCCTTTATTAGTAGTGGCAATTGGCATTTGTTTTCAGGAGGTTTTTAATAGATTGAAATATTATTGTTACATCACTGTTTTGATATCAACCATATGGATTGCATTAGTGGTAAAATGACAGACTCTAGAGCTCCAAGTTCACAGTACATAGTCACCTTTGACACCATCCACTTTAAATAAATATAGTAATGAATATTATTAATCATTTACTAAACATGAGATTGTCTCTAGCACAGATACAAACTTCAAAACTAATTACAGATTAATATATATGATTTTTTAAAAATTAAACACAAACACATGGAGTTATTCACATTTGCTAGTGAATATTAATTTAAAAGAATATGTGGTAATATTTAGGTTATTTAATATATTTATAAAGATATTACACGTGGGGGGGAGGGGATAACTTCATGTGTTTCGGTGTTTAATTTTAAAAAATCATATTGAGTTTTTGAAGTTTATATCTGTGCTAGAGACAATTTCTAGTTTAGTAAATGATTAATCATAGACATTACTATATTTATTTAAAGTGGATAGTGTCAAAGATGTAGGTCAAGTTAATTTGACACTTGTAATTCAAAATGTAATTATTCAAAAATATCAATTGATGATGATGGTCAAGCAGGTTTTTTCTCCAAGACTCGGCGACATTGTTGGGAGCTCTGCGTGGTTTAGTGCGGTGATAGAGCATGAGGCTGTGAAGGGTAAGATCCCGGGATCGATTTCAGTTTTGACACTTGTTCTAAATTCTTATGAACTACTGACGATTTGCCCCAATTCTGGTACATCCATTGTTCAAACTTCTTATGAACGCCCAATGATAGATTCCAATTCACGCATTTCCGGCGCTCGAATTTCTTATGAACTCCTGAGTAATAAAGCCATTGACTATTTTATATACTTACCGCGTTGTTAAATGTTTTCCCACTGCCCATAAATAGTTAATGCCCGGATCCGATTCTAAACTTATTACTTTAAAATTAGTTTCGTTATTTTCATTTTTAATTTAGCAATAAAGTTTTAGAATCATTAAATTACCGAAATCAGTTAAAGTCAGGTAAACGTTAGCTGACATAATGTGAAATTAATAAAATTTTCACACAAAAGGAAAATGAAGCGGGTTTTTTTTTAAAAAAAGAGCCATTTTAATATAAAATAATTTAAAAAAAAAAAAAACGGGAAAAGAATCGGATGGGGGACTCGTAGAGTAAAATTGTTGCTTAAAACTGAAGACTTTAATTAAGCATAAAACTAAACATTTATCTATGTTTGCGCATGCGTAAAATTGTTGCTTAAAACTGAAGACTTTAATTAAGCGTAAAACTAAACATTTATCTGTGTTTGCGCATGCGTGTTTGATCGACGGAACTTAACATATGTTGTATCTGTTTTACTCGCGTTTACGATAACCACTTCTTATCCACGTGAGGGCTTTTAGACTGTAACTTTCAATCTAGATATTTGTTTATAGGGGTGTAGCTGCAATAAACAATAGATTCACAACTGGATTCCAGTTGAGAAGATACCCTCCTAAGGTGCATCCGTTAATAGATAGTAATAAATCCTAATTACGTCGCTAATACTTGTTAAAATGTTCCACACGTGGAATACATGTGTGCGTTTTACCCATGAAAAATACACTCTATATTTAATGCAACTTCTAGACAAATATATGTATGAAAACATATTTTAACACAAGCATACATGTTACATATTCTTCATCTTAATGTCTTAAGTTACTTAGTTTTAATCTAGGATGTAGTCATCATGAATCTTATGCTACCTGATCATCTTTCTGCATGAATCATGATAGGTAGATTTTATATATGTGTGTGTGTGTACTTTCATGCTTTGATTACAGACACAGCGAAATTCTATTTTTAATTTTTTCTTACCTTGTTTTTAATTCTTGTCTTTTTTACTTATCTTTTTTTAATTATCATTAGAGTAAGAGTATGCATACATCTTTTACCAATGGTAATAAATGTATATGTGTGGACATACATTTTGGATTCTTCCATATATATATTTGGCTGCTATTAATATTACCATTATATTGGACATTTTCATCCAAATCACTTCAGTTATTGCGTGTACTATAGAAAATCCTGAAAAAATCCTGGACTGATCTCTATTATCCAGAGGATAGCCGATTGTATCAAAACATGGCTTGATATATAAATATTTTTAGATATCCTTGAAATTAACCTCTACTATACATTCTTGAAATATATAAATAAATATGCCTGAAAAAGATAAATAACCTACAAAACGCAATTCTTGCTGAACCAGCACTCTTCAATTGGCCCACATTTTTATCATTTGTTTAATATGAATGACTAGTATTAATCATTAATGTATTTAACTTAAGTGCTTGCTGTTAGTATAGAAAGTATGCATATGTATATTCAAAGACATTCTAAAGAAGTGTAATATTAATGATTTTTATTGTGAAAATATGGTGGAGAGTAAAATATATTAAAGAGCTATAATTAGGCACAGAGTTGAAGTATTTCAGAAAGAAAAATTTCCTGCAGAAGTTAAAAGACAGCATGCAAAATAAACAAACAGAATAATAACTAAACATCACATGATAACCATTTCTTATGCTTTACACAAGCTGTTTATCTCTCCATACAATAGTGCCAATAGTGCAAGCCAGAGTAATCCTAAGATCTAGGTGCAGTGCTCTCAGATCGAAGGCTCCTCACTGATGAAAGCCACAAGCTGGAAACTAGTCTGGGGATATTGGATGAGTAGGCACTAGATAGGGATTTTATGTTCAAAACCTTCTTGCATTCATTGTTTACTCTTGTTTGCACTGGTGGCGCTACTGTACAGAGAGTTTAGCCTTTGTGTATGTCAGAATAATCACTGTGTTCTACATGCGGGACATATTAGTGGTCAGGTCTATGAATTGGCTTATATAGTCATTGCACAAAAACTATCTCTAGTATATCATTTGGAGCTGAAATGATCAAATTCTTTTGTGTTTGTTTGATGATGATCCAAAAGAGGATGAACAAATTGTCAATTATTATAGATGAAAATTCTCTTTCCAAATGTGTTTGTTGGCATCTTTTTCTCTTTTTTTGTAATGAAATCCTGCATATTTTTCTTAATTTGGGAAGGAGGGTAGGTATGTAAAGTTACAATATCTGCTATATGTTGATCCACCCCTCCCCCTTTACATCGTGTGTAATGTATGGTAGCTCATGCTTTGATAACCTTTAATTCCAATAGAATATGTAGTGTTTACTGAATTGCAAGTTGCAGTACTTTCACATGCACATATTTATAATACACACACATTTTTATGTATATGATATTCATATTTAAGTTAAGATTATAGTATAAACAAAATTTTAAAAAAAGAATAATGGTATTAATAATAAATTGAGGAAGCACATTTAGATACATATTTGGTATGTATGTTCATTCATTTACTGAAAAAATAAAAGTAATAATAATAATTAAAAAAAAACTAGCAATTTTTTTTTATATATGTCATAGCATCAGCCGGGAAGCTAACTCCTAACCCAGAACAACTGCTTGTAAGGCAGCTGTGCTGACCACTCAGTCACCAACACTTGACAATTATTCACTAACTTTTACTCCCTCCCCTCTCTCATAGAAATGCTATAGTTTCCTCATTATTAATTGACTAATTTATACAGTTGTCCCTATTTACCATTATCTATTTTAAATTATAAGATGAACTTTTCAAATTTTAAGCTTTCTAATACAATTCAAGAATGTTTTACAATTATTTTTTCCGCCACTACTAAATTGGTAGTTTCTATTTTGCCATAAAGTTTACAGAAGACATTTTATTACGTGAAATATTATATTGCATTGAAATTCAGAATGAATAAAAAAAGTGAATCATAATTTTCACGTAACTTGAATAAATTTTATTAACAAATGTGATCATGTTTAGCGCTTTGAAATTAAAAAATAGAAGATGCTGTATGCAAAAATTATTAAATTAATACTATTTTAAGGTTTTTGTTTTTTGTTTTTTTATAGGGGGGGGGGGTACCTTTTTTTTGGTGGGATGCAAATACTTAAAAATCTGTAAATAAGTAGTTAGTATTATGTTTAAAAATAAAATAAAAATGTTAATAAGGAGGAATACCTGAATTGATACTTATAATTATTAAACTTTGTTTATGTTTTAGACGCATGTTCCCTTCATTAAAAGTTAATGTGAGTGGTTTAGATCCAATATCTCATTACATCATATATATGGATATAGTTTCTTTGGATGATAAGAGATATCGATATTTCTACCAATGGTGAGTATGTTTTGTCTATTTTTATAATTTAGTGGCTTTAAATAAGTAAATATATAAAACTGAATAAACTGAATATTTTTTTTACGTTGTAACTATTTAGTTCCCAGTGGACAGTAGCAGGAAATGGCGATCCTCTCAGTGGGTCAAATATTTATATTCATCCAGATTCCCCAGCTACTGGAAAACAATGGTTAAATCAAGTAGTGATTGGTTTTGATAAAGTAAAATTAACAAATAATAGAAAGCCTTTAGTCAAGGGACAAGTAAGTATACTCTTAAATATTTATTAAATATCTCATAACTGATCTTAGTTTATATTCTGAGTATTATAGAATAGTGACATCTATCTTTAAAGTCTGGAATCACTGATGACTTAATATCTGCAAGTGAAAATAGATGGCGCTAACTGTTCAGGGTTTCATAAAAAGTTCAAAAAGTGGAAGTCTTAAGCTTCAGATTCTGTAACTCTACTGCTGCATAAAACCACACGGGGCAAATAATCAAATGCTTTATTGCTTGGGTATTCATAAAAAGTTTGGGCAGGTGAGAACTGGGAACAATTCTTGAATCTTAAGTTGCAGAGTCTGAAACTCTATTGCTGTATCAAACTATATAGGATATTAGTCATCAAACAAAGCTTTTATTTCTGTTGTTGAAGCTTTTTTAAAATTCATTCACTTAAATCAGTATAGAACCACTAAACATCACATGATCACCATTCTTTATGCTTACCAAGCTGTTTACACAGAGGCTACACTCTCCATACAGTAGCGCCACTCAGTGCAAGCCAGAATAATCAATGGATACAGGAAAGTTTGTGCTCTCAGATCAAAGGCTTCTCACTGATGAAATCCACAATCTAGAAACTAGTCTGCAGATATTGGATGAGTAGGCACTAGATAGGAATTTTATGCACAAATCTTGCATCCATTGATTACTCTGGCTTGCACTGAATGGCACTACTGTATGGAGAGTTTAGCTTCCGTGTAGATCAGTATAGGGATGCTTCTATCATAAACTTATGCTATTGGCTCTTCTTGTTCTTGCTGTGACAGAGTCGCATTTTTATATAAACACGTTTTCATCTTTTAATTACCAGTAAAAAATTATGAGTCCAACCTTTTTTTTTTCATTTTCTGTATTCTATCGTTGTTTTGTTTTTGTTTTTTTAAAAAAGCTCTTTCATTTTAGTTAAAAACTCTGTTTGGTTATTTAGAATAAATTGTATTCTTTAATTAATATCTGGATATCCAATTACCAACCAATGCTGAATGACTAAAGACTTTTGTGATGCAAATGGTTATGCACTCATGTAAAATGACCAATGACTTGAGTTTGAATCTAGTTCCCAATTTTTTTATTTTTTTTTAGGGTTAATCAAACTTAGGTTGTTGGGGTTTTTTTTTTCAATTAGACAGCACACGATCAAGATAGTTAACTATCTCACATTGGTCAGTATATCTAACTTTTTTAAGCTATCAAGTCAAACGGGGATAGAAAAATGATTAAATCCTCTATATTCAGTAACTGACAAGTCTAATGAAATATTGTTGCTCTATTAGTCTGTAGAGAGGTCTCTGCTCTGATATAAGCTATTTAAAGACTTTTTTTTTTTTTTACCTTTTACCGTATCTATAAATATATTAAAATAGACAGGAAGGGAAAGGACCTTGAAGATTGAAATAAATTTTTGAATATTTTCCGCTAAAAACAGTAGGTTTGATTACTCCAAAGGGTTTTCGATAAAAAAATTAAAAAAAAAACAACCTGATATTAGGTTAATAAAGTTTTACAATCATAAAAATATTATTTTTTTTAAGTTAATAATTCGAAATTTCAATATGAAACTTAATATAGACTATATAAATGTGAAAAAAAAGAGGCCTGCATGATTTGGGGAAGTGGTAGAATGGCATATTTTGAAGCTCAAGATCCATAGAACACAGCCAGCCCTGTCACTTCCGGTGCTCCCTATAAACTCCCGAGCTATTAATTATTCAATAATTATATCTGGAGGTGTATAGCATGAACATATATATGTAGTTTATGAATGTCCACGTGTCTGTCTATTTACTTATTTTTTTAATTTTATTATTAAATCTTCTTATGGAAAATGAACGTAATTATCGATAATACATATTATCATGCCGTGAGGGCTTATGCTTTATTTTTGATGCTTTAGAAATAATTTGGAAAAATAAAATTCTTGCTGAATTAAAAAATATAACTATACAGTATATAGGAGTAGGGGGAGGGGGGTCTTGTGGTACAGGTTCGTATATGGACTTTTAAACGGAAGTCGTATTTAGTTTAAGATTGATTCACTCAACGCAGCTGGTGCACCCTATGTGTTAGCTAACCTACAGCATTCAGGGTGGGACTATATTGATCGTTAATGAAGTTTATTTTAGTCTTGTGGCTATGATCAAGTCATTAAGAGAAATTATTTGTTTTACTAGTAATTAAGGAGTTCCTCAAGTATATTTAAAATATAACGAAGCTCTTTGGGGATTTTTTTAATATATATTACTGATTTTATTTATATATGCTTCTAAGACTTGTTGTAAAAACAGATGAGAAAAAATAATAGGTAGCAAAATAATATCTGAGTATATTTGCATGAGATATTTATAAACGCATACTTTCAGAGACACAAATGACTCTATCCTGGACGAAGTAATGAATAAATGGGGCATTGTAAAAATAAATAAAATATCGCCTCAAACTGTTATCTAGATAATTGTATATGTGTGTGTACAGAAAATACTGTAGTTATTAACATTTTCCCACCGAGTAGTGTCGGAGTTGTTATACGCCTGGCTATTGAAGATTTTCTATGATGTATTCATTGATTTACTATTTCCAGTTAAGAATAAGTAGATACCTGTTTACTGACCAGAAATTGTTTGGATTTTTGGCTATAAAACACGTTGCTTAAAAAAGTTTTTTTAATTCTTCAGCCAGATCTGAATCTCTGGTTATGAAAATGGCAGGCAATTGCAATAATTTTTATATCCGATACCCTTCTCTCTGTGTGTATGTGTGTGTATCTATATATAATCTAAATTCTATTACGATTTTATTTAATATTCGATATCCAGATAAGGGATAAGATTCATGGTGCAAAGTAGCACATTGCCTGCCATGCTTATCACTTGGATTCGAACTCAGCTTATGCAAAACTTAGTTGTATTTAGGCTTAGCATTTTTTCCCAGTATAGTTGAGCTAAACCCAATTCATTACTGGTCAGTAAGTAGATGTCAGAATAATTTTATCTAGCAATTAAAACAAGAATGAAAACCATCCAAATCCCCACTATTTGATTATTGACAAGCCTGGTGATTACTGCCTTCTCCTGCTCTATATCTTTGGGAGGTTGTTCAAGAGGCCTTCATGCTGAAGTGAGCTATTTAAATGGTGTCTTATCTTTTACCTTATCCGGGCAAATAGTAACTTAAGTAGTCGTTAGTATATTAATCAGGTTTGAGATAAATACTATCTTGCTGATAGATCTGCATTCATTCGAGAAATCTTCTTGCAGGTGCCATTTTTATTTAGGATTGCAGTAGATGAGGGGGGGAGGTGTAAACTAAAGAACTCATTCATGATGAAAAATTTTATATTGAGAATCTAAAATAGATTGGGTTAATTAAAGGACTGACAAGTAATGAGGATAATCATCAATTGTTATTATCAGGGTGCTATACCTTTTTGCCTAGTCAATTTAACCTGCGTATAATCAGAGCACAATGTAATACAAAGAGAGAAAACTTATGCATAATATTTGCAAAGGCCTTTGAAGAAATGGTTGCACATTCAGTCACCATACCTACAATTTGGGCTTGAATCTAGGACATGCAAACTTGAAATTTTTTTCACAGGCTTGGAATTTTCTTTTAGGCAGTTGGCCTATCTCTAACCTAACTAACCATTCCATAGTAGTCAGTAAACAAATGTGTAGATATTCTCAGCTAGGGTGTGAAATGAATGGAAACTCACTCAAACTCTTACCAATCACAATTGGCAAGCATGATATTACCTTTTTATCATTGAATTGGCAAGCTGTTGATGAGGTCTTTACCCTGAGATGTGTTTAAATGCCGTTTTATGTCTTTTATTTATTGATAATAAAAAAAAAACCAATATTTTTCTCACCTATGATTCTATGTGCAAAAGGTTTGCTATCAGTGAAATTTCCATGGAAAATATGATGGTGTATTTAAAAATAATTTTAGCATTGGAAAATACCAGTGTTCTACCTCTTGCCTATCTTAAAGACATTGCAGACATTATGTTAAATATTCAAACTTAATTATAAGTATTACATATATATGATGTGATTATATCCTAATAAATGATTAGTAATAATTGTTAACAGATTTATCTAAAGTGAAGTTTCAAAAGCAGATGTTTGACGATTGTAAGTCAAATCATAATAAAGGTTTGATCTGGAAAGTTGGTTGAGTGTGGATGGAAGAAGTGACTGTGTGATTAAAAAAAGAATACTAGCAAAGGAGGCATTGATCAAAACGAAGAAAATATTCAGTGGATCTTTGAAGGTAAAATTGAGAGATCATTCAAATGCTATGCGTAAAGTCTATTGGAGACATGAACACTGTATAAAAAAATTAAGGAAAGATTAGAGGCCTTTGAGATGTAGATATGAAGAAAAATGGAGATTAATTGGGTGGATAGAGTAACAAATGAGTATTTAGGAAAAATCACTAGATGAGATATTTCTTGAAAAGATGTTTTAGAAAGAATAGTCATTAATAATAAAAGAAAGGGACATAGGAATTTAACCTTATATAGATGACATAAAAGATGGAATCAATTACATAGAGTTAAAAACTAGAGAAACATATCTACTGAGTCATTACAAATAAAGAAGAAATATGAAAATATATAAAAATGATGCATTAAGATAGATTGAATGTCTTGAATTTTGTAAAATGGTGCAAAAAAGAATTCATAGTGATATAAGAAAATATAACTGTGAACTAACAAGGAAAGCTATAGAAAAGAATAAAAGTCTCAAGAACAAGGAAATCTATCTCTTACAACTACTATATTTTCTGAATTGTCCAGGATTTTAAATGAAGAAGTGAGACATGCAATTAAATTTATGAAGAAGGTAAAAGCTCTAGATAATGATAGAATTATAATCGATATCTTAAAAGAAGCAGGTGAAGAAATAGACATTTTTCTGGAAAAATTAATACCAAGTGTTTAAATAATAAAGATGTACCAGATGATTGGAAGAATGCAGTATTCATATTTTAAGAAGGTTTTACATTAGAAATTACAAACCAGTCTTTTATCAGTTCTTTACAAAATTTTACCAAAATAATTACAACTCATCTACAGCAAACTTTGGATGGATTTTAACCAACCAAAAGAACAAGCTGGATTTAAAGTAATTTTAGTACAGTGGATCATATCTAACTACTGAGAGAAGTTATAGAAAGGACCCATGAATATAAATTGTCATTACGCTTTGGATTTGTAGATTATGAAAGGGCATTTGATTCTATAAACTTTTCTTCAGTGATAAAGCATTGGATCATCAAGGTACAGATCCAGGATATTCTCATATTTTGAAGAATATTTATAAAAATGCACTACCAACAATTAGATACATAATTATACTAAAAAGATTAACATTGAAAAGGGTGTACAACAGGGTGACTCCATTGTGAATTAAAATGGGAAGCTAAAGGAGTAAAAGTAAATGGAGATTATTTAAGCCATTTGGATTTTGCAGATAATGTAGTTGTTTTTGCAAATAATGCTTCGGAGCTGCAGGAAATGTTGCAGGAGTTATCAGATGAAACTAAGAAAATAGGACTAAAGGTAAATGTTAAAAAGATTAATGTTCAATGGATTTTCTCTGAAGTTGAAAACAAAAATTGATTATTATGTGTTAAATTAACAATTACAAATACCTTAGTCAAATTATTATTACAGATGGAAACATAATGGATGAAATTAATCATAGAATTAAACTTGGTTTGAGTGCTTTTGGTAGAAATATCTTAATATTAAAAAGAAATATGCCTGTGTGCTTGAAAAGGAAGGTTTTTAATAAATATGTGTTACCAGTTCTTACTTACGGATCTGAGACTTAGCCACTTAACAAAAGAGCAATACAGATACTTCATATCTCTCAATGAAGTGGAGTAATAAGAAGAGGTCAAAAACGAAATACATTGGTGAGAGAACAAACAGGTGATATTGATATAGTTGAAGACTTAAAAGATTGAAGTGGAAGTGGGCTGGACATATTGCTAGAAGAGATGATTGGACAATTGACAGCATTCCAAGAGATTGAAAAAGACCTAGAATGAAACCAGATGTGAGATGGATGAAATAAGGAATTGTGCTGGGATGATGTGTAAAAGAGAAACTAGAGTTGGATACGGATGGACATTTGAAATCTTAAGCAATATTCCAAGAGATTGCAAAAGACCTAGAAAGAAACCACATGTGAGATGGATGGATGAAATAAGAAATTGTGCTATGGAAAAGAGAGGCTAGAGTTAGGAGAAAATGGATTGAACTTGTAGAGACTTTCATCCTGCAGTGGATCGTTACTGATTGAAAATGATGATACACACAGATAACTGTATCAATAATGTGTGTATATTATATATGCTTATTAGTTATATAATGGCCAAAGATGTTCGCTCACATTTTTTTTTCTACACATTTGCCATGTGTTTGATAGCCTTATCTTGCGGTGAGCTGTTCTAATCTCGCTACTGTCTTGATTTCCTATCGCTCGTTTTAACAGTTGCTCAAATGCTGTTAACACGTTCTAGTTAAAAGATCGGAAGAGTTTATTTTAAAGCTGATAAACAATGTATTAATAAACTAACAAAATTATCAAAGCTATGATAACTCTATTATTTAATCTCTTTTAAGATATAATTATGATCCGTTGTTGGGGAAAGCGGTGATTATTAATAAGTGAAAAATAATTAACTGGTGATAATATTAATAAACAAATATTAAGACATCCATTTATAAGTGCTCATTTATAAGCAGATAATAAACTGTTTCCGAATTTATCCGATTATTTTAAAAGACTGCATTTTAAAAATAATATTACCATTTTAAAAAACTTCAAATTTTTTTTAAAAAAAATCCATAAAATTGCTTTATTCATCGCCCAACGCTGCGCGGTCTACCACAGCGATAGAGCAACAAACTTTAAAGCTAAATGTTCCTAATCGAAGTTTAAAAAATTATTTTTGGGACTCGAATATCACGTGATATACAGAGCATTAAACAATTTGATTATTGCGATTTATCTCATAAAAGTAATATTTGGATCAAAAAATAAATTATACCTACTACTTAAGGTACTTAATATTTACAAGGATACTGAAGAATTAGAAAAAAGTCAACTTCAAATATCTTAATCAGATTATTATTATAGATGGAAACATAATGATAGTTACAGAATTAAACTGGGTGCAGTGCTTTTGATAGATATAATATTAAAAAAAAATATGCCTATTTATTTGAAAGAAATTTTTTTTAAAAAAACTAGTTCTTACTTATGGATCTGAAATTTGAGTTCTTAACAGAAAAGCAATACAGATAATTTAAACCATTTAACAAACCATGGAGATGTGTGTTAGCAGTATCAAGAAGGAATGATAATGAATAAACAGATATTACTAACATCATTGAAAGAAATGTAATTGGGCTGAACATATTGTTAGAAGAGATGATAATATATGTACAGTTGAAGACTACTAAAACGGATCTCAAGAGACTGTAAAAGATAGAAAGAAACCACGTGAGGTAGATAGTTGAAAAAAGCAAATTTGCTGGTGAAATGTCGAGAAGAGACGTTAAAGATCCAAGAAATAGAATTAACTTTGGAGAGCCCTTCATTTTGCAGAGGATCGAAAACCATTGGAAATGATGATGATGATACTTACAAGAAGAGAAGAAAAGGTGTACATATATTTCAAAATGATGCATATATATATATTCTGATTTTAGAAATATCCTCTACACATTAAAAAAAAAAAAAATCTGCATTCTCTAAAAATGGCAGATTCCGGTGCTCAAGGTCCATGGATAGCGGCACGGTCAGCACTTCCGGTGTTCGAACTTTTTTTTAATTCCCTAGCAATAATCCATGCAATTATTATTTTACTTTAAAAAGAATTAATGATTTTAAAGACTTATCCCCACCAATGATATTTGTTTTGTCGCAATATTCTGTTATCGAATTATTTCAATCTGCCTTTAAGCTTACAAAGAATAAACTTGCGCACTTTAATCAGCCAATTCTATATTTTATTTATAAATGCTAAGAATAGGTAACTTTTCAGGTGTAGTAAATGATAGTTATTTTAATGTTGTTTATGTGTGTGTCTGCCTAAAGCAAAAAGTCATTCTTCCTGCCCTGCCTATTACTTGAATACGAATTCTGGACTGTTAATTGGCTAGTTATTTGACTACCCCGAGAAAAAAAAACTTTCAGGTTCCTAATCAAGTTTAGGTGGGGGTTTTTTTTCCAATTAGTTATGGTCTGACCAATTTAATTATCTAATATTGGGTTGGAAATGGGTATCCAGCTATTCTTTGCTAGAACAAAGGAAAAAAAAAACACATAACGAGTTGAGTGAAAAATGCCTTTTCCCCCCTTATTCATTTACACGATGAGATAAAAGTGTCTTGGTTCTGAAATGGGTTTTATAGAAGAAGTATTTACTTATCTTTTACTTACTTGCATAAATACTGCGCCTTCAATATGAACTAATCCGCCTATACGTATATGTGTTTATTTGTATATGTCTTAATGAATATTTGTTAAATATTTAAAAAATATATTGATCATAATATTTGTTACTATACTTGGAGAGAACAGTCATAAACTACTAAGTTGTTTACTATGTTGAAGTTTTTAAGAGTAGAAATTAGAAGTCATTAATATGATGTTACATGTGGAATAAATTGATTTTACTTAGCAATAACATTATAACTATTTATATGCCACTTTCCCACATAAATGTAATAAAGAGTTTGCTTTTTGCAGGATAATTAGGCAATTGGTACAATAAGTAACAAAATTAGACCATTTTTCATACTTATTTTATCATCAAACTAATGAATATTTAACTAATAGCTAGATACTCATATATTGATTTATTACTGGATAGTTATCTGGGTTCACTAGAACTTGAATCAATGCGGATCAAACCAGGATTTTAGGATAAATAGCTCTTAGAATAGAAATAAAGTTATATTATTACATATCTTTAAATTTTCAGGTTTTGAATATCCATATAATTAAAACTACTGACGGCATGTTGAACAAGTAATATAAAATAATAAGTATTCCCATTATTTTGTACAATTCCATCACTGCTCGGTATGTTCATGAATCATTTGTTTTTAATAAACTTTTACTTCTCTCACTCTTCTGAAAACTATTGGTTTGCTTCCATGAGTTTTTTTTTCTTTTGAATATGTTTGTGTTTAAAAATACAGGTGTTGCAAAGATAACTTGTTATACTGCAATAATAAAAATTAACAAATATTTTTTTAATATTAATTTCAAAATGTCTCCTTTGCCAATGCTATTCTTCTTTTAACTTCATTTTCACTTCTTCCATTCTCACTCAACCAACTACCCAAATATCTAAATCCCTTCACCTGTCAAACCATGTTATTATGGATTCCAATATGCAGTCTTTTTGCATCTCTCCCTATCCATAAACACTTAGTCTTTTCAAAATTAATCTTCATTCTATATGCCATATATCCTTCTTCTAATTTATTCAACATATTCTGAAGACCCTTTTCCTCTTCAGCAATAAGAGCCATATCATCTGCAAATATTATATACTTTATTATTCTCCCTCCAACATTTGCTCTTCCACAATCCAAATAATTATTTTGATGCATGACTGCTTATTACTTTAGCTTTTTATGTACACCTTTACCCTGGTTAATGAGGACAATTTGTTCTCCAAAATGCATTGTAAATGAAAGATCTTGCATAAAAATAAACAATGATCATGAGTTCTTATGGGGGAAAAATAATATTTTAAATTCAAAATGTATAAACCTTTGATTACAAAAATAAAGTTTAAATTGAAAAAAAATCTTTAATTCATGAATAAAATTTTTACAAAACATATTATTAAACAAATGTATGGTTTAATATACTGTATAAAATATTTTTGGAACTATAGTTTTTAAAAAAATAACAATTTGTTCATTAACGATCTACCATTTTGCTTAGCCAGAGAATATTTCCTCAATCATAATTTGTTAAATTAAAGCATTACGAATAAATAAATAAATAATCACGATATATTAATATAATAAACATTTTAAAATTTTATTTTGGTGCACTTTATGTTCTATTATCAAAATCTTTTTTATTTTTGTAATATCTAACCACTAAAATATAATTTTTTTGCATTGCCTTTATTTTTTTTAAAAAAACCCCAATGAATTTATTTATTTTTCATCAATGCAATGTTACTAAAATTTTAATAATTTAAATGATCCCCCCCCCCCGCTAATACAGTAAAGGCATATTTTTTTTATATTCATGGTAGTTGTCACTATCTAGAAACAAATTATGAGACTATTGAGTTAAATTTGAACAAATGATATTTTTAATTGTTTAGTAACTTCGATTATATAAAGTTGATTATTATGTGCATAATATACGAAATCATTTCCCCCCCCCACACACAAAATAATTTATGATGAATGTACTTTACAATTATGATTAACATATTTTTTTTGTCTTAAGCAAAATAAAATTTTAATCCATAAAATTGATTAAGTGAATATATTTTACCTAATGTTCACACTAAAATTTAATATTACACTTTATTGTCATTCATGACCAAAGTATATTTTATTACTACTGTACTGAATGAAACTGACATTTATTTTTGCTTTTGCAGTCATTAATGATGAAATCTTTTTTATTTTGAATAACATCATAAAAATCACTGTATGACTTGCAGGAACATTGGATGAAAATCAATAAAATACATTAATCATATTTTAAATTTATAATCAAAACAATACTGTATACTGTATAATGAATAAACTTTGCATTATACTGTACTTTTATAGCATCAACATCACCATTTTATTTTCAGTTGACATAACTTCAATGAAGTCATTATCCTATGATGTCATTAATTTTACAAAATGGCCACCATTTTGAAAAAATGGCAGTAGTTTTTAAGGAAAAAGTTTGAACTTTTTTAAAAAAAATCATTGTTGTGATTAATCAATTGTTAATTAAAATAATGGGTACAAATTGATGATGATCATTATGGAAAATCCTCATATAAAAATTCGTTGCTAATCAGGTTAAAGATATATGTATAATTTCAATGAAAACCTTTTTCTATCAGTTAAAAACTTAAGATCATCTCAATAGAAAAATTTCTCTCTCAAATTATATTTTTAAAAAATCAATTTATTTTGAAATTAGCAATAAAAATATTTGTTTATTTTATTAATAAAGTATAATAAATTACTTGTAGCATACTTATTATCATTATTCAAGTTATTAAGGATTACTTTTTCATTATTATTTTACAATTTTTTATCGGATAAATAAATAATTGCACTTATTTTTTTATGAATTAGTTTCTTCATTGTTTTCTCCTCAAAGTATCATCTGGTGGCTTAACCTTGAAACTAAAGATACATCACTTCCTATAACACCCATATGTAAAATATATATTTTTATCTTGTCTAAGAAAGCATTAACATGATGGATTATTTAGAAGGACTGAAGAGAATTTAATAATAAAAGTTTTGGCTTAAAAATTTAGCTAGAGACCCCCTGTGCTATAATTTTAATTATTATAGGCTACAAATAATTAAATTTAGTTGGGAACCATCTTTTTCTTGTAAGATCTCTGCCTTGTGTTTTGAATTGAGAGTTTCCTATGCAGTCATTATTACATTTGATTGGCTGTCATATAAAGGCACTTCTGTCAAAGATTTCAGCCTTTCACGTTATTATTACTTAGTTTTAAAAAATTTAATTACTTAATATTTATGAGAGCAAAAACTGTTTTTAATTTTAAAAATATATAGTACACAATAATTAATGTCTATGAAAGTTTCTTCATTAAGTTTTTCCTGTGTGATGATACTTTTCATTTCAATTTTTAAAAAATCAGAATTAATAGCACCGTAGCATCCCGTATAAAATTGCCCACTTGAAAAGCAGGACTCTGATAGGTAAAGAACTGGTCTATAAAGTAGTTGCTATTCCAGTTCATGCAATAACAGGGCTTGAATCAAATGTGAGGGCAGCTCTATATTTTTCGAACATCAAAAAATTCACAGGCCATGTGTTCAAACCCTCTACTGCTGAAATAGTGTGCACTGAATGCAATGATGCCAAGCGCAAGATTAAGGAAGCATGCTTCATTGCAGATGACCCTAACACCATCAATAGATGCCTGCTTCTCCATTTCGAAAAAATGGGCCATCTAGGCTATTTGCATACATTTGCATATATCTTTATTAAAAAGATAACTACAATAATCATTAGTATAAGCTATGAATATGGGAACACGAAGCTTCCGAAAGCACTAAGCAATTATTAATTCGTAATACAGCTTCACATATGTGCGCTTCAAGCACAATATATAGGTTAATAATTAAATCAACTTTTTGAAATATGGGAATTAATAAAATTTGGAGACCCAAAAAAACCAGCTAATTTAAAATGCGTTTCTAAAGCATTTTTGTCTTAAAATTTTTAAGTCAAACATTAGTAATCTGTCAATTTTCTCCATAGTTTCTATTCCTTTCATTTTGATTTATAATATAGGTTTGAGAATGTCAAATTATATCTTCATGATTTTCTACACAAAATAACTGCTGTTGAGCCCTAACTTTATATGCTCTATTATATTCTTTTCAACTTTGTCATTTATTAGCCATTTAAAATAAAAATTAAAAAAAAAAAAGTTCCTAGGGATTCCAGTACAGTATTTTTAATTCTGGCTTATAATTTTTTTAATTAGCTTTAAAAAATTGAATTATCTAATATTTATAAGAGGAAAAAAAAAATTTTACATTTTTAATTTAAAATTATAAAAATTTAACAATGTGGAAATAAATGTTGTGATACATAATGTATATGAGACAGTTTCTTTATTATTAAGTTTTCCCTGTGTGGTGATATTTTTCATTCTTTTTAAAAATGAGTTAAACTCTGTTACAGCCTATGTAAAACTACCCAGTGGCTGCTTGTGTATAGGCACTGTAGAACTGATGCAGCTCCTATAACATTCATAATGAGTCTTTTTCTCTTTCTTTCTTTATACTTATATTATATAATCCTTAAGCTTAATGTCAGTTCAGTAGCTATCCCCTAGTTCATGAAAAAAATTACAAAAATCCTTGTATAGAACTGTGTGCTTCCAGTTTCAGTGACATGGTTTTTGGCTGTTGTGCGCATGCACAGATTTCTGAGATAAGCTACATGCTAAGTAAAAATAGCACTGTCATTCACGCAGTGCTGACCCTCTCATAACATTCAATATAATGACTTAATGAGTCTTTTTTTCTTTAATTCTTTCCTTATCCTTCTACATTACTTAATCCTTAAGCAGCAAAGTAAAACAAGAATGGATTTCATTATTAAACGAGTGGATCAAGTTTGAACTGTTACAATTTAGGCTATTAGTAAGTAAAAAAGGTGCGTTGGTATTAGACCTCCTGTGAAATATTGCAGTTATATTCATCCAGCGATTATTATTTTAATTTGGGGATCTCATAAAATAACGCCTGCACAGAATCTTTGGGCAGATGGCAAATTAAACTTTTATTTAAAACCCCATACACAACACAAGTATTTATTTCATAATGATGACCACATTTATTCTAATTAAAATAATGAGTAATCACTGGAGCATTCTGAACTGTTTGATGTCCTACAAAATAGATATGAAAGCGTCTCTTTCTTTAAAGTCAGCATAGTTTAAAATGTTGAATTAGCAGTGAAAGCAAGATTTTCAGTAACAAGAATCATAAGATTATGTAATATTGAAGTAAAAAGTAATTTATTTTTTTAGAAGATTGTAAAAGTGGTTAATTCGGTGTTTCTAAGATAGTTTCAATCACAGCAGGTTTAATACTTGTTTAGAATTGTATCAAGTTTATGTATAAATTTTCTTTTTATATGTTTGTTTCATTTTATGCAATATCAAAACAACGGCCCAAATTTTTCTGAAGCAGTACCCACACAAATTTTAATTATGAGCCGCCACTAAAACTATCCATGTAAAAAGTAGGCTTTTGACAAGAAAAAAATCGTGCTGTGAAAAGTTGATATTTCAGTCCTCACAACAATTTTTTTTATTATTAATAAAATCAATTTTTTAAATTTATGCATAATATAAAAATATTTTTCCGTTTTCACCCAGCCTACCTATATAAAAGCAAAGTTCATCACTACTAAGATTATGCCATAGCATATTATTATTATTATCATGTGGCAAATTGATGATTGTTATTAATTAAATCAACTTTTTTATTAAGATGGAATACAAAACTTTTCCCCCACTTCTGCTGAGATCATATATATATATAGAAGCAAAGTTCATCACTATTAAGATTAGTAATATTGTCAAGAGGCAACTTATTCAAATTACCTTCATGGTCTATAAATCTCACAGATTAGGAAATAACAGTTCATAAAAGTCTTTGATTTTAATGATAGAGAAGTGCCACGGGTGATATTTCAGAGACCACACCTAAAGATGATGCAGCAAAATCTTGTGAAATAGTATTCAGCATACTTAATGAATAATATTTCTATAGTGTATTTTTCACTACACCACTCTCACATAAAGTAGGGACTGGTTTGACACATCCTGTAATAATTCCCTATCTGTATATACTGAACAATAATAAAGATGTAAGAAAATGTGATTTGGGCCAACTGATGAGTGCTGGTTCAGCACTAAATGTACACCTTGGGAATCGTATATCTTTTCCTCATGTCTTTGGTCATATGTTTATGATTACATCCCTTCACAAGGTGTTAAAAGCAGATAAAAAACAATGGTGTAGTGAAAATTACACTACCCAAATACTATTTATTAAGTAATCATTTAAAACCAGTCAACATTTAGATAATCTCATTATTAATAACAATCAACAAATTCAAACTGTTGTCAAGGCAACATTCTTTAAGTGGAAACCCACCTTTATCAACGGTCCAATATATGTATAAAGACACTAAAGATTGCAATTTGACCACAGAGATTGAAATTATTGATACAAAGAAGTTTAAATAAACTTCTTTAAACAGATAAATATAACCTATTTTGAATGCAGACTAATAAATAGTCAATTATAACATTATTAAAACAGGCAAAACTCTCCATACAGTAGTGCCACTCAGTGCAAGCCATTGTAATCAATGGATGCCAGAAGGCTTGCATAAAATCCCTATCTAATGCCTATTTTGGCTTTCACTAAGTAGTACTACTGTATAGAGAGTTTTACCTGTTTTAATAACAGTTATGAGCAAGCATAAAAAATGGTGAATCATGTGATGTTTAATGGTTTAACAATTGTAACATTATAAACTGCAATTATAAATTTCAAATTGCACCCAAAGTATTACTTAAATATTAAGTGTGCTAAATGGGTTTGTGGATAATCCCTAGTCTAAAAAATGACTAATAAAAATTATTAATATATAGTGTATAGATACTATTATAAATATTCTGGTAATTTTTCCAACTACTGCCCCGGAATATCGTGAAAAAAGGCGTAGAGAAAAATCAATGAAAATCATTTATTGTGAAATTTGAATTTTTTTTCTAAATATTTTATCTTCAAAAAAAAAGAAAATTAATAGTATAGAACATTTTAAATTATATATTTTTGTTAAGTAAACTGTTTCCTAACTGATTTCATTTACTGAAAACATTTTCCTAATCCGTACTAGAATAATATTGAATTTATTAATTTCAAATAATACAAATTCAATAACATCAGCTCAAATATAAACATTGCAACAATACTAACATTTAATCATTTTTTAAATAGATATCATTACATTCTATGCAACGCTACCAGACGCGAATCCACATTCAAAAAGTAGAAGATCCTAACGGAGATCCTGAAAAAATGGTCAATCTTAAGCAAGCCATGACGTTTGTATTTCCGGAAACGTCATTCATTACCGTCACAGCCTATCAAAATCAACAGGTACTTTTTCTCTCTTATGATATACAGTATAAGCATTAAATAATATTTTCGATAAAATTTATATATATTGTCATTATTATTAACAGATTACTAAATTAAAGATAGCAAGCAACCCTTTTGCCAAAGGATTCAGAGAAGCCGGGAAAAATAGGTATATATTTAAATTCTATTATTTATTTATTTAGCGTACTGATTTTTGTCAGCTTAACTATTAACAAAATATCATAAAGGAATCTGTAGAGATTCCAACCAGAAGGTAGAATCGCCAATAGTTTATTAAGTTCTTCAATGCTGCCAACCAGTCATAGAATGGGTATTAATTAACTAGTGGTTCATAGTTTGTGTTTGCCCATGTTTACATAGTTCAATGATTAATAGATTCCATTTATGAAACAAATGAGTGCAAAAATCTTAGGTTGTCTTGAATCTATCGTTGAGACTCCAATTGCTTTTAGGAAATTCAAATCCAATTGATTCATTAATTTTATATCTTCTTTATAATAGATTATTTTTTGATTAGCTGTTGGTCAAGATAGATTTTATATCCTTAAAAAAAATCATGGTAAAAAAAAAAAATTAAGAATTTGTCTACTGGAGCACCATCTATTGTTAGCTTGAGAGAACAGTAGTTACTAGATGACAGGATTGATTTCAATTTCAGGTTTTTTTGACTTGATAGCAAAAAAGAAGTTAAAAAGGCAAAGCCAAGAACACGGGGATTCGGGCCCCAAGTGATATGTTGTCTTGAATTAATAAAGTGTTAGTGTCCAGCATCAAAGGAAATACATCTTATATGAAGATAAAACATAAAAACAGGCAAAACTCACTATACATATTGCCACACACAGCAAGCTAGAGTAATCAATGGATGCCAGAAGGCTTGTGCATAAAATCACCATCTAGTGCCTACTCATCCAATATCCCCAGACTAGTTTCGTCAGTGAGGAGCCTTGGATCTGAGAGCACTGCACCTAGATCTTAGGATCTAATGCAACCCTCCAGCAGCCACCTTTTATCTCCATTTAACTAAAAAAAATCCAATGGACATTATTTTGATCTTTTTGGTATTTGTCTTGGACTTATTTTCTTATTTTCATTTGATAACTTTTGCAATAGTTTTTGAAGTTCTAAATTTGAAAAAAAAAAACAACAACCACATAATCTTTAAAAATCTAAATGATTTAAATACTCCCCATTTATCATTATTTCAATTTTAATCCACAAAATACTTTTATAATGTTACTGTAAAAAAATTTGGAGACGTGGAATCACCCCTACCAGACTCTTTTATCAATGTTAATCTTCATAGTGACACCATGTAATCTAATACTGATATTACATTTTGATAAATATTCTTCAGAATATGACAATATCCTGGATCTATATCTTGATGGGCCAAAGCTTTAATTACTATAGAAATGTTTATAGGACCAAATACCCTTTTCATAATCTACAAATCCAATGCCTAATGGCTACACATATTCATTGTTTTGTTTTTTTTTCTATAACTTCTCTCAATATTTGGATATGATCCATTGTGCTAAAATCATTTTTAAATCCAGCCTGATCTTTTAATTAGTTTATGTCCAAATGATGCTGTAAATAAATTATAATTATCTTGCGAAAGGTTTTGGATAGAGCTGACAGAAGACTGGTAAGTCTCTAATTTGTAATATCTTCTTTACTACCTTATTGCATTCTTCCAATTATTTGGTATATTATTATTTGGTATATATAGTTTTATCAACAATTTTTCTATTTTCTCATCTCATTCTTTCAAAATATTAGTAATAATTCTATCATTTCTTGGAATTTTTCTCTTCTTCATAGATTTAATTGCATGTCTCATTTCTTCATTTAAAATATCTGACCATTCAAACGATTTAATAATTGTTGGGGGTACTTTGTTGTTTTGTTTTTTTTTGTTAATAAGTTTCATTTTTTCTTCTTATTGCAAAACAACTTTCCTTCTAATATTAAGATGTTGTTTTATATTTTTGAGGCTTTTAATCTCTTGTATAGCTTTCCTTTTCAATTCAGAGTTATATATTTTTTATCATTATTAATTCTTTTTTTGTACTATTCTACAAAACTCTAGATATTTTATACTTCTTAAGATATCATTAAATAATTTTACATGTTTTCTTACCTCTGAATATTGTCTTGTCTCAAGTGAAAATTTACTGGTGACTTACTGCTTTTCTTGTACCAACTATTTTTACTAATTATAATCTTTTTATTAATTTCATTTAAATCTGAACTATTTTTAAAGTCTTCATATTTTAAATTTTTTTTGCGAGTTCTAATTTAAATTATATTAAAATGTTTTGAAAGTTAGAAATATCATCTGTTAATACTGCATTTCTTAATAGTTTTCATCTCTCTAGTTTTGTATTAATATGTGTATTGTATCTCACTAATTAATGATTATTTCCTGTGTTGAATCTATTAAGAATATTACAGTCTTGGAAAATATAATCCAATTTTGCTGTACTTTCATTTGAATAATTCCACGTTCATTTATATTTGATGAAAGAATTCATAATATATAGTTTTTCTGAACTCTACAAATTCTTGTCATTTCTGCACCATTACCAAATTCAGCGATAGAATTTTCATCTTTCAACCATTTTAGCATTAAAGTTTCCCCGGACAATTTAAAAATGTTGTTTGGTTCGATCAAAAACATTTTGTACTTTTATAAAGTCGAATAATTAATCTTACTACTCTGTGTGATATACCATCAGTCTTCGTAATGTTGTTCATCCACTTTTTATTTACAGTGTGTTTTCAACATTTGTGCTTTTGTACAAGTTTATTTTTTAAATCAATTGTCTCTTCATCTTTGCTTCAAACTTAATATAGTCTCATGTCTACTTAATATTAAATGGTTCTTTCAATCCATGCAATCTTTTTTCATTTGTGCCTTAATACAAGTTTATTTTTTTAAATCAATTGTCTCTTCATCTTTTCTTCAAAGTTAACATAATCTCATAAAGTCCACTTAATATTAAATGGTTTTTACAATCTATGCAATCTTCCTTCATTTGTGCCTTTGTACAAGTTTTCTTTTTAAACAATTGTCTCTTCATCTTTTCTTAAAACTTAATATGCTTAATATTAAATGATGCTTCCAATCCATGCAATCTTCCTTCATTTCACAGCAATCTGCAGTTGTATCTACCTAAATAAAATGATCATCAAGTGACAATCTTAATCTGCAAACAGGAGATTTTTGGCAACTTCCACAATTAGCTATTAATGGCACCCTTGGTTCATGACTTTACAACCTTTTGGGAATAAAGGTTTTAACTTATTTTCGTTTGTCATGATTGTAAATATAAGAAAAAAAACTCATTCACACCCAACATTCATCCTATCATCAGAAAAACTCAACTGATATATCAGAATTATCAGACAACTCTGAAGAAAGACCATGGTGGTACTTGGGCTTAACTCTGGGGTGAAAAGCCATTAAACATGCTTGCTTATATACGTTGAAACAGTAAGATTCGTATTCGAATCTTAAGTTTCACCTTTTTCTGTCGTCTCTCACTGACCGGTCTATCCCGCCCAAATTTAAACTTTTTGATATCGAATTGTGTGTGTAACAATATTAAAAATGTATAAATATATGTAGAATTCAGCTTAAACACGCACACATTTCGATCTCAAATTAAGTGCAATAAATAGGGATAAAATAATATAATTTAGATTTCTTTTAGTTATATAATTTTGTATAATTTTAATCATTTATTTTGGATTATAAAGTTCGTATTTATTGCTTTGTTTAAATTTCATTTAATAATAATTCTAAAAATATCTGATGTAATATTTAATTAAAAGTTAAAATAATCTTATGTTCCCTTTTTGTTTTTGAAATTTAAAAGCATCGGTCAGTGATAGATAATAGATTAATTAAAGAAAAATTCCCCAAAATATAATTAGTAAATGTAAAATGTAAACAATAGAACGGCAGCTTTCTTTAATTAAAAACCAACAAAATGCATTGATTATCCTCAGGGCAGATTAAATAGAACCTAAAAATACTTTAACAAAAATGTGAAAGATCAAGATAAAAAAAGAGGCCATCTTAGACTTGCTGGAGACATTCACTAAAACTTTAGCTTTGCTCTCGATCACTGAGAGTCTCCAAAAATATAAAATAATTTGTTCCTGCCAAGGTATGACCGAGTAAAGCACCTAGATTATTCTCCATCGGGATATGGCCTGTCGGATGCTGAACTTTCCATTGCCCATCATAAATTCACCATGAAGATCTGCTGCCTTAAATAAATGAAAAAGCTGCTGCTGTTGTGAAATTAAATGAAATATCTCAATACAAGAAAGAATTGCCACTCGTGAACTCTTTGCTGCTAAACTCATGGAATAAGAAAACTTCTTATAAAACAGGTACCTGTCTGTGTTCAAACTCTAGAGTACTCTAATAATATGCTATAGCTCTTCTTCATACTACTTATCTAAATTGTAAAATGTAAAAACTACCATTTGTATAACTAAATTGAATAATTAATGTCATGTGTAAATGTATCTAATAATCTAGCTTACCTCTATCTTTCTTGGGTGCGTATTTCTATAATCTACATTTTTATCTATAGTTATTATTTAATTATTGCATGCTCATAATTATTTCAATTTTCAAAGTTTAAATCTATGATCACTTAAAACAATGAATGCGTGTCAAATTTTCATTAATATTTACTTCTTTAATAACTTGACTTTCATATAAATCGACACGCATTCAATGCTTCATTTATTGTAATGCAGGGGTCTACTACTTCGCAAATGGCTGACGTATTAGTTATAATAATTCCCAAGTTATATATGTTTTGTATTTATTAAATAATCAGTGAATAATTCCAGAAAATTACATTTCTTTGAGAGTCACCAACGTTCTTTAGTAAATGTTGATAATGTAGAGCCGAATTAGAAATCTATTTAAATCTCATCATAATCAATTATCAGTATACATGTGTTACGTTTTAGAGACACGATGACCCATTCCGCCGTGAAATTTCCGGATTCTTCAGGGTTGAAATTAACCCCAGTCGTCCTACACAAGCGGGCATAATGGGTGCTCCCGTAGGATTTGACAATGTCATGCAGCCAGCCGGCAAATCGCACCACGTACCGCTTGTCCCTGGTTATGCTTATGTGACACCTTACTTCGTCGGACCGAGGCAGAGACCAGTCTGATATTCTTATAAACCCATTCGCGGCATTGCAGTTTCGATATACTGCCATTCCATATCGCCTTTCTACAGCGTACCACGTGTTCCTTTGCTCAATTCTATTATTCTATATATCACTCCGCCTCTGCATTATCTTCGTAATTCACTCTCAAATAAATGTTTGCCCTTAGTTATAAATAAATATTTTAATTAAATAAATATATGTCCGCCGCCACTCTTAAATCTTACTTTAGACTCTTGCATTGCAAAGGTATAAATTCCCCAAGGCATGCATTAGAAATACTTACTCGAGAATTTTAGGTAGCTAGATTACGCCTTCAAATAAATGTATTCCTTTTGTAAACATTACAGTATCGGAAATACCGCTACTGAAATCCTCAATATAAAATAATGCCTAAATAAATAAAATGTATTCTTTAAAATATAATCATGTCGCAAATCCCGCTGCTGAAGCTGTTAATCCATAAAATATTAGTAGATTGTGTTATTAAAATGTATTAATAAATAATTTTAAACTATACGTCTGCAGTTACGTTTCATTTATTCGATACCCATTCTATATAATATTTCCTCGATTATGTAAATATGAATGTTTAATTAATATTAGTTTGGTTATTGGCTAACTCGAGAATAAAATCATGAATCTCTTGCATCTCCCTGACCACCGTGCCTAAGGAAATATTTACTAATGTCGCATCAGATGCGTTGTTTCGTGGATTGTATTGTGGAATCGATAAACTATGTTCGAACTCAGTACCATGGGTGGCTTCGCTACTCGATGGTGCTGCTGTTCTGTATGGTGGTCGAATTCTGCACTATGTTTACGAGTCACACATTTTCTGACCGTTACAACGTTGATGAGCAGTCCTTTAGATGGAAAACTTTAAAATACATTGGATGAATGATATAAAATTACAAATAGAATACGATTAATCCAAATCCCTTTTTTAAAAAACTTCATTTAACCAAATAAAATCTCAGTGATGATCTTTTAATGATTGTGGTAAATAAATTAGTTTGCACACACATTTAGGAACAAAATTTATAGAAAAAAGGCCGTCAATAAATATCTATAAATTAATAAGCATAATTGCGATGAGTCGCCTGCTTTTAACTATCTTATTAGAGTTTGAATTTACAATACGGGAGTACAAAATCGATTCTTTGAAATTCCGAAAAATTCACAAATCTGAAAAGTCCTACCTACATCATCACCATTTACAACCATAACTGCAGGATGGTCTCTCTAAACTCAGTCCATCTTCTCCGATATTTAGCCTGTCTTCTCCACATTATGCCAGCACATTTCCTTACTTCATCTACCCATCTCACATATGGTCTCTTTCTAGGTCTTTTATAATATCTTTGAATCCTGTTTAAGATTTTACGTGTCCATCTATATACATCTCTTTTGCAATATGTCCAGCCCAACTCCATTTCAGTCTCTTAATTCTTTCAATATCTGTAACACCTGTTTTTGTTCTCTCATTTTCAAAGGTATTTTGAGGTTTAAACTGGAGGTAATTCTGTTATCATTTTTATTGCTTGAATACTGTGTGTTACTTCTGATTAGAGAAATATAACAAGAATAGAAGAGATGGATAATTTGTTTGGAATTTTATGGTAATTTTCATGCATATACCATGCACATTCATATAATTGATTTTTTAAGGGGGAAAAAATATATTTTTTAAAAATTATTTTAAAAATCTATAAAGAATATTATCTATAATAGTAAAAAGAGAATAAGAATAATATTATAAAAAAGTTGCTTTATTCATCATAATCAAGCCTTCATAATAAATGGATTTTATTAACAGCATGTGTAAGCATATGAAATGGTGATCATGTGATGTTTAGATGGTTTTATACCCATTCTTTCCATAGGATAATGGTGTCTTGGTTTTTGAAAAACCAAAGACACCAAAATGTGTAGATGCTGAATTGAGTTCAGATCTATAGGACTATATAAATGAATGAGCTTGGGTTGCAAACATTATAGTGTTTTCATTTTGGGATCCTAGCTTTATAGTTAGGCAAATAGGTAAAAGACAGCTGCCGGAGGATTGCTTAGATCCTGAGATTTAGAGGCAGTGCTTTCAGATCCAAAGTTTCTCACTTATGAAAGCCACAAGCTAGAAACTAGTCTGGAGATGTTGGATGAGTAGGCCCTAAGGGATTTTATGCACAAACTTTCCTGCATCCATTAATTATGAAGGCTTGCACTTGGTGGCACTACTGTATGGAAAGTTTGGTACTCTTATTAACAGCATGTGTAAGCATATGAAATGGGGATTTTCATTCTTATTATCATCCAAGTTTAACGACTCATTACTTTTTTTATAAATTGCATCATCTTTTTGACACTATCCCATAATTTCTTCACTCAATCATATACCCAACTAATGCCAGTTTTCCTTTATATTTTTCTGTTGGGTTAGATCATGACTTTCTGATATCGCATGACTATTCTAATTTTTTTCTGCACTGCACCTACATAATGCACTATTAATTATTTGTAGGAATATTTCCATCATCTAATATTAAGAACTGAATGTCTTTAGAAAATTTTTAAACTTTTCAAATACATTCAACTACTAATAATGGCACACAAGTTAGTATTTTCACAATGTTTTGAATGGTATTATTCTACTCTCTTCAAATGTTACTGGCCTGACCAATAACAGTATTAACATAGGAATTGAACCTGGACCTTTTGAATATTGAATATCAGATTTTAAAGTAACCAATTGAGCACTTTGAACCTGGATCTTTTGATTACTGAATATCAGATTTTAAAGTAACTAATTGAGCTAGTCTGTCAAAGGCTTAGTTGAGAGTATTATCTTATAAATTCAATATTCAAGAATCTTAAAGATCCAGGTCCAATTCCTAAGCTATTACTGTCATTAATTAGGCCAGTAATATACTAATCAAAATGTCATGGCAAATACTAACCTATGTGCTATTGCCAACAGCTGAATGTATTTGGAAAGTTTAAATAAAGTTTTTTCTTCTAAAAACATCCAGTTATTAGTATTAAATGATGGAAATAGTCCATACTAAAATTCCACTGTCATAAACTTTCAGACAAACACTAAGTATTCAGTATGGACCTGATACTATGTCAAACTATAAACATTATAAAAAAAATTATGTTTAAAACTGGACAAAGTATATAATGCACATATTTTTTTCACAATGGAATTTTTAAAGAACAGTATATGCTGGAAAATATGGAAATTTTTTTTCTTCCTTATGTGTTATAGCATCAGCTGGGAAGCGAACCCGCTAACCCGGGACAACTCCTTGTAAAGCAGCTGTCACTGACCTCTTGACTACCAATGCTTGGGAATCAAAATTATTTACATAAACATAATTAACAATGATGGTCAGAAATATTACCAAATTCATCACTTCCTTTATTTTGCTATATCTTATGTAAATGTAATTTATCCACTACTTTGAACACTTTTTAGCAATTTTTATTGTACCTATGACTCTCCTGCAATCTTTTTCAGAACCACATTTAATAATGTGGCTCTGAAGAAGATTACGGGACAGTCGAAATATAAGATTGTGTTCAAAGTAGTGGATAAATTACATTTATAATAATGATGATAATAAAGAGTTGTTCTGGGTTAAAGAATTATTTTTGAACAATTGAACTTTGTATCAATAGATGTTTTTTACTTTTTCTGAGCATGCCTGCATATATTAGTTTTAATATTTTTTTAAAAAGTTGCATTGTAATAAATAGATCACTTTTTCTTGTTTTAGAAGTGGTTTAGAAGCCCTAATGGCAAGTTACGGATTACCAGTATATGGGAATAAAGCTGAATCACAAGATTCGGACCACATGCCTTCAGTACTCTCCACAGGTAATAATATTTCAGGTGTGAGTGCAAGAATGTGTAATGACATTTTTATCGTTCATAATTAAAATCATGATTAAGTAATTATAAAACTTATTAGAAGTTATTCTCAGATTCTATTCCAGAGCCATCTAGTATACGTTTATGTAAATAATTTATTCCAGATATCATGCTATTGAATTCACATCTAATGCTACTTACCTATATCTCCAGATTAGTTTCTGGCTTATGGTTTTCATCAGTGATATGCATCCAGGTGTTAATAGGTAGAATAGCATGTTATATAGACTTAATACCACAACTACTTAATATTTATTGTTTACTCAAACTTACTATAGATGGTTCTGGAATAAAGTGAAGATAATTGTTTGTAAAAGCATAGCACTGGTCATGTGATGCTTGTTAAATGTAAAACTTTTACAAAAAATATATGAGAAGTGACTGAGTCATGATCCATAGACCTCAAGTTCCAAAATTGACAATATATTGTACTCTCTTATGCACTTCACAATGTATTTACTATGACTAAAAAGAAACGTAGAAAATGTGCATGATTACTATTTCTAACAATGTGCATGGGACAAACAATAAAATATCACATGATTTAGTTGCATGACTCCAATTTATATACTGCTGACTTTCTTTCACCACAGGTGCCTTAAAAAATATCTACCTAGTACTGTTCCAGGCTATTATCCTCAGACTAGTTTCTAGCCCATGGCTTTCATCAGTAGAAGCTTTGGATCTTGGTACAGTGCACCTGGACTTTAATACATCTTCTTTGTAGCTGCTATCATTTTCTTCACAAATTGAAAAATAAATGTTTTCAATATAAGACAATTTGCCTGAATGTTTATTATGCTATATTACCCCCTCATCCATTAATTATGTGGAGGGAGGGGGGAGATGTGAGAGAAACAAAATTAGAAAATGTTGTTAGCCCAATGATAAATTGGGGGGAGGGGACATCTCAAAAGTTAATTCTTTACTTTTCTAATTTTAATTATAAATATGTCTTTTTTCGCAAGCGTTAGTGAAGCTATAATTATATTATAATGCATAATAGGTTTGCTTAGCTTTCTTGAGATTTAATATTCAAATCTCATACTCATAGCTTTGTGAATGGAGACTATTGTTACACTATGATAAATTACATTTGCCACTCATAATTATTGCCACACAAGTTGACATGTATTACTTTTTTTAAAATTGCTTTGAATTTTTTTTTTTGGACCCTTTTATAGATTAATTTATTCATTGCTTTTTTTAACTAAAGTGCCACCCAGTGGATAGATCATGAAACTTAAAGGTAGATTACATACAATAACACCACCAACTTTAAAGTACAAGTCATTGTAAAATAAAAATATAATAAATTTTAGATTACTAGTATTCTTATAAACTTATGCTAAAATAACATTTATTTAAATAAAAGTATTATGACATTATGCTTTCCTCTCCCCCTCTCTCTCTATATATATAACAACAAATTTAAAAAATAGAGTGGTATTATTCTATCTTTTCACAGTTAATTGACATTTATATAACTCAGTGAGAGATGATTATTTCATTCCAATTACATATAGTTAAGTTAAGAAATGGTTACATTTATTAAAATGGACATTTGATATTTGAAGGGTTGTTGAAACTGGGGCCGTGCCTTGATCACCTTAGTACTTAAATAGTGATTTCACTTTATTTATTCTATACATAAAATTAAAAAATTGAAAAATTTCGTTCTTTAATTTAAAACAACATCAATCAACTAAACTTAAATTCCCAGAAAGCTAACGGATATATTGATATAAGTTTATCTTTTCATAGTTGATTGATATTTACATGGCTCAGTGGAAGATCCAATTACTTTCATTCCAGTTATATGTATACCAGATGTACCTGCCCTTTTGAAAGGCCATCATTTTGATATGTGAATTTGATAGCATTATTTTCTTCACATTAAATTCTTCATAATAAAAATAATATTTTTTTAATTGATTGCTTTAACAAATTTTTTTTTAAGATTTAGTGTAAATTAAACAAAAGACAGCCATCATAACATCTGATTGGCTGTCAGATAAGCATTATAATTATAGTAAGAGGTTTGCAGCCTTTCAATTTATTTCAACTGTCTGCACTTTATACAAATAAGTATTATTTACAAATAAGTGTGAGAAATTCCCAATTGAACAATTGAAAAAAAGTATTTGGAATGTACCTGGCAAGTAATACGTTTAATTTTTTATAAATTATTGAAAGTAATAGGTGTGCACGCCATTTTTTTCACACATCACGTCACTTTTGTTTTTCAGTTTTTAATATATTGAGGAATTATTGAGATCGGTGTACACGTAATTTTTGCTTTTCACTTATGTCAGATCGGCATACACGTCATTTTTGCATTTCATTTTCTAATATATTTGTGCTATATTTGTAATATATTGACAAATAATTAAGATCGGCATTGAATTAACAGGTCACATCACATCGTCAGCAAAGAATAATTAAGATCAGCGTACACATAATTTCAGATCGGTGTGCATGCCATTTTATAATTAAGATCTGCGTCATCAACGATGAATTAAGATCGGCGGAAAAAGTCGAACTATCAGCTATAATTAATTAAGATTGGCGTACACGTCATTTCGGGCACGTCATCAACAATGAATTAAGATCGGTGGAAAAAACCGAATGGTCACAGGACTAATACGCAAGTACCCATCTTACTTTGGCACATTAATTAATTTATTAATTAATTTGAAATCAAAACAACCTTCATTAAAAATAAAGGTGGTACACCTTTATCTATGGTCTGTTATATTTATATAGAAACTAAAGTTTGCAACTTGACCAAGGAGTGTTAGATTAATAAGGCAACCAAGTTTGAACAAACCTCATTTAGCAGTCAAATATAATCTGTTCTGAAAGCAGACTAATAAATAATCATTTATAACATCCAAATCTCTTATAAAGTATATATTTACTAAGACAATGAAGCCAATTATGCAAAGCTTTAATAGATTTATAAATATAGATGATAACAATCAATCCTTAAGCTATCAATAATCTCATTCTGTAGTCAAGGCACCCTTCATTAACAATAAAGATAATACCATTTTTATCTATGGTCTGATATAGGTTTGTTTAAATTTCTTTGCATTATTAATCTCCTTGGTCAAGTTGGAAACTCTGAGTGTTTATATAAATATATCAGACCATAGATAAAGGTGGTATCACCAATTTATTATTAATGATAGTTGCCTTGACTACAGGTTGAGATTGTTGATGGCTTAAGGGTTGATTGTTATTATCTGCATTTGTGTTAATGATAGTTGCCTTGACTACACGATGAGATTGTTGATGGCTTAAGGGTTGTTATTATCTACATTTGTGTTAATGATAGTTGCCTTGACTACAGGATGAGATTGTTGATGGCTTAAGGGTTGATTGTTATTATCTACATTTGTGTTAATGATAGTTGCCTTGACTACAGGATGAGATTGTTGATGGCTTAAGGGTTGATTGTTATTATCTACATTTGTGTTAATGATAGTTGCCTTGACTACAGGATGAGATTGTTGATGGCTTAAGGGTTGATTGTTATTATCTACATTTGTGTTAATGATAGTTGCCTTGACTACAGGATGAGATTGTTGATGGCTTCAGGGTTGATTGTTATTATCTACATTTGTGTTAATGATAGTTGCCTTGACTACAGGATGAGATTGTTGATGGCTTAAGGGTTGATTGTTATTATCTACATTTGTGTTAATGTAGTTGCCTTGACTACAGGATGAGATTGTTGATGGCTTAAGTGTTGATTGTTATTATCTACATTTGTGTTAATGATAGTTGCCTTGACTACAGGATGCAATTGTTGATGGCTTAAGGATTGATTGTTATCTACATTTGTGTTAATGATAGTTGCCTTGACTACAGGATGAGATTGTTGATGGCTTCAGGGTTGATTGTTATTATCTACATTTGTGTTAATGATAGTTGCCTTGACTACAGGATGAGATTGTTGATGGCTTAAGGGTTGATTGTTATTATCTACATTTGTGTTAATGTAGTTGCCTTGACTACAGGATGAGATTGTTGATGGCTTAAGTGTTGATTGTTATTATCTACATTTGTGTTAATGATAGTTGCCTTGACTACAGGATGCAATTGTTGATGGCTTAAGGATTGATTGTTATCTACATTTGTGTTAATGATAGTTGCCTTGACTACAGGATGAGATTGTTGATGGCTTAAGGGTTGATTGTTATTATCTACATTTGTAAATCTATTAAAGCCTTGAGTAATTGGCTTTATTGTCTTAGTAATTAATTATAATGTAAGGGGTCATAAGCTTCTTTTATTTGGGATGTGATTTTTTTACATCACATTTCAAGTCCTTATTTAACATAATATGGATTATGGATTGCTTTCATTTATCTCACTTGATTTTTATGGATTACTTTGTGCATGCCTACGCTGGCTAAAAAGATACTTAATAAATTAAACAATAAATACATGCATTTAAGTGTTTATTAATTACTCACTTCATTGTTTTTTTCTTTAAAATATTATCCACCAATGAGATTGTTAAAATTAGATAGATCACATAACAATTCCAATTTACTTTATGTAAGTATCACTTACCAATAAAATCATATGACCTTGATATTCTTACAAATATGCTTTCAACAGCAATGATCTTCATCCTATTCTAGAGCCATCTATTGAGAAACTTGATTAATTAATGTTTGTTAGATGGTATACTGCTACAAAATTCCCCCATCTCCAGACTGATTGGTTTTTAGGTCTTGCCTTTGGCAGTATTCACTAGAATTCAAAGCTGGAATTAATGCACTTGTGCTTTTTCGCAGCCCCCCATTTATTTTTTTATTTTATTATAAGTTAATTACATGAAATATAAAAAAACTCTAAGATTTCAAACCCAGACTAATTCACTAGCATAAAAATACGATCTAAGGTCTCAAAAATGTATAGAAACTGACTCACTATTAAGATCTATACAGCTATGCAAATGAGTTAATCTGGATTTGAAACCTTAGAAATTCATAAATTCAAGTTAGCAGTTTGAATAGTGTAATAGAGTCAAAGATAGCTATAATATTTGTTTATATTTTTATATTCAAGTATTTTTATATTAAAGATAGCTGCTATATATATAGATACATTAATCCCAGCTTTGAATCCTAGTCTTTATTGACAAAAATAAATGTCAGAAACTAGTCAGTCTGAAGATGATGATTTTACATTTCTATACCATCCACTGATTATTAAAACAGGCAAAACTCTCCACACAGTATTGCCACTCATTGCAAGCCAGAATAATCAATGAATGCCTGAAGGCTTGTGCATAAAATCCCCATCTGGTGCCTACTCATCCAATATCCCCAGGCTAGTTTCTGGCTTGTGGCCTTTGTCAGTGAGAAGCCTTGGAGATGGGGGATTTTATGCACAAGTCTTCTGGCATTCATTGATTGCTCTGGGTTGCAATTAGTGGCAATACTGTATGGAGAGTTTTGTCTGTTTAATAACAGTTATAAGCAAGCATAAAAAATGGTGATCATGTGATGTTTATTGGTCACTGATTATTGGTCACTTAAGCTTATAGTTAATGATTATAAAATAGAGTTTAAGATAATTGGATTTTGAAAATCACTTTTAATCCTCTAATCTGACTGATTCTGTTTTATTTCAGATGACGGTCCTCCAATCAAGCATCTAATTCAACCTTACCAATCATTGTACTCGCCTTATACTAGCATAGAAAATTCAAGGTTTCTTTCAATGAAATTATCGCCGCCATTATTTTCTAAGGTCAGTCACAACAACATTGGCGAGTCTGATTTAGATGATTTACGCAAGGATTATGTCCCTTCTTTAGCAAGGACTTCCCCTAGTGCCTTTAAATCAATGTATGAAGTTTACTATACACCATGGAGGGCTTATACGCACCATCCCATGACTTATTCATCTCAATTTGTTGGTCATCATTCGCAAGATTTTCAAGATAAAGCCCCATTTGTTTCAGAATTGCAAATACATGTTTAATTTTCTCACGCAGGTGTAAATCAAAGTTATTGGCAAAGATATATCTGTTGTCTCCCAAAAGTTTAAAAGAGTATATATATAACGCGAAATCTGAAACTTTATTTGTATATAATATTTAATTTAAATAAATCTAAATTTTGTTGTGTTAACATTTGTCTATTTTTTTAAAAAAAAAAAACAAAACTGTTATATATAGATAACGTTCAATATAATTTTTAATTCAGTTGTAGTAAATAGCATACACTCCCGCTGAACATTCGACAATATGTGTAATAAGAAATTCGCCCACTTTCTTACTAAATTCTCTTTGGCTATAAAGAATTTTAATTAACAAAGTAAAGAATTTCTTTCCTACTTTAAAACTTTGTTACAAACATTTAAACGATAAGTATATAAATACAAGAATCATGAACATGAATTCATTTAAATAGTAGAGGCTGTTGTAATAAATGACATACACTCCCACTTGGCATTCGACAGTGCGTATAATAAGAAAGCAAACCGCTTTCTTACTAACTTCTCTTTGCTTATAAAGAAGATTATCATGAATAACTACAGCCAGGGGAGTGGATAAAATATTTACAATAAATATCTAGATTGATTAATAATCATTATGAAAATCTCTTTTTTTTTTCATGGGTCATAGCATCGGCCGGGAAGCGAATTCGTTAACCCGGGACAACTGCTAGTAAGGCGGTTGTGCTGACCACTCGACCACTAACGCTTGACATGAAAATCTCCTTTGCAAGCAAAGAAAACTTAATAAGAAAGTGGCTGGCTTTCTTATAAGCATTATTAGATGCTAAGCTCCCAAGTATATGTCATTTATTACACAGAGCATTTACTATTCAAACAATTGTTTTAAACGTTATATATATTTTCAAATTTTATTCTTATCTCTGTACATCTTTCACATTAGCTCAATCATATCACAAACATCCATAAACTTAAAAAGTCAAACTAACCTCTCTCACATTCTGGATGCATTTTTGAAATATCCAGTTCAATTTTTCCCAAGTGAGTAGGATATATGTAGCTCATATTGCAATTTTAACTTCATTGCCTTCCCCCTTTTTTAGATATACTTTTAATTTTATAAGTGTAATAATACTTGCCTTGACAACAGTTTGAAATTGTTGATTGTTATTGATATTAGGATTGTCTAAGTGTCAACTGGCTTTTAATAGTTTTAATTTCTTATATATATATTTTAAAGGTATGTTTCTCAAACTTCTATTTTTTTACAATTTACTGAAACATGTAAAAAAGATGAATGATTGGGCATTTTGTTCTGAATCAGCACTCATCTTCTCTTACAACTATTTTTATCATTTGTTTAGGATAATGTTATTGGTAGCAATTTGCTATAGTCTGATTACAAATGTCAAACTTCCTGCACTCACAACTTTCTCACAAACTTCTTTGTAGAATTATATTAATGATTAGTAGTAATCATTCATTAAAATAGAGATTATCTATAGCCCAGATATACTCTTCAATTCTCAATTAATAAGGTGTGCATTATTAAAACTAGCAAAACTCTCCATACAGTAGTGCCACTCAGTGCAAGCCGGAGTAATCAATGGATGCCAGAAGGCTTGTGCATAAAATCTCTATCTAGTGCCTACTCATCCAATAACCCCAGACTAGTTTCTACCTTGTGGCTTTCATCAGCGAGGAGCCTTGGATCTGAGAGCACAAGCTAGAAATTAGTCTGGGGATATTGGATGAGTAGGCACTACATAGGGATTTTATGCACAAGCCTTCTGGCATCCATTGATTACTCCAGCTTGCACTGAGTGGCACTATTGTACAGAAAGTTTTGCCCGTTTTAATAACAGTTATGAGCAAGCATAAGAAATGATGATCATGTGATGTCCTGTAATGTGGGTGTTGTGTAATAGAGGCATCAACAACTAAGTTTTCTTGCTCCTATTGACAGTTTTGATAACTTTCGCTACACACTATTTAAAGAGTTGTATTGAACATTATACATACACCACATTTATGTTTTGCTTGTATTTATATATTTGAATTAGGATCAGTTTCAGTTAGGCATTGTTTATATCCAAGACAAATGGAATTTATTCTCCCTCATAAGTCCTTGAACTGCAGGCAAGAAAGTTTTGCATATTATTTATATTTTCATTCTCCAAAATATATTACATATACATATTTATTACTGCTACCATATTTCATTGAAAATAAGACCTCATCTTATATTAATTTTTTACTCCAAAAATGCTAGAGGGCTTATTTTTGGGGAAATCTTATTTTTTCATTTTTCTCTTCACAGAAAGCTGTAAAATTCTTACTCTGGAAACCCCCACAATTTCTTTCTTGTACTTTCCAGAATAGTTCTTTCTTTTTGCACTCATCTCATCTGGTAACCAGAATATAATTCTATTTAAATTTACCATTAAATCAAGTGTTGATTGAAGATTTTGAGTGGTAACAAAAATGATTATAGATAAGAATAGTTTGTCCACACAAAAGCAATAAAAAAATGCAAGCATAAAACAACATATGGCATATTGAATTATGATGATTTTTATATGACACATCCATCCATTATCAAATATGAAAATTGTAAACACTTTCCAAATTACTTGTAATAGCCCTGCTTAGATATTCTTTTTAAAAACTTTTCTTTAGGAGAGAAAGAATTTAACTTAAGTTAAACTTTGATAAATAAAATCACTTCTGTTTTTTTTAATAGTATTCAAGGAAAATAAAAAAAAATATTTAAGAAGTCAAACTAATTTTTATTTTATCTCGAATATTTAAAAGCTACCATTTTGAAACTCTAAAATTAAATCAAGCATTCTAAATCTAAGTATTAAATATAAATAAAATAAGTATCCAAAAATATGGAAATAAAATTATAAATTGTCTGATATCTGACTTGTGATCGATAAATTGGTTCTCTATAAAGGTAGAATTGTGTTTGTTGAAAATAGTCAACGACAAAATATAAAAGAATGTAATTTATATTATCATTTATTTAAAGCATTAATGCAATGGAAAATGTGTAGATTTCTCCTACATGAATTGTAATCACATGATCACTATTTCTTATGCTAGCACATTACTGTTATTAAAACAGGCAAAACTCTCCATACAGTAGTGCCAACCAGAGTAATCAATGGATGACAGAAGGTTTGTGCATAAAATCCCTATCTAGAGCTACTCATCCAATATCCCCAGACTAGTTTCTAGCTTGTGGCCTTCATCAGTGAGGAGCTTTGGATCTGAGAGCACTGCACCTAGATCTTAGGATCTAATGCAAGTAGAGATAAAAGATGGCTGCTGGAGGGTTGCATTAGATCCTAAGATCTAGGTGCAGTGCTCTCAGATCCAAAGCTCCTCACTGATGAAGGCTACAAGCCAGAAACTAATCTGGGGATATTGGATGAATAGGCACTAGATAGGGATCCTTCTGGCATTCATTGATTACTCTGCTTGCTACTGAGTGACACTACTGTATGAAGAGTTTTGCCTGTTTTAATAATGAATTGTAATATATGTTAAGTGTGCTGGGATGCAGTAATAGGGAAGCTGAGCAGAGTAATAATACGATGGCTTAGTGCATTTGAGGGCTTATTGTGTCCTCATATTCAAAGCAGAATCAGAATAGAAAAATGGTGGAATATCTATATTTAAATTTATGTAAATTATAGTTTAGAGCTTCCATTTTTTGGAGAGGGGGGAAGCATGATTCTTTGTAGTTTATAGGATAAGTGTTGTTACGTAAAATTAGGGAAGCCTGGTATATAAGTAACAACACCTATGCTATAAATCACAAAGATTCATGCTTACTCCCTCCAAAAAATGGCTGTTTTAAATTATAATTTACATAAATTTAAATACCATCTGCCTACATAGATATTCCACCATTTTCCTATTCTGATTCTGCTATGAATATGAGGACACAATAAGCCCTCAAAAGCACTTAAGCCATTGTATTATTACTCTGTTCAACTTCTCCATTGTTGCATCCCAGTACCCTTAACATATATTAAAGCATTAATGTCAATAATATTATTTATTTATATATTCATTAGTTTATAATTAAATACATCCATCATATGTTTCAACAGGCTAGCAAAAGCCACATCAGGGTGCTGATCTTAACTAAGGCTTATATTTGGAGTAGAGCTTATAAGCATTCTCAAAAATCATGCTAAAGTTCAGTTTTTTGGTTAGGTTTTATTTTCAGGAAAATATGGTAGGTAAGACCCCTCTCCAAATTTCTTATAGAGAAACAGCAAAGAAGGTAGTATACTCCATGTTATTCAATTTCCAAGTATTATGAGTTTTGAGTGAGTTTTCCGGCATTGCCTTAAAAATAATTAAACATCCATTTACTGGCCAATTTTGGATGGTTATCAGGGTAGGCTACAATATAGCTGCCTGAAAAAAGTGCCAAACCTGTTGAAAACATTTTTCAGTTTACTTGGGTCAGATTTGAATCCATGTCAGATCATAGGCATGGTAGGCAGATGTGGTACAATTGCATCATCAGGTCCTTCAATATATATGTATATGTTATAATGCTAATGAATAGCGCTACACATAAAATAGTTGTTTACAATCATTAAAATAAATTTATATTTAAATAACGAAAAGATTTTGAAATTAAAATATCTCATTTTAAAAAAAAGTTGATAAAAGTTTAGAGTTTTTTATTATTTAAAACAGTTTGCTAAAAGTCAATTCATAAACTTTAGAATAAATTAAAAAAGTGGTATTTAAAAAAGTTAGTTTTATTAAAAGAAAATGCAGTAAGCCCGAGGGGGAATGTAATTGAGAAAATTTAAAATATTAAAAAAAAAGAAATCTTAAAACTAAAAAATCTCTTTCCATTTATTTAAAATAAAATAAATATATATGTGCATAAATAACGAGTTGATCATAAACAAAGAAATAATAAGATGTGTGTTAAAAAAAATATGAAAGTTAAATATTAAAACAAATGAAAGCATATAATTAAATTTTAGAACTCAAAGATTGCATATACTGATAAGCTACATGAGAATGAGATTAGTAATGGCTACTAATTAAAATCCATAAACAACAGGATTAACTAAATACATCTTAAGAATTTAATCAAAGCAGTGGACGAATTTAAAAACTAAAAAGGATACCAATGAGGTCATCATATAAATAGGGCTGAAAATTTCATCAGGGAGTCTTTCACGTATTGAGATCCAGTCATCAGGCAGACATAATTTTTTTAAATGCAGTGTTAAGCCGAAAGTTGAGGCATATGGCCAGATTCCAGCCTCAGTCCGACAGAACATCAGCAGTCTGTCCGATAGAAGCAATGCCCGTCTAATAATTTGCAGCCACCAGGAATGTCTAATTGCCTGAAAGAGAAGTAGCACATAATAGCCATTATCAAGATCACAACAGAAGCCTAAAATCTAACCAGTTGGTAAAACACACATGCAGCAGTAAAGAGTGAGAAGCCACCATGTTTAAAAATCCTATAGGTAATAACATTTCTTATTCCAATTTCTTATATTAATTAAAGTAGCCATTGGAATCTTTGAGTATTCCTAGAGTCAGTATAATAAATGAACTCTATAGCCAGCATAACACAAACTATTTATGTGCATGTTTTAATTCTTGGTATTTATGCTTTATGTTTATACTACATTACAATTGTATGTTTTATTATAATGTGTGTGCCCGAGATATTATAAAATCATTGTTTATATTAATTAAAAAAATTATAAAATTAGTTTACAAATTATATTAAACATTTTATTTAAACTAATGTATTTATATTACTGTCGGTCAATTCTTTACTTATACCACTAAGAACAATTTAGCAAAGAAGTTAGACACATAGTTTATTCCATTTATTTCCATTGAGCTAGTTTGGGATTTCTTAGGTGCTGAATTAGTTTACTGTTATTCAGAGCATGTTAACTACTTACGGTAGTTAGCTGGCACCTGACATTTACTTCAAAACAAAAGTGCTCTGAATGGCAGATGTTGAATCCAGCACTCAAGAAGATTTATGGCCTTGAAATGTGGTTGTAGTTATGTATCTTATATAGCTTTGGCCTCCCTCTGGGTATGATGCTTCTCTGCCTAAGGGACTGGTGTGGTGCAATAATTAAATTGCAGTTAGAGTAGATCAAATTTATAAAAAAATAATTTTATAATACTGTTATATTTTCTATAAAAAGAAGTCAACAATTTGTTTATCTTAAAATTTGCTTTCCACAAGTTTTTGTTTTGTTAAGAGAGTAAAGTTTTTTATATTTAATAGTATTTTTAAAAAGAAAAGAAAAAATAAAATTTTGGTAGTTTGAAGTATGTGCTCGATCGCCACCAGGTGACACTGTGGTACCATCAACAACTGGCCCGAAGCTTGCAAGTGATAAATTTCTATCCAAAAGTGGCTGAAAATTGACAAATAAAAATGTCTGAGGCAATGTATATCCAAAAAATACAGTGAAAGTACAAATTATAAAAAAAAAATGCTATAAAATTCAAATTAAAAAAAAAACAAATCGGTGAAAATACAACAAATGCCATCTTTAGAATCAAGAATTCTTCACTTAAGTCGAAAAATGAAATTGCCTGAGGCAATGTATATCCAATAAATACATCAAAAGTACAAATTATAAAAAAAAAAAACAAGAAAATGCTATAAAATTCAAATTAAAAAACAAATTGTAAAAATACAACAAATACAGACCCTTCTAGAAATTGCCATATGCATCTACAATCACATTCAAAAGCAATTAATTGTTCTCTGCTTTGAAATTATGGCATATTTAAATTCATCGATATTTAAAAAATAATTACCAATGTAAAATCTACCTCTCCCTTAAGTAAGAAACCATTTACAATGGTGGAAGGCAGAAAATCTAAAAACAGAATTTTATCAAATTATTTAGCTTTCAATTTGCAAATAAGCATCTGCAATCACATTCAAAAGCAAATGGTCTCTGCTTTGAAATTATGGCATATTTAAATTCATCAATATTTAAAAAATGAAAAGCAATGCACAAAAAATAATTACCAATGTAAAATCTACCCCTCCCCTCCAAAATAGCTGCAATTGACAAATTATGTTGATAGCACAGTTTTCAAAAAATATACTAAATACTTAATAAATAAAAGATTTTCAACATTTGCAAATCATTTAAATTCATCAATATTTAACAAAAAAAGCAATACACAAAAAGTAATTCCAAATGTCTTTCCATGCATTTCGATGTTTGCAGTTTTTTTGGTTCAAGAAATTGTTTTTCATGTGAAAAGTCTATGACATCACATTTTGAAAGTACAAAGTGTGACAAGAAATAGAAAAAGATTATTTGCAGCATAAAGATCCATTAGCTATCAAAAAATAAAATGAATTAAATATTCATTAGTTTTGCAATTTTTCTTTAAAATTATAAAATTTAGCTTTCTATCGTTAAACTTCTTAACTTAACTCAACAACGGTGATTCTCAAGTGAATGAAAAATGGCGCTGTGATGAAAGCATTTATTTTCACTCTAAACCAAATTTGTTTTTAAAATTACCATTTAACGTACTCGCAAAAGTTAGAAACTGGTAAATAGTTGCCTAAACATTTCATCATATATGTATGTTATATGAGATTCTTAGGAAAATACTGAATTAAATCATACCCATATACCAATTAAAAATTTAAAAGGAGAAATATAATGGCACCGTAATATATTAGATTACAATTTGTACTTATTAATGAAATATGAAGTAATAGACATTTCACATGAAAAATAATTTCCAAAGCCAACAAATTTAATGAAAATGTAACTGAACTAGTCTTTTGAAATACCTGCTTAGTTTTATTATGATATGTCAATTATTTTGTACTGCTAAAAATACAAGTTGTTGGGATTATTTTTATTTTTTTGACAGGGTTAATATGGATTATTTTCTTACACAGATGAATACAACATTAAACATGCACAAACTTTCAGGCAACATTTCAAAATCCTGCACTGAAATATCAGTAGCAGCTGAAATTTAAGTAGCATCTTTTTCGAAATCTTTTTTGACTCAAAATGATAAAAATTTGGGATCTTCCAAAGACAGACCATGAAGCAGTGGAGTTCCTTCAAAGTAAAAGTGTTCTGCCTTCTCAAAAAGTATGTGTCAATGACCATCAAATGAAACTTTATGTGAGTCCAAGAGCACAATGGAGGTGCAATATTTCTGTGTGTCAATGTTCCATAGCACTTCGGAAAGGAACCTGGTTTGAAGACTGCAAATTGTCATTTGTCACAGCCATCCGAATCATTTACTATTGGAGTAGAAACCAATTGACCATGAAATCGGAAAAAAATGATATGGATTTGGACAAGAAGACTGTTGTTGCATAGATGCAATATTTGAGAGAAGCCTGTAAAGAAAGTCTGCTATCTTGCCCATCCTGCAAAATTGGAGGCCCAGGAAAAATTGTAGAGGTCGATTAACCTTTATTTACTAAACACAAAAACCAACAGGAAAGAATTCTTCCACAACAGTGGTTATTTGGTAGTTTATGTAGGGAAACAAAAGTGTGTTTTATTGTTGCTATTCCAGGTTGAACAGTATCTGTTCTTCTAGATGCCATTAAAGAACATGTAGCACCAGGATCCTCCATATATTCTGACTGCTGGAAGACCTAAAAAAGTGAGAAATTGAATGCTGCAGATTACCAAAATTTCAAAGTAAATCATTATTACAAATTTTGTTGATCCTTCTACTAGAGTCCATACTCAAAATGTAGAAAGACTTTGGGGGCTTTTAAAATGACACAATAAACAAGAGAGGGAGACCACCCAATGTTACCTGGATTCATACTTAGGCAAATTGATGTGGCAACGACTGCATCATGGTGAAGATCTATTTGATGCAATATTGCAAGCCATTAATATACCATCAGTCTAAATTTTACAATTTCTAAATTATAATCTGCTAATTTCTGCCATCTTTTGCTGTATTTTTTAAATCAAATAACCACCATTTTTTAATCTTCTGTTACTATGAATTTAAATTTGCCATAATTTCAAAGCAGAGAACAGTTAATTGCTTTTGAATGTGATTGTATATGCATATGGCAATTTCTATGGGGGATGTCTTTGTCATATTTTCACCAATTTCTTTTTTTTTAATTTGAATTTTATAGCATTTTCTTGGTTTTTTTTTTATAATTTGTACTTTCGATGTACTTGTTGGATATACATTGCGCAGGAAATTTCATTTTTTGATTCAAGTGAAGAATTCTTGATTTTAGGGGGGTGTCTGTCTTTGTCATATTTTCACTGTTTTTTTTTAATTTGAATTTTATAGCATTTTCTTGGTTTTTTAATTTATACTTTTGATGTATTTTTTGGATATACATTGCCTCAGGCATTTTTATTTGTCAATTTTCAGCCAATTTCAGATAGAAATTTATCACTTGCAAGCTTCGGGCAAGTTGTTGATGGTACCGCAGCTCACTTGGTAATGATTGAGCACATTCTACAACTACCAAAATTTTAATACTTTTGGTGAATTTTATTTTTAATTAGAGTTGTTTTTTCTTTTCTCTTTATCTCTCATTACAAAAATCAAATCAGTGCAATTAACCGATTATCTTGTATTCCTTTTGCAAGAAATTTTACAAAGAAATGTCAAGAATTTTATATGTTAATTCAAGATTATGATTTTCTTTTCAATGTCAATGTTTGAATAGGGAAATAGCTGAACAATTGTATTTATACAAATTTACCCAATTGGTTGTTAAAAATAATTTTATGTTAGAGACAGATTTTGACTGTTTGTAGGCAAGATTATTTCAGAAAAATAATAGGAGTGTGAATAAGCCGGAAAACCTAAGTGTCTGGTAAGAAGTAGATATTCCTAACTTAGCTGTTGAAGAGAGAGGGAGTCTTAATCCAGCTGACAAAGCAGAAGTTTCACCAAACTGTTGCACAGTACAGCAGGAATCTTGACCAAGTTGTTGCATAGAATTGTGGAAGACCTAATTAAGCCTGAGTTTACTTATAAAAATGATTTTTACAATAAAAACCATGTGCTAACTTAGTTAAAAACTAGACATCATCCTCCTCCATGAAACCTGCCTTCACTGAAATAAAAATGGAGAGAAATTATCCCCTAAAGTAATCCACAATCTTGTCTTCAAACAAGAACACAAGTCTCTGTGTTATTATCACCTGGAAATTTTAATGAAAAGAAATGGATACAATTTTCAATTTTTAAATCTAGATATACTGCAATTCAAGAAAAGGACAATTTAACCATGTACATGTCTAAAGCCTTCAAGGAGAGGCTCAATTGGAAAAAACTGGAAAATGTAACTGGAAAGAACTCCATAGAAAATAAAACCATATTTAAAAGTATTTTTGTGCATGCACACAAAATTTTCATTTATGATATAAAAAAGAGATTTTTGTTGTAAGAATTGATAACTTTAAATATTTTTATTAAATTACAATTTTTAAATTGTGAAACTTTTTTTAAAAATCCAGTCAATTTTTTTTCAAAATTATGAAAGTCTTTAGAAAATTTAATTTTTTTTTTTTGAAACATGTTTTTCTCTTTTCATTTACTTTACCTCCTAAAAACTTAACAAAATGTTAATTAAGCTAAATCAAAGATTGTTATCTTTGATTTTAAAAATGTTTCTCCAACTCCTTTATTTTAAAGAAATAACTTAATAAATTAAAAGTTAATTTATGAACAGAAATCAATTATAATTTTTATGAAAATACTTTTTGATGAAATGAATGTTTAAAATTTCATACTATCATGTTATTTTTGTTTATTGTTAATCAATTAGTTATTAAATTGTTTTAAAATATTTTTGAACTTTTATTCCTTCCAACTATTGTTTCATAAATTGCAATGTGTATGACTTTATTTTATATCATCTTAGTGTTCTATGATTTTTTAAATGATCCCAATAAAACTATTTACTATATAGTAGGGTTAACCTAGACATTATTTGAAGTGATTTATAATAATCTGCTGTACTTATTTATTCATTTCTTGCTCACAGTAATAGTTTATACAGTTCTTGCTTCCTGAGCTAGATTTGTGCATAACAGTTAGTTATATGGTTGGGGGGGTATGTTTAGGGTTATGAATATTCAGATGATCCTGATTTGTGCAACAAGATATCCTTTAAAGATGACCATGCACTACATTTCATTTTATTTATCATTTCTTTAGAAATTTAGTTTATAGTTGGCCAGTACATTAAATGGTACTAAATGGCCAGAGAACTGATGATGCTCAGGATGTTTTTAGTATCTCAGCATTATTTGACTTATTGTTGTATTTTGACAGAGTAGCACTTAAGTATGTGCATCCTGATAATTATTGTTTGTATTCCTGTCCTAGCTCGGTCAGTGGCTAAATAATTAGTCTGGTCTATAGTGGATCACTTTCAAATCCAGTCACAAGGTTTGTCTGATGATTTATTTTAATGTTGATCATTCATGATGATGAATGATTATTACTTTTGTTTAATGCTAGTAAACTTATAGTTAGTTCTGTGCTGATCTCTCATGCTCATTCATTTCATATTTAATTTTATATTTTGTTTATTTTATGATGATGGTTTCCAATCTCCTCATAATTCAGCTTTAATAGGTACTATTACAAATGGATACTCAATTGTGGGACCTTGTAATCCTAGATTCTCCCTTATTAACCCCCTATTTTTTGCACTCCTATAACATATACAGTGTAAATAAACTCTAGTTGTTAAATTTTAAATTTGTTACATATGTAGTTATTTCTAAAATAAATGTTGATGTGTATGCAGCTGGTTAATGACAATTTTGTTTCTGTATATAGCAACCTTGAAAAAATTTTCTACAAAATACTAGCATTGCGAAAATATGGATTTTTTTGCCTGTGTCTATTTATATATTGGATTATTTCTATCATCTAATATGAGTATTGAATGTCTTCAAAAAAATTTAACTTTATTTAAATATTCCAAGTACATTCAATGAGTTATTCTCCCCTCTTCTTCAGGTGTTGTTGGCTTGACCAGTGAGAGTACTAGTGTGGGGATCGAACCTGGATGCTTAGATTCTTGAGTATTGAATTTTAAGGTAATGCTCTAACCAATTGAGCCATCCTACCAAAGGGAAAAGTCAGAAGAAAATTTTATATACTTATCTATGATGTTCCTCCTGATTTCCCCATTTTTTCTTAAGAACAAAGTTGATTAATGGTTTCCATACATTATGTATAGTCACACTAAGTTGACTTATGGGATTGTTTGCCATTGTCACGTGTAATGGTATGAAAAGTAGAGCTGCTTTAACCTAACCTAGAAATGCAGGTAGAGAAGGTTAGAATCTTACCTACTTTTCCAGATTGCTACTAAGCGACTTACTCCCCAAACTTCACTAGAATTTATTCTTAATGTATGCCTGGTGATCAAGGAAAGGCAAGTCTCTAAGGAGAAATTTGAACATGTATATAATGATCAGGTTTACTGAAGAAAACAATGCTACAGAGTTTTAATAATAGTGAATGAAAGACAAAAGAAAAACTTTATTATTTGACATTTGCAGAGTACATCAAATTGATTAGTTGTGCTGCAGGCTAATTTCCCTGCAACCATATCCAGATATGAAAGAAAGGCCCTTTAAAAAAAAATTCACATTATAAGTTGGGAACATTTCTAGCCAGTGGACAGGTTACATGATCGAAAGAGAGAGAGAGACATGATTAACACTATGGTGAGAGTACATGATTCGGATAGCTGGCCAAACTAACTAATATATTCTTAGGAAAGCATTGAAAATACCATCCTCTGCTACTAACAAAAAATTTAATAGTGACTCCCCTATGAATATTTTCAGTCTTGATTTAGACACGTCAATAATATTCTGCAGAGAAAGTCTTTGAAATAAATATAAATATAAAATATTGCAGCATAAGATGAAAGAATATTGTGGGAAATGATGAGTTGTAAGACACAAATGGCTACCAAGAAACTAACATGAGACTCAATAGCTCTCCATCTCTAAACTGAGTTAGAGAAACTGGAATTCATTTGCTAAGCATGTGATCCAAATTCAGGAATGGAGTTTTGTTGCTTAGGTCCGGTTTAATAAAATTGGATTCAAATACACCTGGGTCTCTTTTTACGCGGACTTATTTAACATGATTTTGAAGTTATGTGATTCATTTTCACCAGAAGTCGACCTCCGATAATGCGCTATTACTTTCAATAATAAATTTCACGCACTTATGTTATATTGAAAATAATAGCATATTATTAAAATTCGACTTTCATTTTAGTAATTTCAATATTTTCAGTGCTTTATAATAGTAAGATTTTATGCAATAATAAAATTAAAATCATGATTTCCACATTTTATGTATACACACATTAAATTTTACAAGATTATAATGTAAATTTGTTCTAACATTGTGCGTGTTAATTTTGCATTTTAAATCACATTCTGTTTTTGCTTTTTAAAAAAGAACCTAATCAATTATTAATCATTTAGTGTCCACAAGTTTATTTTTAAAAGGTCAGTAATAGCAGTGGGCACAATTAAAAATTAAAATTTGATTTTTAATTGTAATTAACAATTTAAAAATTACTTATGGGCGACTTGAAATTAATGTGATGTAAAATGAAATTTGATTTTTAAATGGAATTGAAAATTAAAGACAAAAATAAGAATTTAATTTTTAGTTGTTAGTTTTAATTAAATTTTTCCCAGCAGTGGTGAATAAATGTCTTTTTATTATCATAAGTCTAAGTTCATAAATAATTAATAAAATCATCATCGTCGTCAACAGAAAACCATTAACACAACATGAGAGTGAACTTGGTGCTAGTGGTATTTCCTCTTGTGAGAATAATTGCTGAGATATTCTTGACTTTGTTTAAGGAGAAGCCAAATACATCACATCACATCACATGAGAATTTGATTTTTTACTAATTTGCAAATGAACGTGTTTTGGAGCAAATAGCTATAATAATTAAAACGCGTATTAAAAAATTTAAATTACTGTACTGTAAATTATGCATAAAAATATATTATTTTGAATAAAATTAAATATTATAGTTAAAAAGAGTTTGTCTTGTATCAATTTTTTTCAAATTTGAAATTTTTTATTAGTCATATTTTATTTCCTTATCTTTTTTTTTGCGCGAATTTTAAAGTAATTTTATGTTGGTTCTTTGCTTTTATGCGAATTTTGAAAAAGCACAGATTCCTTTTTCAATGTAAGTTAGTCTATTTTTGTGCGAGTTTTCTGAGGAACCTATCTATCATGTAAAATGAGACCCAGATGTATTTATAAATATATATATATCTTCATTGTGATCCCGAGGCAGGTATGTTAGCCTATGTAGATTTGGTTAGGAAGGTGCCAAAATGTGCAAAGATTTTTATCCAGAGATCACCCAGTATGCAATATAATATAAATACGGTCGGTCCAACGACCTTTAAATTTAAAAGAAAAACCTTAGTTGGTAAACATATACAAAACATTATGAAAGTTTAACCAAGCAAAAAAAAAAATCCCTTACAAAATAATTGTTACTTTTTTTTGATAAAATTAAATCACTTATGCAAAAGGGGAGAGGGGTATGTTAAAAATTAGTTAATGTTCAGCCAGTCCACCTCAGAGTTAATACAAATCTTTTTCTAAAACTTTAATATCGATAAATACGGGCGACTGTACTCTCTCTTTTACAGTTAGATGAAAAACAAAAGTTTTGTTATTTTACATTCTTTAAAAAATACACATATATATTTGTAACCTTTTGAATTGAATTAAGGAGAAATATATGGCAAAGAAATATAAGTAAGGAACTTCCTTTTTTTTTCTTTTTTGACAAAAAAAAAAACTAAATCAAATCTTTAATCATTAAATCTCAAGTCCTGTACCAATAAACTAGAACTTAATGCAAGATTAATAAAGGGGGGGGGGGAGAATTTGTGCTTTCTGCATTTTTGTTTTTCTTTTTTTTTCTGCCTTTAAAAAAATAAAACATATACATAAAATAAAATGCTTAATTATAGATGTATAGTGGCTATCAAGTTTAGTGAGGCATTTTCCACCTAAATTAAGAAGATTCATTGCCATTATATATATTAAACCCAATATCAATTACAATATTTAAAAAAATTTTTTTTATAAAATATCATTTAAACAAACAAACAAAAAAAAACCATATACACTTGGGTCTCATTTTATGCGGTAGATAGGTTCCTCAGAAAACTCACACAAAAATAGACTTAACTTACCTTGAAAAATGGGGGATATGTTCCAGTAATTTTTAGAAATCATATAAAAGCAAAGCAACAAGGAAAAATTACTTTAAAATTCGCATTAAAAAAATAAAGAAATAAAGTATGACTAATAAAAAATTTCAAATATTTGAAAAAAATTAATACAAGACAAACTTTTTTTTATTAACTACAGTATTTCATTTTACATTTTTTCATACATATTTTAATCATTACCGCTATTTGACAATATGCCTTTGTTTGTGAACTGATAAGAAATCAGATTCATGACATGATGTACAACTAGCACCACTTTCAGTCTTGTACTGCATTAATGGTTTTCTGTTTCTATATTAAAAAAAATGAGATCACAATCAAAACAAAAAGATTATACATTATCATTAGAAAGATTATTTTCAGTTTATAAAATCAATAACATCTTCATTATTATTTATTTTAAAAATCTAAAAAAATGTTTATTTCTGTTAATATCTAACAAAATACGTTTTAAAAGTTTAAAATTTTTGAATATTTATTACGATATTTTTGTACATATAAATCTATTATTATTATTTACTCATTAGTATAAGTAGGCTATTTACATAGAAGCTAAGATTCTAAATACAGATTCAGGCCATATTCACATTAGCTTCTAATATAATGTTATATTTTTGAAAAAAAAAAAAGTATTTCAAGTCAAAATAAGTTATTAATAATTTAAATTTCTTGATATCTAATAAATATAGTAAAATATGAAAGATATTAAGAAGAAATATGAATTGCGTAACTTCAAAATCACATTAAAATAATCCACATAAAACGAGACACAGGTGTATCTAGATTTATTTTGAAAAAAGACAAACACATTTCAAATAATGGGATAGTTACTGATAACTAGCGTGCATGTGTCAAGATGGGTTCCATTGATGTTGCATGGCAGTTCCTTTTTTTTAAATTCATATTTCCATAGAAAGAATTAATTACTTCAGGGTAGGCATTTTCAGGCATTTTTCTTGGTTCTTTAGCTGGCTCACATCTTTATGATTCCAGTCCCAGAGATGGGAGAGTGAAGGCAAAGAAAACTACCCCCGCATTGCTGTAGAGTAACAAAGTTCTGGATTTGAATACATGTAGAGCAAATAATTTACAGCAACAATAAAAGGGCAGCAAGCAGAAATTCAAAAATGAATTTTTTTTTTTTTTTAAATAATTTTCAGCTGATTCTAGAAATTCTTAATATGAGTCCTTCGCTAGAGTTTCAGTAGATTTTTCAGATTGAAGAACAAAAGAAAAGTTCTTTATTTATACTCCTTTTCCCCAATTATATTTTTAATTAAACTACTTATTAGTAGCCTATTGTTTCAAATGTTTCTCTGTTATCTATTTTTCTTTTAATTAAAATGTTTCATAAATTAATTGCTTTCTTTAATGGACTCTGTTTAATTACGAAAATTTATCTTATCTCTTCTGCCATCATATTTTAAAAATAAAGAAAAATTAAATAAAAATTCTCTTATTTTTTTATATGTTATTTCATTAACTTTGACCCCCTCTTAAAACAATTTCCCTTAAAATAATATAAATAAGTCAATTATTTTATATAGCGCCGATGTTTTTTATAAACAATAATATTTAAACAGCATTAAACTGTTGCACATGTGCTTTGGATTTTAAATATAAAATGAATAAATACTAACACTTCAACCACATGATAAAGTCTTTGGAAAAGATAGAATGGCTTTCCAAAGACTTTATCATGTGGTTGAAGTGTTAGTATTCATTCATTTTATATTTAAAATCCAAAGCGCATGTGCAACAGTTTAATGTTTAAATATTATTCTTAAAATAATATGTAACTGTTGATGCAGATCATTCTTTAACCTTGAGAAAAAACATACATTCACTGTGGTTGGACTTAGGGTCTTAGCTAGTCCATAGTGAATGGTGAAGCCAGCATGTATATATTTGTATATATGTGCACAGCTTCACATGTGAGCTGCTTCTTTAAATTTTCTTCTTTGTACATTTTTTTCTCTAAGAGTCCAGGTTCAATTCCCATGCCACTATTGTCACTGGTCAGGACAGCAAAACCAGAATAAGAATGGTGAATAATACCTTTCAAAAAATTGTGCATATACTAACCTGGGTGGTGTTATTAGCAGTTGAATGTATTTGGAATATTTAAATAAAGTTAAATTTTAAAAAAACCTTCAATACTCATATTAGATGACGAAAATCGTCCAATATATAAATACAACTAAAACACCATCATCACAAACCTTCAGGAAAATAAAAAGTATGCATGATTCCACTTTGATTTTATTCAAATGTTTTATTTTTAAAAATATAAATTAATACATTCAATTGTAAAGGTGAACAAAAAACTATCCATGGTAAGATTGCTAATGCCTTTTTAACATAGTAGTTCGTAATGTTTGTCATATTTTAAAAATTATAAATACAAGTTTATATTTTAAAACAGAATTTGAGATTTATGATGGTTTCACATTAATTCATTCATGTTTTAAAAATAGCATTCAATCAACAAACATTCCATTAGCTTTTTGTCAAGAGCTATGTTGATTTTCATTTACAGTTTCCAATCAGAAAAAAAAGTTCAATTCTATACTTTCCAAGTGCAAATATAATTTTTTTAGAACGTTTTTCATTTGTAATCTTATATTGCTAACAAATCAAGACCAATTTATTAAATTCTAAAACAGAATGAAAGTTTAATACTAAAATCAAATGTTGAATGATTATAAAAATTGCTACCAGAGAGAATAATAAAAACTTTATCAGTTGAAAGGTTAATCACAACCCGAGTTTGTCACTTCCTGCACTCAAACTTCATATGAACTCTGGGTAAATAAACCAATTAATGTGATGTGATGCACTGTGACTTCTCCTTCAGCAGCTATTTCCAGAGAAACCTGTTAGCCACTTTACCTTCCTCTTCCATTGTCCACCCTAAGTTTTCCCATAATCTGCTCCATCCCATTTTCACAACATAATCTTTGTCCACTCCATCACCTTCATATCTAAATTCCCCTTATCTTTTCCCAAACCTAGTATAAAAACTAATAATTCACTTTCTGTATAAACAGATGCCTAATATTTTCTATTCCTTCCTTACATAATTTACAGACTAAATCACCCATATTTTTCCATTTACATGTATATTCTCTTGACGCTAAAGATCGTGTTTGAGCCTTAAACAATAAACTACTTTCCTTACTATTATCATATATTAACTCACACCTAATATTCTGTTTATTTCTATATATATTTAAACTCTTTTTACTCTCCATACTAGTTCTCCATCTCTCTAATTCCCTATTCTTTATTAATAAATCTATTCCTTTATCCCATTCCTTACCACTATAACACTCAACAATCCTCCTAACACAATCATCCCATCTTTTGTACAAATATACTGATATAAATTCTTTATCCAAATCTTTTGCATACCGCATTACCTTTCTCACCCATCTTGTTACCTGCCCTTTACTCATAACCTAATTAAATACTATTTTGGCTATTCTTTTATTATCCATAAACTGCAATATATATAATTTAATAACAACTATTTATTTATAGAACTATTAAGATTATTAGAAAATATCAAAATAAATATAATTACTGTATTAGTATTCTTCCAAAACCCATTTTTATTAGTGTATTTTATTGATAGACATAGATATTTGTAATAATATGTTAAACTATTTCCATCATCTAGCTGAATTATTAAATGTTTTTAAGAAAAATCCATTTTCAATATATTCAACTATCTTTATTAAAACAGGCAAAACTCTCTATACGTATTATCACTCAGTGCAAGCTATAGTAATCAATGGATGCCAGAAGGCTTGTGCATAAAATCCCCATCTAGTGCCTACTCATCCAATATCCCCAGACTAGTTTCTGGTTTGGCCTTCGTCAGTGAGGAGCCTTGCAGTTAGATCTTAGGATCTAATGCAATCCTCCAGTAGCCACCTTTTATCTCTACTTAACTACAAAATTTATATGATTTAAATTGAAAACACTATAATATTTTCAATCCAAACTCATCAGCCTATATAGTCATATAGATCTGAACTCAGTTCAGCACCCATTCATTTTGGTGTCTTTGGTTCTTAATAATCATAGACACCACTATCCTATTAGGCAGGATTAATTTTAAGCCAATAAACATCACATGATCACTTTCTTATGCGTGCTCTTAACTGAGTGGCCATATGTATAGAGAGTTTTGCCTGTTTTAATAACAATTAAGAGAAAACATTAGAAATAGTGATCATGTGATGTTTATTGGCTTAATATTCAACTATCACAGGTTAATACAGAAGTCAATGTTTTTCAAAATCTCTAGTCTAGCATAAGAATTGAACTCAAAATATTTGGGAGTACTGAATTTAAAATGATGCTCTAGCCAACTAGCTTATTCTGCTATAATTAATAGTCAGTATTAATTTTATATAATTATCTATGAAATTCTCCTGATTTCTCATTTTTTTGTCTTTCAAAGATAACGTTAATTAATGATTTCCAAACATTTGGATATCCTCTTAGGTGGACTTATTGTGTTAATTATCCATTATTACATTAGGAGCTTCTTTAATTTTTTTTTTTTTAGTTTTTCTTTCTCAGCCTAATACTCTTTCTCAATCTATCATACCTTCATTGATGCTTATATGGTCTGCTACATTAGACAACTGTATTTACAGTAACAGACCATTCAAATATCAGCAGCTAATTGTGCATATGCTTTTGTGAGTGTTAATAATAATAAATGAATACTTTCTCTCCAATACAAGATATAGTATTTATGCAGGAATAAAATGAATCCACTTATTCCTACAACTCAAATGCTTATATATGAGCAAATCTGAAGTACTGGTAAAGAAAGCGTGAGGATAAAGTGAGTGTTCCATCCTCACGCTTTCCTTGCCAGTACTTCAGATTTGCTCATATATAAGCATTTGAGTTGAAGGAATAAGTGGATTCATTTTATTCCTGCATAAATACTATATCTTGTATTGGAAAGGAAAGTATTGATTTATTATTAACACTCGCAAAGCGTATGCACAATTAGCTTGAAAGGCTGATATTTGAATGTAATACAATTGTAAACATGCGCTATGTAAAAGTAACAGACCATATAAATAACAATAAAGATATGTCGATGGTGATAACACAATAATATTGGGCAGAGATGAATAAAAAAAATTTAAAGAAGTTTTACATAATAATGGCAAATAACCTCATAAATCAACTTAGTTCGATTCTCTATGTTTGAAAAACATTCATTTCCTTGTCTTTAAAAGGATTTTTTTTTTGTTTTTCTGTTATTGACTTTGACAGAATCTTAATTGGAAAGTGTATCACTTTACTTTGTTAATAATAAATCTAAAGATCATTGGTTTAAAAGTCACCAGTTTGCTGTAGTCATTTTCTACGCAGTAACGCTGGGAAAAAGAAGAGAATATACGAATCTAAAGGTCATCTACCGATAACTCCTATCATTTGATCAAACCCAGAAGAAGTGAAGAGAATAATATCTATGGAAAAGTTGTTCTGTACAAAGCTATAGGTTATTATTAACAACTGAATGCATTTGGAGAAGTATAAACAAATTCGGAATTATTCTATAAACATTTAACAATTCAACTTGGTTGATAGAAATATTCCAACTACAATATAGCGCTCATGCGATCAAATATAGATACATTTTATAGTTTTTGTAACAAACATTTGGTAGTTCTTTAGTTTGTGATCAATACAGTTCGGATTACTTATTTAAACTTACGTAGTATGTATCTAATACATGAAAGAAGTATGACACTTTACTAAATGCGTTTAAAAAAATTAAATGATTTGGAGTGGCGGAGAGGAGATATAAGAAATGAGTTTTTAAAGCAAAATTAGAGTTTTAATATGTTGGACTAATTCCATCAATTATCATTAAAGGTTGAATGTCTAGAAAATTTTAAATTTTTCAAATACAAACAACTATTAGTAATAACTCGCAAATAAATAACACAGGTATTGCCTATTTGGGTGTTATTACTAACAATTGTTTGTATTTGAAAAATTTACTTTCACTTTCAAAATTAAAACTTTATGTAAAGCGTCTGTGGTCAAGAAGGCAGCACATCTGCCTTACAAGCAGTTGTCCCAGGGTTAGCGGGTTTGCTTCCCGGCCGATGCTGAGACACATGAAAAAAAAATAAAAACTTTATTTACATCTTAGAGTAGATACAAGAGAAATCAATAATAGCATAAAATTAGGTCAATAAGAAAGTTTCAATGAATACATATAAATGTGGTATGCAAACCATGTATATAGAAAAATCAAAAGTTCTATTAGATCAGTAACATAGTTTCAAGAGCTGCATAAAAAAATTATGATAGGCAAATTAATGCAAGTATGAAAGAAACATAAATAAATAAATAGAAATAAAATCAAAGGTTACACTAATGCCTTAAGGCAGTGCGTCATATGCATAATTTGCTAGAGATATAAAGTAAGTCAAATCTATATATAAGGTTTAGAAATTCCATTGATTAATGACTATCTTGGCCCAAAGGCCAACGAGGACCATTCAACATTTAATGATAGTTGATAGAAATAGTCCAACATATCACATCTAATATACTATCATCACAAATCTTCAAGGAAAATTAAGTTTATATTATTTTAATCTATATCAATATCGAAGTTAAATTAAGATATATTTTTATTGCTAGATTAATTAGGAAAAAAATATTTTTAACCATCACCGCTATTATTTAAATTAAATAACTATTTTACTTATTTTTTTTAAAAAAATTCTAATAACTAAATAAATATAATGATGTTTTTCTCTTTCAGCTTAGAGTTTCTTTAATGTAATTCAAAGATTTTATTAAAAAGCGTGAGAGTTTTATTCATTTTTAGAATTCTTAATAGACTTATAAAGTCAATTTTGTGGGAAAACCTTTCTTCTCTTCACGGCAACTATTTTCTCTTCATAGACATCTATTTCTTTAAGCGTTACATTAACTTCAAATTGGTGGTTATTTTACGTCATTGACTCGTCATGTGACGTTTGCAATATAATTTTCGCATTAAAATGTTTCCCGCCTTCTGTTTGCGCTTGATTACTTTTAAAGTAGTTTGAAATTAACAAAACAACCGAATAGGTTTTGATGACTGATTTTCTAAAACGCGGAAAAGTGCAACGGGTTTCTTTCAACCGCTAATGGCGATGATCAGATGGTGTTACAATAGCCATTTCAAATCCGTGGAACAATAACTTTTCAAGCTTTCGGATATTGCTTTAACTCGGAGAAAAAAAATGTCAAGCCGTGAATTTTCACAAGTAACCTCAACGCCTGCGCTGCAATGAGCGTTTACATATTTCATTTGTGAAACAATTATTAAAATTGAAACGGTAAGGTCTTGTGGTCTTATTGATATAAAAATCCACTCCGCCGGAACAAACTTGGTGAGGGAATAAATTTATTAAAAAAAAAAAAATCGTGAATATTTAACCCATCTCCCTTTATACACATATACATTATGTGGCTTGTTTTGAAAAGGCCAAATGATCGCACAATCACATTTATATATACATATGACGACTGACCTATCATGTGACTTTGGAAAACAATATTCTGGCCCTGTGCTTTCTCTAAAAAATACTGTTCAAACGAACTATCAATAGAATGGAGATATGCACGTTAAACATGACATTAGGAGCGATATGATTCAACTTACAAGAATAGCAATTGTCAATCATTTTAAATTCTGACAGCAATGCGGAAACTCAATATTTTAATAAGCTATTTTATTTTTATTCATTTTGCAGTTTTATGAGATCGAAAAGTTAAAATAGAGTGGACAGTAGAACCTAATTATCAATGGCACGACTACCGAAGTCAAGAATGTCTCTCACTTCCGGGCGCACTAGCAAAAAGAATTCACTGATCTTGAAACGAACATCGGGACTTAAAAATATAGAACAATTAAAAAACTAGTTTATATTAGTCGTTTTTATATACGGCCAGATCTCAAAAAAGAAAAACCTTCCCACCAGATTGTAATTATATAAATATTCTAAACAAAGCAACTTCTTAATAAAAGGATTGCTTAGTCGTTGACGCTGCCTCCCCTCTCCCCTCTAGTAATACAACCTATAATACAAATATCTGTCAAATGTTAGTTTTATTTTCTGACGCCATATAAACAAATAATAAAGTTTGTTTCAGTTTTAAGTTAGATTGATTTTTAAAAAATCTAATTTGATACCAAAAAATTACATATAAATGTTAATGTTCTTAAATTTTGAATAGTTGGTTAAATTCTCTATAGCTGTAAGTAAATACTAATTCATTTTTTTAAAATTTATTTATCATATTATTACTAGCAGTCTTTAGAACAGTCAAATTTTAATACATATTTATGTATGAGCAGTGCCGATCAACTTTGTCACTCGAAGTAAGCTTCAAAAATCGCAGCGCATTCGCCTATCAAACCTACATTTTATTTTAAGAGACTTTAAAAAAAATATTTTCAAGAGACTTAGAAATTTTCTTTCAAACAATTAGATCGTATAACTAAGCTAAAGAACTATTCCACATTGGTCAGTAAATGGGTCTCTAGCTTTTCTCAGCCAGCAGATAAAACAAGAGTGGAAAACTGTTCAAACCCTTACTACCAAAAAATCGTAAAGCCTGATATTTTTTCACCGCATCTCTACGAGGGGTGTTCAGAGAAGCCTTTGTTCAGCAGTAACCTAGGTATTATAAAAGTATGTTTCTCTACTTATTTAAAATGATCTACCGAAGAAAGCATTGGATAATTATAAAAATATATATATATATTAAATGAAAGAAAATACTTTGATTTAAAATTTAAAAAATTATAAATAAAAAATGCAGACAATAAAACAATAATAATAAACAAAAATTTACGCGCGCACACAAACACACATAAATGATAACATATAAAATCATTCTTTGGGCTTTAATATAACAAATGGTTCAGTAGTGGGTTGTTGTTTTTTTAATTTGTTCTCTTAGATTTCAGTAATTCTATAGAAATTATTGCTAGATCCTTTAATTGAACGTTACCCGAATAATTAATTACTTTGACCATTGTTATATATATAACGTATATATGTAATGTTATTATTTGAGCCACAACAATTTTCAATTGAAGCAAATCAATGTGTAAAGAAAATAAATATAAAAATGTTTAAAAATAATCCTTTAAAAAGAATTAATAATGATATAAGAATATATAATTGCCAATTTGCAAAGAAAGCTATAGTTAGGGAATAAAAGTTTTAAAAGGATAAAATAAAATATTTTCAGCAATAGAAAAAAATATGAAACTATTACCGAAAAACAGCATGATATTAAATGAATGAAATGTTCTTGACATATCTGGCCTTGTTCAGAAGTGCAGTAGTCCAGATCCCTTCCTTATCTAATCAGATTGAAAACTCATTGCCGCTAACCAATGTGTAAACATGTGGATAACCAATGTATAAACATATCCAAAGGCTAAAACATAAGTATAGCCAATGTGTAAATATGTGTATAAAATCCTACCATTGGCTAGGATGGGCTAATAGCAATGATGTTCTCTGAATCCAATTACTGCCAGTAAGGTAGGGGATTTGGCTATAAATAGCCAGCCTTTTTGGAGGTAAGAAACAGAGAGAAATAGATAATGTCTGTCTAACCTGAATGTGCTCTCAATTAAACCCACTTTCAACTGCGAAGGTGTTTCTACTATAGTCATTACTGATACGTCTACGCAATGAGGCAAATCCATGATAGGAATGGAAGCTGCTACGACTATGCCCGACTTGAGGCAAGCTGTCCAGTACAGCCAGAAGAGTCTTGACTAGAACTCATGAAGCAAGCTAATATATACTGCTGGAAGTGATTTGTCATTCATTGTATTTATTAATGGCATAACATGTATGTATATTTGTTCTAATAAATTATACATATTAACTTCGTAAGTGTTAATATTGTTTTTATATTACTGTTGGTTTGAGTCTTCAGTTCTACAAAGAATTATAAAGTAATAATGAACAAGTAAAAAAAATAACCTCTATAATCACATCTTTTGAATTTCCAAACATTTTAAATGAAGAAGAAAGATATACAATTAAATCTATGAAAAAACTCCAAGAAATAATGGACTTATTATTTGTATCTTAAAAGAAACAGATGAAGAAATAGAAAAGTGTGTCAAATGATCGGAAAAATCCAATAATAATATTCAATTTACCGGACAGGGTTGTTTAGAGTCCATTATTGTGAAATAACATTTTTGTGGAGTGGGCATGTGAAAATGTGTTCGATAAATGAACTTAGTAGAGGATTTTTTGCGGAGAGATAGACTTCATTTATTTACATCATACAGATTAGAAAAACTTTAATCTTTTTCACATGTGCCTTAAATGTTTATATAATAGTCACAGGATGTAGGTTTTGACTATAGAGGGACCTCTCAAACTTCAACACAAAATAAGAACTTTATAAAGATAAGAGTGATGGTCTTATCTTTAACCTAAATTCTTATTTATATAGGCCAATCTGAAGCATCTTGGTTTGAGAACATGAAGATATTACTCCATTCACATTTAAATCCACTATTTCCTTACACAAATTAACTTACATGAAATCTTGTGATTTACAGCAAATTAATAAGATCTTTTTAATGTAAATATAGAAACTAATGTAACATTCAGATTATTTATCCTAGTACCTCACTAACGTCAGCTAGAAACTGGTACAAGGATAGGGAAATTTGGAAAAGCTTCTTAAGAGCTATTAACACACATTATGTAACATTTGTAGTACAAGCTTATTAAATTAAGTCATGTGATATATGACTTGATTTCCTTGCAATATATATAAGTGGATAGTCAAGAGTGGATGCCACTAGCAACACATACAGCTCAAAGCCTGCCTGAAAACATTTAATGTTCTTGTGGGTATAGAATTACTTTGAAGCTCAGTCAACATTCGTCATATTTTCATTTTCAAATTGACATTAAAATTTGAAAATTTTCTCAGCTATAAATAAAAAAATTTAATGACATTGCTTGGGAGGTCATAAAAACTTTTAAATGCCAGAAATGACAGAATTGGACCACAATACTTGGACCTTAATCTGTGGAGTCTGTCAATCAGTCTCTGCACTAATCGATTTAAGCCATTCTCTGCTATACTCAACTGCTAGCTGAAATTTTGTTGAAAATTTGATTAAATGCTGGCTGAATATATATATATATTGTAACGATATATAAATATGCCGTTACATTAATTTAAAATAAGAATTTTAAATTCGCAAATAAAAATAAGTTCGGAAATAAAAGCTAAAAAAAATTTAAGAGTTGTTAAACGTGCACAGATGCAAAACTTTATAAATTATTTCTTTTTTTTTTAATAAATAAAAAAAAGTGTTTGAACGTGTTTTTTTTTTTTTTTTAAAAAAAGTACAAGATGTAAAGATAAAATATTTTGTAAAAAGATTTATATATTTTGTAAATGGAAATGATTGTTTATGAATTATCGAAAACCAAACTAGCCGTTAGGGCTCTTATATAATTAAAAAGTCAGAGGATAAGATAGATAAGAGAATAAAAAGAATTAGCTTGATCAATGGAAGCACCAAGCCTCAGCCCGGATCCTAATGAAAATGATGGATTAGTGACGTTTTGTTGGTTGAATCCAGAGGATGACTATAAAAGGAAAAATATTGAGTTCCAGAGGGTTGCAGCTTGATTGCTTTTGAGAGGTGTGATAGGATGCACATATCACCCTTTCTCTCTATTTTAAAAAAAATGAAATGACTGTGATTCTGAAATGAAACCAACTAAGGTCACCTCCATAACATCAGACCGGTCTTCCAATGGGGACATCATGGGAATTGGCACCAAGAACCGTGACTCTTCTACTGTAAGCTATTGAACTGAACAATTTCAAAATTTAAAAATAATTAAGAACTTTCGTTCAAACTTTTAAGATTCAGCTAACCTAAATTTAAAAATGAACTCTTATCTGATTTTCAAATTGACAATTAATGTTTAAATTATATATATATATATATTTTGATTTTGCTAAAAAAAAAAAAAAAAATCATTTCCATTTTTATTAATATTGTATAAATTATTAAATGCTTTAAATTTAAATTGGGCATGGACGCTTGCATAGATTTGTTCATGTTTAATTACATTTTTGTTTTCATATGTGATTAAAATATATAGACATTCGGTAAATAATGATATCTTACGTTGAATATCTAAAATGTATTTATCCGGGTGTCTTTTTAGTTATTGGTGTCAATGCGGCATCTTATGATGAATGCCATTGGGTTTCTAGTGAATTCCCTCTGCAATTACATCAATGACTTTATATTTTGATCATTTATGTTTATGTTGAAATGTTTTTGAGCGTGTAATCTATGTAACCAATCTATACTCAACATTAAACAACAAACTTTTATAAATCCATCTGTGCAAATTTATATAAATGTTAAATTTAAGTCGGGTATGAATGGCTACATAGATTTGTAAAGTTATATTAATTAATTAGGGGAGGGTAATCTTAGGTTATTTGTTTCGTAGTTAAATTGGGTCAATGGATTGGATATATCGGTGTAATTAGTAGATGTAGTATGAGGTTTGCTACGTGCAGAATCGCTGTATATGCTGCACAACCCTTTTTGCCTATGGATGGGATTGTAAGTCGGCAAAAAGGACCGCAGTCCTTTCCTATGGAGTTTTTATTTTATTGTTCTTCTTGCCATACACATGTAACATTCCTGTATTGGACAAGAGTCAATGTCTTCTCTAACTATACTGTTCAGATGTACATTCCTGACAGTACAGTATATTAGTGCTGTTGTATTTTCATGCTACATTGAATACATCAATATATCAGATGGATTGATGCCGGTTTGACTGCGAACTTTTGGCCTAAGATTAAATAAGAGATAGAATATTTTCTTTTCAAATGCAAATCTATGTAGTCAATTCATACTCGATGATTTTAATAAAAAAATATTAACTTCATTTATACTCGACAATCTTAAAATAGGTATAAATTTCATCTGTGTGGATGATTTAAAATCTTAAAATAATAATTTAAATTAAAAGGTAATATTAAAATCTAAATAATAAATGTTATTCCTCAAATTTAAAATGATTATATATGTGCGTAAATAAATATTGTTTGTGTATTAATTACTGGCAGTGGCTTATTTTATTTTTTGTATCTGCCTACTTTATAAATTTTTCTAGGTTCAAATGCCTAGATGGCGCCCTTGTAGTGAAGATACGTTAAGTCTCTTAGGTACGCGCTGTTAAGATCCCACTATATTTATTTTAGACCATTAGTTCAATGTCACTAGCTTAGCAGAGTAGCAGAGATTTATATTTATAAATTCTTATCTAAGACTATTTTCGATATTAAACAAAGAATAAAATAAGCCACTGCCAGTAATTAATACACAAACAATATTTATTTATGCACATATATAATCATTTGACTGTAATTAACTATAGAGTACATTTACCCACATTTACATAGATTGGGGGTTGATGAGCACCTTGTCCTGGATCTGTTACTGAGTGTTCAGTTGTGTCTCGGAAAATGAAATCCAATTGGCCTTTATTGATGGATCTGCAAAAAATAAATTTGTTTGGAGCAGCGGAAGAATTCCATGTTTAATGCCATAATTCTTCAATGGTAGATTCTTCTTTAAATATTCAAAAAAAGATATCTTGATTAGAAATGAATCTTAATGGGTGAAACTACATTTTGCCTTATAATCCGATCTGATTAACTTTATATAATTTTCTGTGAAGCAACTTCTCTTTGATATCTGGGAAAGGAACATATTAAAGAACAGGAGGCCAGGAGTTTAGAGTGGTAATATTTTCTCCAAATAGGGGCACAGTGTTCATTAGCAGAATATACTAGTATTAAGAAAGCTGTTCATAAAGAATTTGCATCCCAGAAATTAAGTTAATCTAAACTTAGCTAAATGAAAAAATGTTAGATTACAATCCAAGGTTATTCCTAAATAGCATAAGATAGGATTGTGTTTCACCTATTATTGCAGAATGTTATATTCAGATTATGAGATGATTCCTTGGTATTTAAATAAAAGTTTGAGTGTATTGTCTTCATCGGATTAGAAATAAAACCCATTGCCTTTGAAAAAAGGTTTCCAATCATTTCTTATCGTTACTGAGAAGTTTTTCTATTTAGAAATGGATCTTTACTGCAAAGTCAAAGCAATATCATCAGTACAAATGATTTTCCTGCATTTTGCTTCAGGAAAATCAAATTTCACATAAAATGAGAGAACCGAATCTTGCGGAACCTTGTAGACGATCATTCTATCAAATTTGGAATATCATTTAGAATCACTTATATTTGGAGAACATATTGCCAAATAAAATGTTTTTATAATTTGAGAATTTTAGAAACTTTTAGCAAGACCATTTTCCCAAACAGAATCATAAGCTGAGATTAGATCGATAAAGAACACATTCATTTTTAATTTATTTTAAGTCTTCTATAAATGCGAGTTGTTAAAAACAAAACTTCATATTCTGTTTTGTGGATAAATGATTCAGTTATCAGTGATATTCTTATTAATATGATTCTTTCAAAAGCTTGTATGGAACACACAATAATAAAATGGGGTGATCATTTTTTGAATCATTGCTAGGTTGATTTGTATTTAAGATTGCTACAGTTTTGCTTATATGCCAAATTTTTAGAATTGTTCTGTATGCATAATGTTCCTGAATAGTTTTGCTAACCATGCTTTTGTTCTAAATTTTTTAGAAACTCTGGAAATGTGCTACCTGCTCCAGGAGTTTTTCCTGGTTTAAGACAATCAAGGACAAATACAAGTTCACAAACATCTATATATTTTACCATATTGGTATCAATGGAACATTGTGAAAGAGAAGCTTGCAATTCTGCTCAAATGATGACTTCCTTTATTCTATTAATATTGGCTTTAGAGATCTGATATATATGGTTGGCAACCCAATTATCAGTAACAATGGTAGCTCCTTTAGAAGTTCTTTTACATCCACTAAGTTTTGCAATTCTATTCCAATGATAATTTCCTTCATTCTATCAATCTTGGCTTTAGAGGTCTGATATATATGGTTGGCAACCTCATTACCAGTAACAGAAGTAGTTCTTTTAGAAATTCTTTTACATCCATCAAGTTTTTATAAAAGTGATTAGGCCTTATGACTAGATCTTGTAAAGTTTTACTTCTCCATAGACTCTCTCCACTTTACTTTTCTGGCACCACCAGATAATTTTATAAGTTTGTCAACAATTTCTGGATCATTGTAAGATGGTTAAACCTATCATAAGAGGGAAGTAGAGAGATTCTATTAATATTCTTTTCAAAATATCCATAAGAGGGAAGTAGAGAGATTCTATTAATATTCTTTTCAAAATATCCAATACATAAACCAATTAGTTTTCCTTAAATTTCATCTTGGAACAGAACAATTTTCAATTATAGGAATGTGAATTCCAAGAGTGTTTAGTTTAAGTTTATGTTACGGAGGGAGAGGAGTTATATGCCATATCAGAAAATTAATAGATATCACATGATAACCATTTCTTATGCTTGCTTATAACTGTTATTAAAACAGACAAAACTCTCTATATGTATTGCCACTTAGTGCAAGCCAGAGTAATCAATGGATGCCAGAAGGCTTCTGCATAAAATCCCCATCTACTGCCTACTCATCCAATATCCCCAGACTAGTTTCTGGTTTGTGGCCTTCATCAGTGAAAAGCCTTGGATCTGAGAGAACTGCATCTAGATATTAGGATCTAATGCAACTCTCCAGCAGCCATCTTTTATCCCTACTTAACTACACAACTAAGAGTGTTAAATTGAAAACATATTTTCAATCCAAGCTCATTAGCTTATATAGTCATATAGGTCTGAACTCAGTTCAGTACCTATACATTTTGGTGTCTTTGGTTAATATGATAGTGATGGATATGGTTATTAAAGAACCAAAGATACCAAAATGTATAGGAACTGAACTGAGTTCAGACCTATATGACCATATAAGCTAATGAGCTTGGATTGAAAATATAATTTTTTCAATTTAGAACTCATAGTTTTGTAGTTAAGTAGGTATAAAAGGTGGCTGCTGGAGAGTTGCATTAGATCCTAATATCTAGATGCAGTGCTCTCAGATCCAAGGCTTCTCACTGATGAAGGCCACAAACCAGAAACTAGTCTGGGGATATTGGATGAATAGGCACTAGATCGGGATTTTATGCAGAAGCCTTCTGGCATCCATTGATTATTCTGGCTTGCACTGAGTGGCAACACGTATAGAGAGTTTTACCTGTTTTAATAAATTAATAGATAAAGGTAAATTAATTTTTTGTCAAAACAAAACATAAATTGTTTCTTTTCTTCATCTGTCCCAATGAAATTTTTTGTTTGCTTGGCATCTTAAAGTAAGTCCATATTATTTAAATTCATCCATTCTAAAAGTTGACAGCCATGAGAATTGAAATCTTGAGAATTGAAACCTTCTGTAGATACAGGTGTAGGAAGATCTGGAAGAAGATAAGAGCCAGTTTATATTGGGAGGTTTGGAACCATTGAATACATAAAAATTATTTATACAAATTGTAATTGCAACATCATTTAAACTATGTTCAATGGAAGTTTTTGCTTTAAAAATGATTTAAAACAAAAAATATCCCATAGCATGTTTACAATGCTTTCTATCAGTAATCAATGTAAATTCGGGAATTTTTAAGAAAATACACATTATTAGAAGAATGATGAGTCTCCTGAAATCTCATTCTGAATAATTAATTTATGGAGGATTTTCATGTTTGATTTTGACATATTCTCAATACTGAGTTGAAGAAATTTTGTTTCCTAGGTGAGAAGAGATTGCTCCGTAGACATGACAACTAGACTTCATCTTCATGAACTCCGAGTTAAGGACATCAAATAATTGTGTAATACTAATGAGCCCTCTATTGTAAAATCACAACTTAATTAGAATGGACATATAAAACAAACAGGAAAAACTCTATACGTATTGCCACTCAGTGCAAGCCAGAGTAATCAATGGATGCCAGAAGGCTTGTGCATAAAATCGCCATCTAATGCCTACTCATCCAATATCCCCAGACTAGTCTCTGGTTTGTGACCTTTGTCAGTGAGGAGCCTTGGATCTGAGAGCACTGCATCTAGATCTTAGGATCTAATGCAACCCTCCAGCAGCCACCTTTTATCTCTACTTTAACTACAAAACTATGAGTCTTAAATTAAAAACACTATATTTTCAATCTAAGCTCAGTAGCTTATATAGTTATAGGTCTGAACTCAATTCAGTACCTGTACATTTTGGTGTCTTTAGTTCTTTAATAACCATAGCCACCACTATCTTAATAGGCAGGACTGGTTTTAAGCCAATAAACATCACATGATCACCATTTCTTACGCTTGCTCATAACTGTTATTAAAACAGGCAAAACTTTCTATACATATTGCCAGTAATCTGAGATATTAGAAGAGTAGGCACTAGATGGGGATTTTATGCACAAGTCTTCTGGCATCCATTGATTACTCTGGCTTGCACTGAGTGACCATATTATAAGGAGAATTTTGCCTGTTTAATAATTTATGAGCAAGCATAAGAAGTGGTGATCATGTGATGTTTATTGGCACTATAAATGAACAACACAAGACTTCCTTAAAAGTTTTGTAGAGAACTTGGAAAATGGTTTTCATGATAGAAATAGACCCCATTTACTTTATAAGGATTATTTCAGACATTCTAAAAAAGTGCAATGTTGATTCTTTCCATTGGGAAGATATGGCAGATGATAGAACTCATTAGAGCAATTAAGTAATGTTGAAGTCCTTCAGAAAGAAAAGTTTTATACAGAAATTAAAAGATAGCATTGTACAAATAAACAGAAAAATGGATTAATACATTCTACATGTGGATATATGGTTCAGAGATTGATTTGTACACTCATCACAAAATTCAATCTTTAGAATAGATTTTTAAATTTTTATCTTATATTCTTGGAGTTAGAATGGCCATACTCATTTATAAGTGGCTACTAATAATAATGACAATTCCAACTCACATTGATGGTGATAAAAAAATAATAGAATAAATTGCTTCTGTTAATTACTGAATCATTTGATGCTGTTTGGATCACACGATCACCATTTCCTATACTTACATAAGCTGTTAAAACAATGACAAACTCTATACAGTAGTGGCATCTAGTGCAAGTCATAATAATCAACAGATGAGTAGGCACTAAATAGGAATTTTGTACACAAACCTTTTTGCATTCATTGTTTACTATAGCTTGTGTAGTCACTACTGTATGGAGAGTTGTCACTTTTTTAACAGTTTGTGTAAGCATATGAAATGGTGATTATGTGATGTTTAGTGGTTTAATACAATTCATTCCCATGGGATGATGGTGATTATGGTTATTAAAGAATCAAAGATACCAAAATATATAGATACTGAACTGTGTTCCAATCTATATGACTATACAAGCGAGTGAGCTTGGATTGAAAACATTATCATGTTTTTAATTTTGACTCATAGCTTTATAGATAACTAAAAAGATGACAGCTGAGGGCTGCATTAGATCCTTAGATCTAGGTGCAGTGATCTCAGATCCAAAGCTCCTCACTGATAAAACCCATAGGCCAGAAATTAGGCTGGGGATATTGGATGAGCAGGCACTAGATAAGAGATTTTGTGCACAAATCTTTTTGCATCCATTGATTACTAAGGCTTGCACAAGGTGGCACTATTTTCTGAAAAGTTTGTCACTAAGTCATTTTCTAACTTCATTCTGATAACCTTAAAACTATTAAAATTCATAAACTGTATATAGGTTATTTGTGAATTCAGCATCCATAGAGATGCGACATCTAGGGTTTTTATTACTATTAGACTAACTAGGTAATAGCATAGATCTCCTTGAGGGATTAAATGGCTCTTTAAGAGGCACAGTTTTATGCAAATCTGTCGTTTTGCAAAGAGTCTGATTGATTTTTATTTGTTCCTGCAATTTAAAATGGAGCAATATCATATTTTGAGTTTTTTATTTTTAGCTACTAAACCTTTTAAAAATCAAAGTCGAAGGGTTTTTTGAAGGGGAGGGGGGCATCCCTAGTATCACTTATTTGACCAGTCGTGAGGCCTATATCGATTGTTGTTTTTTTTTAAAAAAAATAATAAACATTGTCTCTCATTTGACTAACCTAATAACCAAGCATATATTATTGGGGAAGTTAATATGGTTTTATCAATTAACCCAACTAAACAAGTTACATACTAGATGCAAAAAAAGATTTAAGGATATAGGTTAAAAAAAAAAAAGTTTTTTATATAAATTATCCACAATAGGGTTAAGACTCTTCCAACGCTACCTCAATAAGGACTACAATAAAGGAGATAATATTTATTAGCTTTATTATAATTTTTATTTATTTGCTTGCAGTTGCAAGGTAGTAAGATTTGAATATTTTTACGTCTTAGTTTTAACCTTTAATCAAGTTTTTTATAGATACTGTACTTATTTATTGATTAACGTTCAGATGGATTGGTTACAGGTTAGCTACTTGATAGAAAAAGCCGGAGCCTTTGGAAAAGAAACGGATTTGAAATTCCAGATCGTAGACATGAGAGGCGGGCGCGCTATCTCTGGACCCACGAAGTCACAGGATTATAATTTCTTTCAGCGAATGCCCTTATAATCAAATTGTTAAATCTCCCCCACCTCCAATTTTTAACGAAAAACTTAGGGAATTTAATATTAAATTAAATAGAAGTTTCAATATAATTTTAATGCGGCAGTGAACGAAAAACTCTTATCTTTCTAAAATTACTATTGATAATAATGTTTATAGATCATAAATGCTTGGAGAGACAATGAGTAACCTAGTCTTAATTACAACTGATTTTTTATTACTTAATTATTTTTTAAACAAAAATTAAAAAAAAAAAATACGGTGTGAAAACCTACATTTGTAAATAATAAGTTAGTCCCGACTATTAATATTCATACGCACTATAGTTACCGGTATTTTAGGAAATGTTGAACATGGGCATTGATGTGAAATAAGGAAGTTTTTCCCATTCGCCTAAGTGTATTTTTATGCATACAATCATTTCTTATGACAAACGCTCTGTTTTGTTATTTTCAATTGCGCTTCCTTACAAAACCAATTTACGTTGAAGTTCACTGGTTGTAATTTGAAAGTTAAATTGTACCATCTACGTCCCCCTCTTTTTTTATATATTACAATTGCTGTATCATATTTCGAAGATTTTGTTTTTGCGTTCAAATGACTTTTTCCGCTTTAATGTACAGGTCTCGTTTCTTTCAGCGCAAGCATCGCGTACATCCAGCTGTGATTTCATCATGCTTTTGGGTGCAAGGAAGAATAATCCGGCGATTATTGAGGGCGTGTTAATGTTGGGTAGAATGCCTCTGAATATAATTTTTAGACTGGTTGACATTCTTTTCTTCATGTCAATTTTTTTTTAAAAAGGAATGGAGATGAAGTTGCAGTTTTAGTATGCAGTTCTCACATTTGAACTAGTTACATTACAATATTTGATTGAACAAATTTAATACGATATAAATAAGTTTTCATTACGTCAGAATCACATGATTGAAGAAAACGCCACCAAGCGAAAAATAATTTTTAAATTTCTAAAGAAAAATAAAATTGTAGTTACGATTCATCAACTAGGTAAAAAAAAAAAAAGGGTTATTATTTTTTTACTTACATTTCAATGAAATATTTACATCATTATTTTACGATGCAAGAAGGAGGAATAAATTTATGTGTACGTTGCTATTTCTGTTTTATTTTTCTTCATATAAATAAACCACAAATATTCTATGAACCGGATTCGAATTTACATTCAAACTGATGTACATCCAAACATTGTTATATGAGCACTGGTATCGAATAATAGTTAATACATTTTATTTAAATACAAACACATAAATACATGCATTTTTTTTTACTTTCTAGAAAATCAGATGTAATCTAATATTTCTTTATAAATTTAATTAAACAAATCGCAGATCCATAAACACGCTCAAGATTATAAACGAAAAACATTCATCCTATTTACTAAGTGATTAATTTACAATGTATTGTTATAAAGAATTAATAAATCTTTCGATAAATAAATAAGGCTATGTAAAAACTGACTAAAACCAATAAATTATTAAATTTATTAAAAATCTATCGGAGGAGATTAATATTGTCTCATATATAAACGAATTGAATGTCCAATAAATAAAAGTATATAAATTTGTATCCATTAGAAATACACTAATTAAGAAGCATTAAAGGCCGATATGAATGTAATTAAAAACTTTTAATAATTGCCAATAAATATTTGTTAATTAAAAATATTTCTTGACACAATGGAAATTGAAAACATGATTAAAAACACTAATGGGAAATGCAAAAATGATAACGGTCAAGAATAAAGCCTGGATTGCCAGAGGTGAAAAGGCGGATATAAATAGTTTGAACAACAAAGTTGCATGGTTCTACTTCCAGTGACTTACCAAGTGGACGGTTGCAGAGAGACGGAAGTTAGTATAGCTGAAAGAAGCTTAAGTGACGGTGCAGAACTCTAGTACGAAAATGTGTTCGCGAACAGCAGCCGAACAGGGCCAAAGAGGTTGGGAAACCGAGACCGGAGGAAACCATCTAGTAAGCCGCCAGTCCTGAAGTGCGTCATGGGAAGTGAACCAAAGTGAACTATATATATATTGTGCTTGTGTGTAGTGATAACTTTTCGTTATTTATTATTTTTCATCATTTATTTGTTGTTTTTATTTATTGTTTTATTTTTTGGTATTCTTAGTGCTTGTATTTCGAATACGCAAGTATAATCATATACATTTGTATATATTATTGGCAGTACAAATAAAATAAGCTAATTAAATAAGGTTAATTAAAGACCTAAAAAAAAATTTAAAAATCTTTTTAATCAACATATCTGAAAACAAAGACTTCAGAGTGAAAAGAAACTATTCAATATGTGTATATCCAGAGAATTCCGCAGTTAAAATAAGAGCAGATAGAAGATCTCACACAGACAGAAGAGCAGGAATGATTAGCATGTAAGGAGATCATCTATGTGAGTCTGAACACCATAAATTATAAAAATAGACTAAAGAATGTGTAAAAGTTGTCCCTATCTATTTTTTACTGCATGGACCTCTGGGCATATTAAATAATAAAAACCTATGTACAGTACATATTTCGTATAATTTTATTCTATTTGCTTTCAGAATGATTATGTTGTAATTTAATATCTATGGTTCACATGTTAAAATGGGTTGATTAGAAAAGAGTTATGTTTATCCATAGTCATAATACTTTAATCATCGCATTAAGGTTTCACTAAATCTCATCCAATTATCATTTCATCATCCCAATGAAATCAAAACTAGTCTGCATAAGAGTAGTTAAAATAATTGATAACTGTGGTCTGGTCATATCATTTGATCCAGTAAAAAATCCGAACCTATATGGAAAAAGTGATTTGGTGCCCATGAAACTGAGAATGGTGTAATAAAGTGAACACATGCAAAAAGATAAACCCTAGTTATAATTAAACCTATTGAAAAAAAAAACTTTTTAAAAAAAATAATGGTATTGATCAAGCGGATTCAAATAATGAATTTCAGATAAGCAATCCTAAAGACTGGAATTGATATATAGCTTGCACTAAAAATTTGGCTTATGGTTTTTAAAATTAAGGATGCTTAACATCATGTGACTTTCTTAACTCTATGATAAGCCTGAATAATCGATGGTTAACTATATGGTAAAACTAGTTGTAGCGATACTCTTAAATGGCTAAGGAGGCATTGAGATAGTGACAGGTTATTAGATGAAAATATAATTACAAATTGAGTGACTTTTTTAGTCTCACTCCATTATCACATGCAGTTCATCTTCATCTTAGAAACAGATGGTAGGTGAAAGAGGATGTGATGCACTGTGACTTCTCCTTAAATGGAGTCAGGAATCTCTTAGCAACTATACTCAAAGAAACCTGTTAGCCACTTTACCTTCTCGTTTCATTCCCCATCCTAAGTTTTCCCATAATCTGCTCCATCCCATTTCCACAGCATAATCTTTGTCAATTCTATGGCTTTATATCTAAATCTCCCTTATCTTTTCCCAAACCCAGCATAAAAACCAATAACCCACTATTTGTATAATCACTTTGTTCATATTTATTCTTCCATAACTTCATTATCTGTACCCTTTTTGCTTTCAAGCATTTACATTCAATTAACAGATGCCTAATATTTTCTATGCCTTCCTTACACAATTTGCAGACTAAATCACACATATTATTTCATTTACATGTATATTCTCTTGTTGCTAAAGATCCTGTTTGAGTCTTAAATAATAAACTACTTTCCTTGCTATTATCATAAATTAACTTGCACCTAATGTTCCATTTACTTCTATATATATTTAAACTCTTTTTACTCTCCATACTAGTTCTCCATCTCTCCAACTCCCTATTCTTTATTAATGCATCTATTCTTTTATCCCATTCCTTATCACTATAACACTCAACAATCTTCCTTACACCATTATTTCACCTTTTGTCCAAGTATACTGATATAAATTCTTTATCCAAATCTTTTGTATACTGCATTACTTTTCTCACCCATTTTATTGCCTGCTCTTTACTCATAACTCAATTAAATACTATTTTGGCTATTTTTATTATTATTTATAAACCTGAAACCTATCAAACATTTTTATTTTACTTTTTGCATCTCTCATATAAAAACTTGACCATCCCATTTCTTCTTGAATTGCCTCCCTTGCTGTCCACACATCTGCATCCAATTTGTGTCTTCCTACTTCCCTTTGTACTTTTTCTAAGCAATCTAATACCCCTTTACTAACACATAATGCATCATTACCATATGTTAATCCTGCTACTGCAACTCCCTTCCATATTTATTATATAAAAACACTTAATTTCTTTATCAATCCCTTTCTTTGCTTCATTTATCAATTTTTTCTCCCATTCATCCAAACAATTTTTCTGATTACTTAAGATGATTTCCAAATAATTATATCTATTCACCACACTTAACTTTATATCCCCTAATAAAAATTCTACATCTTCTCTTTACCCAGTATTAACTATCATTATATTTGATTTTTCTTCACTAAATTTAATCCCCATCTTTTTACCCACCCTTGCACATGTCCTCAGCATAACCTTCATATCTTCTCTTCTTTCTGCATACAGAAAGATATCTGCAAAAAAAAAAGACCTGACAAAGTATATACTCCCTTACTACCTATTAACGGTATCTCTATCTCTCTTCCTAATCTTTCTATTGCTCTCTCTCCATTTTACTCAAATACAACAAAAACAAAATAGGATGTGATATGATGTATTGTAGCTTCTTCTTAAACGAAGTCAAGAATCTTTTAGCAATTATGTCCAGAGAAACCTGTTAGCTACTTTATTTTACATTCCTCAGTCTAAGTTTTCCCATATTCTGCTCCATTCCATTTCCACAACATAATCTTTGTCAACTCTATGGCCTTTATATCTAAATCTCCTTATCTTTTCCCAAACCCAGCATAAAAACCAATAATCCACGTTCTATATAATCACTTTTTTCATATTTATCCATTCATAACTTCATTATATATGTCCTTTCTGTTTTCAAGCAGTTACATTCAATTAACAGATGCCTAATATTTTCTATTCCTTCCTTACATAATTTACAGACTAAATCACCCATATTTTCCCACTTACATGTATATTCACTTATTGCTAAAGATTCTGTTCGAGCCTTAAACAATAAACTACTTTCCTTACTATTATCATATATTAACTCACACCTAATATTCTGTTTATTTCTATATATATTTAAACTCTTTTTACTCTTCATACTATTTCTCCTTCTCTTTAACTCCCTATTCTTTATTAATAAATTTATTCTTTTATCCCATTCCTTACCACTATAACACTCAACAATCCTATATATAGTAGCACCTTCTGTGATCTGACTAAGTCATATGAGTATGTAAATATTTTATTTGAAGAAACTTGATTTTGTAAACACTTATCAGCCGATCCTGATTTACGCTATAAAATAGCAATCAATCTGGGGAGAAAAAATGATGCATAAATGTTTTAGAGCAAATAAAAGAATCTAAATGCTGTAAAATATTTACAATGCCAAAAGAATTAAACTAAAGTTTAAGAAATAACAGGATTGCCAGGGAAAGTTCCCTATGATTTGGCAGCGGGAACTTTCCCTGGCAGCAGAAATCAGAACTATATGTACCAACACCAAAAAAAAAACTAAACAACTTCAAACATTACTGAGGATTATTTTTTTTTATTAAAAAAAAAAAATCTGAAGAGAGACAATTTTAGGTCAAAAATGAAAATGGCAAAACTGCCTTAAAAGTTAGACCACTGAAGCAGTCCTAAAGCCAAATCTGCCTCAGAAAAAATATGTATCATAGTCTAAAGTTTATTGTTGGAGTTTAAGATTGTATATTAACAAACATGCATTTCAGATGATCTTATTAAAAAAACTTTTAAATGTTGGAACAATAGGAGATAGGTCATATCATACGGAGAGTGGGACACAAGTGACTAGCATATAGAAGCTCCCTTCTGTGAATCTGACTACACTTTCTAAAGATGGATTAGGGAATATATTTACATAATCCTGATCTTATTTTTTATTAGTAAGCCTTTAGACATAGTGATGTTATTCTATTTGTTTTTCAATATATATTTGTGATTTAGCATCCACACCATCTATAGTAAAACATTATTAGAAAGAATTTGTTATAATAGTTTCAAGTACCGCCAACTTTTATTAAATTATCATTATGTACGGTCCTGATAAAATCTAATCAATCCATATAATTATGACTGGTTGAAATAATTGATCATTGAGGGCCAATCACTTTACAATTAATCATTCTATATATACAGATAATGGATACAGAAGATCATCAATAGTGCTATGAATCTGGTTTTCCAAATTGCTCAGCTATACTTAGTAAAAATAAATAAATATAACAAACTTTTTCTTTCATTGTTAGAAACGCTTCGGCCAATTTATTACAAACAAAAATTAAAGGGACAATAACGAATTTTATATTATAAACTATATATATTATATTAATTAAATTGCTAGTATTAGAAAATGTTTGAACCTGGAGCATATATTTTATATGATTGGCTAAGATTATAAATATATATGCAAGTAAATTCAATTTTAACAAGCCCGTAAATAAATTACAGCGTACTAAATATATAATTCTAGTAATATAAACCTACTCATGGAACAATTAAGTACAAAAAGTTTACTATAATAACTCACAAGTCAGATTCCAAAAGTCATTTAAATAAACTTGCAAATAAAGCCGACTTGGTATCAATGTATTTATAAGTTGTTGTTATAATACAATAAAGATTTATATTATATTTTATTGATTATCATATAAAAATAGATTGGTATCGATACAAGAAAATGGGTGTTATTTGCAAGTTTACGTAAATGACACTTTGGGAATTTGACTTGTGAATTAGCATAATATTGTTTTTGGATGAATAGGTTTTTATATACAAAATGTCAACAATTAAGTATGTAACTACAGCAGTAATTTAGATGTATGTATATAAAGCACTTACTAATTTCAAAGAATTATAATGGATTCGAAACAACTCAGCGTAAACATTAGATTCAAGACATATAGCAGATCTAGCATTGCATTAAGTTATTAACTAATTAATGTCAAAATATGATCTATGAACTAAAATATTTCTTCCGGTTAGAAAGATATTGATGTCATAAACAAATAATCAAACGATTTGCCACTCAGGATTGTGAGATATCGGAACACCAGAATTAACAGATTAAGTCTTCAATTTGTGATCATTAGCTCCCATGTCTACCATCGAACTATGGGCTTAAACAATGCAGAGCACTGAAACATCAACTTCCATTTATTTGCAGCTTGTATTTTGCCTAATGTAAATTGTGCACATATTATTATAAAACCAGTAATCTATGTAACGTTTAATCCAAGTGTGCACAATAAAAGGTTAAGGATTTTAATAATATTAAAACATAAATAAAATTCACTGATCTTACCTTTAACACTCCATTAATTAAATAGGATACTTATAATGTAAATTGTAAAAATTCTCTTTTATAATTATGCGATTTGAAAGCCAGAGTTTCTGCTTTAATTCCGTTATATTGTTTTTCTGTCTTTTCCTCTACTAAATTCAAACATTCCTCATTCTTTTGTAGCAAATCTGTCTTAACAATGGGATGTATATCAATATTAATACAGATCTGCAATTAATTTTCCCTTTTTTCCTCACACTAAATCTTTTATTATTTTTACTATAACTTCTTATGGTAATCAAATGTTTTGTTGCTAATCACTATAATATGTTTATAAAATGGAAGAATTTATGGTACCAGATATTAGAAAGTAGTTTAATTGTAAAATATTGGAGACTGAAAAAGTAGAAGTTTCACTTAGTTCTATTCATTTATAGCTATCACACATAAACGAAGGATTAAGCTAAATATTATATTTAAAAATTACCTTTCTGTGTGTATTTTCATTTTTCCAGACATTACGTTGCCTCAGAAAAGAAGAAAATTAGTAACAATTGGATTAAGCATATTCCATTATCATTCTAAAATTTTTCGAAGGTATAATCAAGATTTCTACTTCTTATCACTCTTATCAGTGACTTGCAAATGAATATGGCCATTCCAACTCAAAAAACAATAATGATAGACTCCAATTTTGTGATGATTATATAAACCAATCTGTGAACCACAATACTGGTTCACTATTCTATTTATATATTTTTTGATGCTGAGTTTTGAGTTCTTTTGTAGAAAACATTTCTGAGAGATTTCAACAAATAGTAACTCTCCATCGCATTTTATTCTCAGTCATATCTTCCCAGTGAAACAATCGACATTTCACTTCTTTAATTAAAATATCTTTGAGATAATCATTATTACATAAACAGGATGTCTCCTACACAAAATTCATACTCAAGATTATCTATAATTTGTTTTTTAAGAAATCTATTGATTTATTCCATATATCCAGTCCAGTGAAGATGTGATTTTTTCATTGGTGGATTCTGTAGCAACAAGCGGAACATATTTATTGGTCTTATGACTTTATTGTTCGATTTTAGAAAAGGATGATAAGTAATTTTTTTCTAATGTCATTATGGTATGTTGATAAGGTGTCCAAATCTTATTTCCATATAATAAGTAAAATAATAACGCTTTGCATAATTAAATTCATTGCAATATGTACTTCACTACGATGAAATATCCTCTTTTAACTTATTAAAAGCTGCAGCGGTCTTTTGGAGAAAGTATGATATCTCAACATCTAAATACAGCTTTCCATTTAAAAAGCTACTACCATGTTTAAATTAGTTCACATACTCAAGCTGATACCTATCCAAATAAAAGTTACTGAAATTTTTCTTTCATCACTGGTCGATAAAGGATTTTTTTTGTTTAACCTTAATTACTAAACCAAAGTTTTCATATGATCACCATTTCCTACGCTTACGAAGCTGTTAAAGCAGCAGTAAACTTTCCATACAGTAGTGCCACCTAATGCAAGCCTTAGTAATCAATGGATTGAAGAATATTTGTGTATGAAATCCCTATCTAGTGCCTATTCATCCAAGTCTCCTCACTGATGAAAGCCACAAGCTAGAACCTAGTCTGGGCATATTGGATGAGTAGGCACTAAATAAAGAATTTTATGCACAAACCTTCTTGCATCCATTGATTACTAAGGCTTGCACTGGGTGGCACTAGTATATGGAGAATTTGCTACTGCTTTAAGCCAGTCTTATAGATTGCATTCAAACATTAAATATATTCTGTAGAATATCTTTTGAATTGGTAAGGATAGTGAAATTATCAGCATACTGAAAATCCAGAATCCAAGAACACAAACTTATTTTAACTTTTAATCAGCTCAAATTAAAAAATTACACTATCCAGTCCGTATCATGTTTTGATTCCTCATCCATTGAACCTTCTATAAACAGTTCCAAAGATTATTTTAAAAATAAAAAAAAACAAGTTGGAATTAGTATATAAATTTGTTTAACGCATTCATTTGTATTAATAATACTTTGTCTACTGTGAGTAATGTATAATATGAATGCATTTTAAGTAGACAGTGAAATAAAATATATTTCTTTGTTCCCAACACTTTACTAGCATTTATCTAACAACAAAATCCATATGTATAATGCTTCTTGGATTTTTCTGAAATCATAGAGTCTGTGGCAATCATTTATCTATATAGATTCGGAGTATCTAATTCAATAAATTTGTTGAAAATACTGTTGCCATAGTGATAACAATGAAATTTTACAGTAGTTACCACAAATCTTTTCTCTTTTTAATAAATTGGAATAATAAAAACATCCAAAAGATCAGGTGGTATAACTTTACGAGTCCATATATTCTTAAAAAAAAAATCCTAAATTTTGGAAGCTAACAAATCATCATCATATTTAAAACTTCTCCGGGCATCTAATCAGGATCTGCAATATCTCCACTTTTATAAATACAAAAAGCTGTTCTAACTTTAGTATGCTGGAATGAGAATATCCTTGCATTTAACATCGCTGATTTAATATTATTTACAGTGCTAGTGAGAAAAGTTTATTATCTTTTAAATAGAAATATTAGTATTTCCAGAAACTTTTGGACCATGCAGCAAGAATTGGACATATTTAATAATAAAATGAGGCTCACCATCATTGTGAAGCTGAGTATTTTAATTAGTCTTTCAAGAAAATAGTTCCTTTTCACCGACCAATAAGCCCATCCCAAAACGTTTGTAGCCTTCTACTTATTCTATTAAACTTCTTTCTTCTGGAAGATGAATATTACTAAGATTAGTTATAACAATTTTAAATCTTGACTGTTTCATAGCTACTACTACTATCCTCCATTTGGCTATTGAAGAGTTTGCATCAAATAACAGGTTGCACATCCACATACCTATATGCATATGTTGAAGTTCTGAAGAAGATTGTTGGGGCAATCGAAACTGTAAAAGAGGCTGGTAAGTGAATGGACAATTTAGTATAATATGGTAATTTATAATACCTCTAGTACTATCATTGTTTCTTACTTTACCAGTGCTACTGATACAATTATTAATATTACTTTAATGAATAATTCATCAGGCACAACAATTTAGCTATTGTATGAGACACCATTTTTAGACCATCTTTTCTAGGTCCCTTTAATTCTGTGATAAGTATTGAATCCTTAAATAGGAATACAGTATCTAAATATATCCCAAATCCAATTTCTCTTCATGACCCATTAGTGATTGTAGCGCCTTGAGCAAACTAAAACTGCCATTGTAATATACTGCGTACATATATATAGTATCTGGATAGATCCTAATCAAGTTGATGGTCTATATTTTTTAAAGAAAAAAATGAATATCCAAAAGGCTTATATATGCATATATAATAAATCTAGTCATAATAACACTTAATATCCAATTAATAGCTAATTAAAAACAAAGATAATTAAATCTTGTTTTCTTAATTTACAACCTACTTTTTTAACACAGCTATTAAACTTAAGGATGCCTTGTGTGTGTGTGTGTAATAAATAAAGAATTATATGTACATGTAGATAAGTTCAGGCTAATCATTTTATAATTATTTTTTAAAAAACAAACCACAAAATTAAATATTTATTTCAGTTCAAGATTGGTTTTAAAAAACAACTTTCTAAAACAAAAACATTTATTTTTTTCCCAAACATTTCTCTTTTCCCTTTAAAATATAATAGAAATTTCAAGTTACGACTGCTGTATATTTAATTAGCTGAAGAATGAAGGTTTGTGATTGGTTAATATATCAGAATTGTTCTAGAAAAACTACATTTTTGAACAAAAAAAGATATTTTTAAAAAATCATCTTGAAAATAAAAACTTTGAAATAATTAATATCTTACTTTAAAAAACTTTTTGAATACTGCGACATCATATCACTTGATCAATAATACTACTAATAATTAAGATTGAAAGGCATTCGTGAGTAATTTTTATACTCTTAAAAAAATCTATTATCATTCTTGAAATGAAATACCTGGAAAATTTTCATACATTATAAACAAGTGCCTCTTTAACAATTCTTCTCTTCACTCTGATTCATTTTTATACTTAGAAATCAAAAGTCAATGAAGTTATCTTTGAGAAAGCACATAAAAAATGGTATGCACTATGTATATAAATAATAAGCTATATTCTTTTTTCTGATGCTATTTTCAAAATGGCAATATGGTTGTTTTTTTTTTTTTTTTTTTAGATTTTCATAAAAACTATGTTTTACAAAAATCTTTATATAGTAAAAAAATTCATGGAGAATTCATATCGAAGATTTTTAAGCTAAACTGATAGATGCTTTCAGGTATGTCCATAATTAATTTTCACATCATCAGATTCTATATTTCAAATGTTAACATTACAAAACTTTATTTGTAATATTGCGAATGCATTTTATTCTTCGTACATAAACTAAAATTGGTACGCATTCTCCCATCAATAATTGTTTTAAAACCATAGATGGTTCATCTATAGTTAGAACTTATTCTTTAAATAAGCCAACAATTATTAACTATGCCTAAATTGGGGTTTGAACTTGTTATAAGCCTGATTTTTAAAGTGGATATTACATGCACAAATTCAATTTATATATCACAGGGAAGGGAAAGTTTCTCATTTTTAATTACCTATGTCACCAAATTTTATTAGTTTATAATTGAAATAAAGTCCTTGTTTTTAATTCACCTTCGAGAAATGGTAAGTTTTAAATTGCACATTACACAAAAAAGTGAAGCTTAGTATTATTATAAGAATTATCAGGCTTAGTGCTTTCAGGGAACTTAGATCTCCATATTCATAGCCTATCTTGGGAATGTCAGCTTACATTGAGATTTTTAGCGAAGCTTGGCAGTAATTTATGCAAAATTTATTCAAATTTTCTTTCATATAGACCACTTTCTGGAGATTGCAAAGCATGATTCTTTTCGGGTTATTGCGTAGTTGTCCTTTGCAATGAAGCATGCCTTCTTTATTTTTCATTTTGTATCATTATCTCAGTGTCCTAGCCAAAGTGTGTGCAAACACGTGGCCTGTTGATTTTTAATGCTCAAAGAATATGGATTTGTTTTCAGTATTGTTTAGAGCTCTCCTGTATAAATAGTGATGTTGAGATGTTCTGGTGGTGATGTTACCAGAGGTCTCTCCATAATATGCTGCTCTACATCTATTGGTTGGGCATGAAATTTTATAAACTGCTTGGGCTATTTGATCGGAGGATATTTTGTCTTTGGTATTGTTTATCAGTCTGTTTGTTGGATTTATAGATGTAATAATTAATAATATATATATATGTAATATTGTGGAACATCTATTCTTCACATGTACTAAAATTGATGCTTCCACAATATTAAGATATATAAATCACCATATTATTAATTATTACATCTACATAAATAGATAAAATTCAGTGTCACAAGTAGTTAAAAATTAGAAATCTCCCCCCCCCCCCATAAAATATAAATTGAATTTGTGCAAATAATATGCAGATTTAAAAATCACACTAATAGTAAAATTCAACTCTAATTTAGACAATCAATAATTGTTGGTTTATTTAAAAAATAAACTCTAACCATAGGTGAACTACCTGTGGTTTTAAAATAATTATTGATGGGAGATTGTGTTAATTTTAGCACATATGAAAAGTAGTTGATTCTACAATATTACAAATATTTAAATCGCTATGTTATTAATTATTAAAACTTACATTTTTATATAAATGACCTTCAGTTTGAGTGATATTTTTGTTCCAAATATAATTATTTAAGAATAAGAAAACGGTAGACTTCCCAATTAAACAACTAATATGTCTAAATGCTCTGAAATGCAGGCAGTGGTGAAGTAAGTTCAAATTGTAATATTAATTGGCTGAACGTTTTCAAGAAGTTTTATTTTCTCATAATCATAGCAAATAGGTTGTGTGCGCACAGTAGAAAATGTATGTGACAAATATTTAAATATATACAAAGTGGATTAGAAGGTTCAACGTATTGGAGAAAAGCATGCTTCCTCCCGGTTTATAGTGTAGGTGTTGTTGTTATTTATAAACAAATTTATTACTAAAATTAATTTTTAACATAACTAAAAGAACAAATACATTATAAAAGTATTTATTTAAGAAAATAAAAAACAAGACTTATTATTTATATTAATAAGAATAATGTAATATTTTTCTTTACCACTGATGTAAGTTTTAATACTTGTAAAACATCAGATAATTATAAAAATGCATATATTTTATACCTATTGAACAATAACATCTTTTAAATGATGGAAAAACAATGTGAAAAACAAAAGAATTACTTGTACAATTGCTTCTGCTTGACAAATAAAATATTAAAAAGTGACAACATTTTGAAAAAAATTAGTCATTTAACCTTTAAACTGTATATTTTGCTGATAAAATATATAATCTTTACCAAACATTTTAAAGTATTTACTGCAAGATTTTAACAGCAATTCAGACCATCCAATTGCTATCTGAGGTATTTAATATCTGGTGAAGTTAAGCAAAAGTACAGTTCTGAGGTAAAACAGAATTTGCCAGGAAAAAGTTAATAATTACATTTTTATATTACAGCAAAATAAATTATCTCAATGTAAAATTATATTTAATTATAAAAGGGAAATTAATTTTCATCATCATCATCAACCACTATCATTCCACTGCAGGATGAAGGTCTCTCCAACTTCAATCCATCTTCTCCGATCTTTAGCTTCTCTTCTCCACATCACCCTTGCACACTTTATTTCATCCATCCATCTCACACGTGGTCTCTTTCTGGGTCTTTTACAATCTCTTGGAATCCAGTTTAAGATTTCAATTGTCCATCTACTATCATCTCTTCTAGCAATATGTCCAGCCCAACTCCACTTCAATCTTTTAATTTTTTCAATGAGGTCAGTAACACCTGTTTGTTCTTACCCATGCATTGCATTTTCGATCTCTTCTTGTTACTCCCAACATGTATCTCTCCATACTTCTTTGAGTGGTCTTAAGTCTCTGTATTGTTCTTCTATTAAGTGTCCAAGTCTCAGATCCATAAGCAAGAACTGGTAAAACACATTTGTTAAAAACCTTCCTTTTCAAACATATAGGGGTAGAACCTTTTAGTATCAAGTTATTTCTACCAAAAGCACTCCAACCAAGTTTAATTCTATGATTAATTTCCTCCATTATGTTTCTATCTGTATTAATAATCTGACCAAGGTATTTGTAACTGTTAACTTCTAATTCATCATAATCAATCTTTATTTTCACATTTTGAGCAAATCGATTAAACGTTACTTTAATCTTTTTAACATTTATCTTTAGTCCTACTTTCATCAGATAACTCCTGCAAGTAGGAAAGTAGGACTAAAGATAAATACTTTTTAATACAATATATACACATACATATATATGTGTAAAAATTTCCTGTGCATTAATCACCTCAAACATTAAGAAATTTTCACCTTTTTGAATTGCTGGTTTTGAAATGTGGGCTCTAAATGCTTATTCACAGAAGGTTTAGCTGAAAATTTCTTAATGTTTGAGGTGATTTGATATATGTGTATAAAATGACCAAATTCAATTAGTAATTTAATTTTGTTGCCATCTTTATCAATGTTATTAAATAAATTTTGTTAAGAAATAAATACCCTAAATGGATGTTTTCTACTTAGGACAGATCCTGCTGAAGCAATGAAGTACACTAAATTTTACCAAAAAAAATCCCAAACTATTAATAACTGATAAGTAATCTTATAGGTCATTTTATTGAAAATTATATGTAGAATAATTTTAAATAATCAAAAAAGCTCTTATTTGAAAACTAGCATCAAAATTTTAATTTATCAGTAAATTTAAAATATTTTTTTTTTGATTTTATAATTATTTTCTCAGTTTTATTCTTTTTTATACTATTAATTTCATGGATTACTTAATATTTTTATGTAAATGAGATTTTAATATTAACTGAATATCTTCTTAAATAAATTAATTTGTGTGCATATACCATACTGCTTAATTTTATTCAATTGTGCTTAGGAAAGAATAAAGTAATTTCTATGAGATTATGATTATTATTGGCATCAGTTTTGCTATTTATAGTATAATTTCACTTGACATTCTATTCCTGAAAATTGTACCGATGGAATTAATATCATTTATATATTTTCTATTATTTTTGTTAAACAAACAATTGGTCCATTAATATTTGTTTATAAAGGCATTTATACTTGTCTCTTAGTCTAATTAGGTTTCATTTTAATTACATCATAAAGGTCCTTTTCTGAATTTTCATGATTCAAATATCAAAACAGCATTTAGTTTTATATATGAATTTTATCTCATACATGATGCTAGCTTACATCAATTACTGAATGAATGTATCAAGGTTAGACTGTTAGCTGGTAGAGGTTAAGGATCTTCATTTAAGTAATTTTAATTGCTGGCACCTGGGCAAAAATAATATATTATCACTATTAGCATCATACTATTAAATATTTTACAAGGACAATTTAATGGCACCAGCCTACTAAAATGCATTTAAACTAAGTGCTATCTCATTTATTACAGAGAAGAAAAGTAGTACTTATTAATAATTTAAATATTGGGATCTTTCAAGGAGAAAATATATGGTTCGATCCTGAAAAATCTTCATTATATCCTTGTGATCAGCCATTCACAGGGAACATTCTCTTCTTTATTTACTTTTGTCGCAACTTACCTTCACATTTCTCACAAGTCCTAGAGAAATTATATAATTTGTTTGATAATATGAATGGCCAATTTACTTAACCATGAGTTTAGTTTGGTCTTATGACTAGAATCATCAATCTTGAGATATTACTTTATCTAATATCTTTCCAAGGATACAGTTGAATCTATAAGCCATATACCCAGATACATCTTTCAATAGCTATGTTATATATAGTAGAGTATAAAGGATAAATATCACATTACCTTAATTATAAATGACTTTTGATCCTAGGCCCCACCTGCTATGCCTATAAACTGAGGTACGAGTCTGCAAAAAAAAAATTAGATTCCAAATAGGTTTAAGATATTTCTTTTAGTCAACAATAATCAACTCAATTAAGCATACCATAATGGTTAGAATATAAGCACTTAGCTGTTCTTAGAAAGGCCAATAATGATAAATAAGCCTAGGGGTATCTGGCAACTCTGACATTAATTTGATTATTCAAGCTTTATATTAATGATTATGGTAGAATAATATACAATGGACGTTGCTGTTAAATGCAGATATTAAACTGGAAATCACATGTTTACTTTTAATATACTACCTGAAGAATTGAGTTATATGCTTTTATCTAGAGGGAATTTGATGGGTGTCTCTATCATTGATCACATGCCATTGATATTATACACTATTCTAATAATATTTTTCAGAAATAGCAAATGGTAATCAATTTATTTAATCAAAAAATATCACCCAACAAATCTTCTTATCAGATATGAAAAGATGGTAGTTGTGGGTCGATTTTTTTTTTTTTTGTCATTTTTCAGCCACTTTGGTAAATAAATTTATCACTTGCAGGTTTCAGGCTGGTTGTTGATGGTGTCGCAGCACGACCTGATGGTGGCAGTACAGTCTCTCCTCAACTACCAGATTTGATTGTAGAAATCCAGCCATCTTATAGCGCTATAGATTTTCAAAACTTTTTTAGACTACGGATTATCATTTCATCATTTTCAATCATAATTGATCCACTGCAGAATGAAGGTCTCTCCAACTTCAATCCCTCTTCTCTGATCTCTAGCCTCTCTTCTCCACATCAACCCAGCACATTTCATTTCATCCATCCATCTTACATGTGATCTCTTTCTGTGCTTTTACAATCTCTAGGAATCCAGTTTAAGATTTCAATTGCCCATCTATTATCATCTCTTCTAGCAATATATCCAGACCAACTTGTTTTTTAATTCTTTCAATGATGTCAATAATACCTATTTGTTTTCTCACCCATGTATTATGAAAAGGCATTTGATTCTATAAGCGTTTCTTTAGTGATTAAAGCATTAGAGCATCAAAATATAAACTCATGATACTGTTATATTCTGAAGAATATTTATAAAAATGCAACAGCAACAATTAGATACATAAAGATACTAAAAAGATTCATATTGAGAATACATGATATTGTGATTCCATATCTCCAAAAATTTTTACAGCAGTTTTCCAAGAAGTATTTTGTGGATTAAAATGGGAAGCTAAGGGAATAAAAGCAAATGGAGACTATTGAAGTCATCTAGGTTTTGCAGATGATGTATTGTTTTTACAAATAATGCTTTAGAGTTTCAGGAAATATTGCAAGAATTATCAGATGAAAGTAAGACTGTAGAACTAAAGGTAAATGTTATCTCCAAAGCTTTTTACAGCAGTGCTGCAAGAAATATTTTGTGTCTTAAAATGGGAAGCTAAAGGAGTAAAAGTAAATGGAGATTATTTAAGATGATGTAGTTGTTTTTGCAAATAATGCTTCAGAGCTTCAGGAAATGTTGCAAGAGTTATCAGATCAAAGTAAGAAAGTAGGACTAAAGGTAAATGTTAAAAAGACTAAAGTCATGTTTAATGGATTTTCTCAAAATATGAAAATAAAGATTGACTATGATGAATTAGAAGAAGTTAACAGTTACAAATACCTTGCTCAGATTATTAATACAGATGGAAAAATAATGGATGAAATTAATGATACAATTAAACTTGGTTGGAATGCTTTTGGTAGAATTAACTCAATATTTTAAAAAGAAATATGCCTATGTGTTTGAAAATGAAGATTTTTAATACGTGTTACCAGTTCTTACTTACAGATTTGGCCATTAAACAGCAATACAACGACTTCAGTTCACTCAAAAAAGTATGGAGATATATGTTAGGAGTAACAAGATCACAGACTATGGATTTTTTCTCATATTTCAGGAAAGAAAATTTTTCTGCTGAAGATATAAAATACCAAATTAACAGAAAAATGCCCAGGATGTCCTATATAGAACACATTTATGATTCACAGATTAGTCATACAAAACTCATTTCTAGAGCAGTTTTTTCTTTCCCTCTCCTTTATTTCTTTTTGGGATTAGAATTGCCATAATCATTTTTACAAGTGACTGTTTATTATTATTGCTGATATACTATTCACTTTTCTCTTTGAGTAGTATTTTTAATGACATCACCATCTTCAGTCTCTATAATATTAAAACAGGCAAAACTCTCCATACATAAGAAATGGTGATCATGTGATGTTTAGTGGTCTTTATAATATTTGTATTTTTAATGTTTTCTTTTGGATACTCTCCCCCCTTGGAGTTGTCACTTACTATTAGCTTTGACCACTCCTGCCATTTGCGTTTCCAAAGTTCATTCTAAAATTTTTATTTCCTGTAAAACCAATGATCATCTGAATATTTTCATAATTCATATCATTTTCGAGAAATAATATTTAAAATTAAATGCCAAGTTAGAATCATATTTCAAATATTTCGTAAAATTGAAAATCGAGATAAAATTAGATAGTAGTAATTCCCTATTTTCTCTCCAATCAAATGGGGTATAAACAATGAGGATTGCTCAAGCTTTGTGTTAAATGCTTAGCCAGAGAAAGCATTTAATATATCTCTGTCAGGAACCCCCTCTAAACCCCTGATCATGGTTTCGTGCTTTGGCACTCCTCAGAGAAAGCTTGTTGAGGAATTGGCAATCCTCATTGTTTATAACTTACAAGCTTAAGAGAATAGGGTCATGTGATCTATGACTCTTATTTTGACTATTAAATGGGTGTATAGTTTGCCTTTAAATATTATATTCAAAAATGTCCGATTTCTAGACGACTTTTATACCTTTTTTAAAGATAATCAGTTGACTTTTAATGTAAATAAAATCTTATTGGTCTTGTTCACAAATATTTATATTATTTGTAAACAGAAGTATTTCTATTGTAATATCATCGATTTGGCTCACTCTAACCAAATCATGTATTATAAGCGGCTTCAATGAATTAAGCTCAAAATGGGAATTATTAAATATTCCCAAATAAAACTGAAAATGATGGGAATAAAATAAAAATACTACAATAAAAGATTCGCTTAATTAATATCATATATCTGTATGTATAAGTTAATTTTATATGAAGATAATTATAATAAATAAATCTTGTTTTATACAGTATATGAATTATTATAAAATAAATAAATAACACTCCAACGTTTCAACTATTATTTTTTAAAGTCTTTATCAAGGAACAAACTAAAAAATACATAAAGAACAATAAATATTCCACAATAATTCATATAAATATAAAAATACACAACTCTTACTTTAAAACCCTTCTAAAAACAATCTTAAATTTCTATTACAATCGTTTCTTAAATACCTTTCTTAAATAATCACCTATAATTATTCAATTAAATCATAGGGGATTGTTTTAAGAAAGGTATTTAAGAAACGAGTATAATGGAAATTTAAGATTGTTTGTTGGAAGAGTTTTAAGGTAAGGGTTATTCGTATTTGGTATATGTATTTGGATTATTGTGAAATATTTGTATTTATATTCATTGTTTTTTTTATGTATTTTTAGTTTGTTCTTTGATAACGACTATAAAAAAAATATAATCGAAAAGTTAGGAGTCATTTATTTGTTTTATAATAGTTAATATAATAAAACAGGATTTATAAAGACGAGTATGTGTTTTATTTATATATTGAAATTAATGGGCTATTTTTAAAATAGAAGACTATGTTTGGTTATTGATTTAGTTTATAAACTAATAGATAACATTTTGCATTCCTAATAAGCTTAGTTATAAAATAAAATTATATTCTTTATAACCTTGATTAATAATTTAATTAAGATTATAATCTATTTAAAAAAGAATGAGAGAAAACTAAAAAAAAAAAAAAATTTTTGTTTTGGTTTGATTACGGTTAAATTAAATCAGAACAGTAATTAAAAGAATTTAAAAAAAGTAAACTAAAGCCAGAGTTTAAAGACAAAGATGAACACAGGATTTCTGGGAAAGTTTGCCCAAGCTTAATAAAAAAGTTATAAACGAAAAAGAAGTAAAAAGTAGATGCATCTGTGAAAAGCCCTTGGTACTCATCATCAGCATTACATAAGTTGGAAAAAATTAAATTCTAGCTGCAGAATCATTCTAGTTTGATAGTACTTCTTAGTACTAACTAACACGTGACTAGCCAGTTCGAATGTCTAACTTATTTGAAAATAAAAGACCAAACTTGAATTGTTAAGTGCAATCGAGATATACCAGTCAGTACTTGCAATATAGCCTTTCTAACTTCAGAAAAATGCCAAGAAGCCCACAAACAGAGGATCTTGTGAAATGTACTCTTTTGTTTACTGAAACCGTGTTTTCTAATCACCCATAATAGTCAAGCAACAAGTTAAAAAAAATCCAAAAAACTTGCCCTAAAATCAGTCAAGAGACTTTGAAAAAATTATGATGAAAAATAGTCCAATCGGTGCTAAGATTTTGATTTATATATATAGAAAGTCTTATTAAAATAGTAATATAATTTGTATATGATAATGAAATGTCCGCGCTTATAAAATTGTATAAATAAATAAGATTTATTTTTGTAAATACGCACGGATTTCTTTAATAAAATTCCCTCTATTGGAGAAGTTTCGCCGGAGAGATCGTCCCACAATTATAGATTAAATTAGAATAGAATTTGTATGTAAATAAAGCTAGTTGCATCCAAATTAGATTGTATCTATTTTTATTCCCTGGTAAATGAACGAGGGAGGAAACAGCTAAAATGGATAGACTAGAATAAAATGAGTGTTGATTTGAAGTGATAACATATCAGTAGTAAAGAATGATCAATGATAGACCAGTAAGTAAATCGATTAGCAGTAATTAATTCCAAAATGGAGTAGTTTTCAATGTCAAATGCGTTGACTGGGAAGCGAAACCGGGTCAGCTGCTTAGAAGGCAGCTATGCTAACCGCTAGGCCACCAACGCAGTTATTTGTTCGTATACTGAAAAGGTTATTAGCGACGAGTACTTAATTGAAGCTTAACCAAATTGCAAGACAAGTTGGAAACAGAGATGGTTAGTATAAATTGTGCATGCCAAGTAGACACGAATGTTGGGAATTTTAATAGATTTATTCTATATGTAAAATTAGATGTGCTTACTTGTCTTTCAAGAGACCATTTGATTTGAAATCACAAATAATTAATAACTGGATTACTCCTTGTATGGAAGATTATTTTCACCCGAGGAAAACAAACAGCACATGAATATTATCTTATGTTGTTTTTACACATTTGTTATTAAATAAATCTTATTATATATACATTTTGAAGTATATTGTTTATTTATTTAGTTTCCTGACTGGTCTTTAGAGACTCAGGACACAGCAGTTAGCAATTGACATTTTTGTGTTTAATTTTTTAAATTTAAGTGTATATTATTTGGATGTTTCTTTAACGAATCTTTTTAATACATTGTTATTCTGATGTGTTTATATACTTCTAATTAATTTTTTAAAATCTATTTATTAAATTTATTTTTTACAAAATCGATTGTATCTAAATTATTATTTTTTATTTATTTTGTAATTTTTCATCATTTTTTTTGTAATTTCATCTCCAATGCATCCATTTTGATTCTCTATTAATTTTAACCACTCATGTTCTGAACTAAGAAAAACGGGATTATTATAGAGTGAACTATGACGACAATGCCAGAAAATAAAATATTCATACAGGATCTTTCTTAAATGAAAGTGGCATCTTGAATGCAGGGAGATAATCAAGTTCAAAGTCTGTGGTGAGACTCTTTGAAATAGGACTTGGTGTATGATGATCAGGAAATATAACTAGGATGCCTTATATAAATATTTATATAAGGAACAGAATGTTTGCCTATCATCATCGAATTTGATTTTATTAATCTTTAGATACATTGATACCTAAAGTTACCTGTGTATATAGATATGTGAATAGTCAGTTTAGGTAAATCATTAGTATCAGTTGAGTTTCCAGTATACTACATTCAGTACTGCTTCTGATACTACAAAAATGCACATCTATATTAAATTCTGCACTAGACATATCATTGTAAAAGAACTTTCAATACCAATAACTGAATAAAAGGTCACCTCTGATGAAATAAAAAACTCCAGGAAGTCATACAATTATTATTTATGGCAAAGCTATATACCATTATATATATAAATGATAAAAATGTATCAAGTATAGTGATGTCATTGATATTTTAAAAAAATGGATAAGCAAAATTAGAAATTATAGCCCTATTTAGTCTTCTAATAGTTTTAAACAATATCATTACAAACGCATCTATGGAAAATATTAGATTCAAACCAACCAAAAAAACAAGCTGGATTTATAAATAGTTTTAGCAAGGTAGATCATACCTAAATATTAAGAGAAATTATAGAATGGATTCATGAATATGAAGTTGCCAATATGCTTTGTGTTTGTAGATTATGAAAAAGCATATAACTCTACATGCATTTCCAGACAAAATTTTGGATCATCACATCGTAGACTAAAAATACTGTCATATTCTGAAGAATTTTTATTAAGATACAAAAGCAGTTATTTGATTACATAGTGATATTAAGATTAAACCATCAAACATCACATGATCACCATTCTTTATGCTTATACAAGCTGTTCTTCACAGAGGCAAAACTCTCTATAAGTCCTGTTCGTTTCACACCCGCATAATGCGGGCAAGAATTTTCAAATTATAAACATCCGGTTTAAACTTAATATTAATGGAAATCGTTTCCATCTTTCTTTCTAGTTTCAGAAAAGGTTTTATTTTTTTACGATAAAAAATATAAATTTTATGATAATTTTTGTGATCAAGTAAATTGAATTTTTTTGTCTTTTCTCTTAGTTTTTTCTTCGTTAAGGGAACTTTATTTGCCCAGAAAATTAATCAGAAAAAATACAAGTTTATACCGCTGTAGTTTTTGAATGAAATTATTGGGAGCCGATGGTAAGTATTCATTTTTATATATTTAATTATTACTTTATTTTTATATATTTTTAAAATTATTATTTGATAAAAAATATACGAAAAAATTTATTGAAACATATATGTTGATCAAAAAAATAGCTCGCGATTGTATAAATTTATATGCATTTTTTGTTATTACGTGGGCTTTGGTCCAGTATTTGAATTAGGTGATATGAAATACAGATAAACATATTTTGCAAATATTATGACCAGATTGATTTTTCTATAATGTCTTGTCTGCATTTTAATAATAAAAATACGCAAATGCTAAAAGTAGATTTTGACAGTACATAAACTTTAGGCTGATTAGACTACTGCAATGTAAATTTCAGAACTGCATGAAAAATGCAAAGAGAGGTAGCAGTTGATAAAGCTATTGCTAAATTTATGGTCATAGTAGCATAAAGCATTACGAGCCCTCAAAACCTATAAAGATAGGATAAATGATACATCATACCGACTCTAAACTACTAATTTATGTACCTCAAGCTTAATTAACTCAATATTATGAATTTATTATTTCATTCACTTTTTATTTTATTTTGTATATAGTGACTATTTTAGTAGTAATTTTTAATAAATTACAAACATTATTGAAGTTCTTTATTATAATATTCAAATTATACTACTTATTAGGGATGATATATTCATTGCAAACCCCTATATGGAAATACATTTTGGAGGGCTACTAGGAAAAATGAAAGATACTAATGTCTTTATTCTACGAAGTTTTCAAGTGATGGATTACCTTAGGTATTATTATATATCAATTTTTTTAAAATTTTATGATTAATCCAACTAAAACTAACAAAAATATAATTTTAAGTTGTATGCATGATAATTTTAAATTTATGAAATATGAAAATAATTATTAGAAATATTAACTTTTATTCTTTTTTTTATTACTTGTATATCAATAACTATATTTTTTTCAACTTAATTACATTCTTTGGTGTTTTATGCTTCAAACAATATATTTTGTCATTTTTGAGAAATATAAACTTAAGTTATGATAAAATTTATGGATTAACAGAATTTTTTAAATATTCAAAATGGCTGCTTCGCCAGCGAAAAGGATAAGCCACAAGCTAGAAACTAGTCTGGAGATATTGGATGAGTAGGCGCTAGATAAGGATTTTATGCACAACCCTTTCTGCATCCATTGATCACTCTGGCTTGCACTAAGTGGTGCTACTGTATGGAGGATTTTGTCTGATATTAAGATTACTATTGAGAAGGCTGGATGACAGGGTGATTCCATATATCCAAAAGTTTTTAGAGCATATTTACAAGAAATATTTATGGATTAAAATAGGAAATTATGTAAGTATAGGTGAATGGAAATTAAGTTATCTAGATTTTAAAGATGGTTTAGCTGTTTTTCAAATAGTTTTTAGAAAATGTTGCAAGTTATCAGATGAAAGCAATAAAGAATTAAAGACAAATGCTTAAAAGAATAATGAATAATGGTTGTTCACATAAGAAAATAAAGATTAATAGTTATGAATTCAAAGAAGTTGACTACAAATACCTGGTCAGATTATTAATATGGATAAAAACGTAATAATCACATTAATCATTAAAATTTGGACCATGATTTTTGTAGAAATAACTAATTGTTAAAAGAAAATATGCCTATGTGTTTGAAATGAAAAGATTTTTTTAATGGATATGTTTTATCTGTTTCTTACATATAGATTTCAGACTTGGATGTTCAACAAAAGAACCTTACAGAAATTTCAAACCACACCACCAAGTTTCGAGGGATATTTATATTGTGAATATCAAGGGGGAATCAAAATTGGAATATACAAATAACTAACAAATATCACTAATGATCACTGAAAAAAAAATAAAGCGGCTGAAATGAAGATGTTATTGCAACAGACAACAATTGGAGTCTTAAACTGAATCTCGAGAGATTGTAAAACATTTTAAAAAAGTTAAAATGAGATGGATGGATAAAATTTTTTGGGAGTAATGTAAAAAAGCTATGGATTGGAGAAGCGGGATCAAACTTGGAGATCTTTACCCTATAGTGGATCAGCAATGATTGAAAATATTGAATGTCAATAGGCTCTTCTATATAACCCATCTCTATTTTAAATAATTAAATAAATGAATGTACAAAAAAGGAGTGGGATCATAATACTTCAGACTTGGAAGAGAATGATTGATCATGGATTGACAAATTATATAAATGAATTATGTCTAATATTGAAACAGTAAGATTCGTATTCGAATCTTAAGTTTCACCTTTTTCTGTCGTCTCTCACTGACCGGTCTATCCCGCCCAAATTTAAACTTTTTGATATCGAATTGTGTAACAATATTAAAAATGTATAAATATATGTAGAATTCAGCATAAACACGCACACATTTCGATCTCAAATTAAACGCAATAAATAGGGATAAAATAATATAATTTAGATTTCGTTTAGTTATATAATTTTAATCATTTATTTTGGATTATAAAGTTCGTATTTATTGCTTTGTTTAAATTTCAGTTAATAATAATTCTAAAAATATCTGATGTAATATTTAATTAAAAGTTAAAATAATCTTATGTTCCCTTTTTGTTTTTGAAATTTAAAAGCATCGGTCAGTGATAGATAATAGATTAATTAAAGAAAAATTCCCCAAAATTAATTAGTAAATGTAAAATGTAAACAATAGAACGGCAGCTTTCTTTAATTAAAAACCAACTAAATGCATTGATTATCCTCAGGGCAGATTAAGTAGAACCTAAAAATATCTTAACAAAAATGTGAAAGATCAAGATAAAAAAAAGAGGCCATCTTAGACTTGCGGGAGACATTCACTTAAACTTTAGCTTTGCTCTCGATCACTGAGAGTCTCCAAAAATATAAAATAATTTGTTCCTGCCAAGGTATGACCGAGTAAAGCACCTAGATTATTCTCCATCGGGATGGCCTATCAAATGCTGAACTTTCCATTGCCCGTCATAAATTCAACCATGAAGATCTGCTGCCTGAAATGAATGAGAAAGCTGCTGCTGCCATGAAATTAAATGAATATCTAAATACAAGAAAGAATTGCCACTCATGAACTTTTTTTTCTGCTAAACTAATGGAATCAGAAAACTTCGTATAAAACAGGTACCTGTCTGTGTTCAAACTCTAGAGTACTCTAATAATATGCTATAGCTCTTCTTCATAATCCTTATCTAAATTATAAAATGTAAAAACTACCATATGTATAGCTAAAACTGAATAATTAATTTAATATGTAAATTTCTCTAATAATCTAGCCTACCTCACTCTATCTTGCGTGCGTATTTCTCAAATCTACTTTCTATCTGTAGTTATTGTCTCAATTTTCAAAGTTTAAATCTATGATCGTTTAAAACAATGAATGCGTGTCAAATTTTCATTAATATTTACTTTCTTTAAAACTTAACTTTCATATAAATCGACACGCATTCAATGCTTCATTTATTGTAATGCAGGGGTCAACAACTTCGCAAATGGCTGACGTATTAGTTATAATAATTCCCAATTTATATATGTTTTGTATATATTAAATCATCATGAATTTTCCATAGAATTACATTTCTTTGAGAGTCACCAACGTTCTTTAGTAAATGTTGATAATGTCGGGCCGAATTAGAAATCCATTTAAATCTTATCATAATCGTTTATAAGTATACATGTGTTACGTTTTAGAGACGCGATGACCCATTCCGCCGTGAAATTTCTGGATTCTACAGGGTTGAAATTAACCCCAGTCGTCCTACACAAGCGGGCATAATGGGTGCTCCCGTAGGACTTGACGTCATGCAGCCAGCCGGCAAAAATGCGACACGGACCGCTTGTCCCTGGTTATGCTTATGTGACACCTTACTTCGTCGGGTCGGGGCAGAGACCAGCCTGACATTCTTATAAACCCATTCGCAGCATTGCAGTTTCAATATATTGCCATTCCATATCGCCTTTCTAAAGCGTACCACGTGTTCCTTCACTTAATCTTATTATTCTATATATCACTCCGCCTCTGCATTATCTGCATAATTCACTCTCAAATAAATGTTTGCCTTTAGTTATAAATAAATATTTTAATTAAATAAATATATGTCTGCCATTACTCTTATAACCCATACTTTAGACTCTCGCATTGCAAAGGTATAAATCCCTCAAGGCATGCATTAGGAATACTTACTCGAGAATTTTCAGGTTGCTAGATTATGCAAACAAATAAGTGAATTCCTTTTGTAAACATTTCAGTATTGGAAATACCGCTGCTGAAATCCTCAATATAAAATAATGTCTAAATAAAAAAATGTACTCTTTAAAATATTATCATGTCGCAAATTCCGCTACTGAAGCTTTCAATCCCTAAAATATTATTAGTCAATGTTTTATTAAAATGTATTAATAAATAATTTCAAACTATATGTCTGCAGTTACGTTTCATTTATTCGATACCCATTCTATATAATATTTCCTCGATTATGTAAATATGAATGTTTAATTAATATTAGTTTGGTTATTGGCTAACTCGAGAATAAAATCATGAGTCTCTTGCATATCCCTGACCCCCGTGCCTAAGGAAATATTTACTAATGTCGCATCAGATGCGTTGTTTCGTGGATTGTATTGTGGAACCGATAAACTGTGTTCGAACTCAGTACCACGGGTGGCTTCGCTACTCGATGGTGCTGCTGTTCTGTATGGTGGTCGAATTCTGCACTATGTTTACGAGTCACACGTTTTCTGACCGTTACAATATTGCGCTAAAACGCAATTACGTGAAGCTACAATAAAAGAAAAAACAAAATATACATGCTAAGTGCTTTCGGGAATGTCTGGTTCCCATATTTATGGTGTATGATGAATGAGCTGGTTAAACGTATATATAATTTAGGTGTATGCAAATTTATGCAATTTATACTGTCCATTTTTTAGAAATGGAAAAGCAAGATTCATTCCTGTTGATGGCGCCGAGATCATCCGCTATAAAGCATGCCTCTTTTATCTTATGTTTAGTGACGTGGCATTCAGTGCACAATATTTCTGCTGAAGTGGGTTAGAGTATCTGGCCAGTGGACCTCTGATTCTTGATGTAGTTGTGTTTTAGTGCAATGTAGACATTACTGAAAACAAGTGGAGTAGAATTAAGTTGTTTATTACATAAATGAATTATCAAGAATTTTATTTTTTTAAAATTGAGCTTTACTAAAATTAAGAACTGTAATTTACTGCAATTATTTAAATGTGATAATATTTATTAATAGGTTCGTGAACATGCATAAAATCTTTAAAACCAATAATCTTTGGCCTAAGTAAAATTAGAGGTACAGGTAGTTCCCAATTATGTAAACAATTAATTTCATAACTTTTTTTGCATACCCAGTTTATGCATAAGTTGCAAAAAAATATAACTCTGTACTGCTATCAAGTATTAAAACTTGATTTCTTCGAAAGATTATATTTATAGAGCATTATCATGTCGAAAATGTTTTTATAAAGCTTACTTTAAAAAAAAAAAAAAAAAAAAGCATATTATTTGAAACATCATCTCCGTAATTAACAATTTTATAATTAAAAAAAAAAAAAATGAAATGGTTTATTGCCCAGGAGTTTATAAAAAGTTCCAAGCACTAGAAGTGATGGAGTCAAGCTGTGATCCATAGACTTCAAATTGCAAAGTCCACCCCCTAAACAGAACTAATCAACATACGGCAATTTTATAATAAAAACAATTTTTATATTAAAAAAAACATATTTTTGTCATATCTGTACTTGCCTTCAGAAGTGGACTATTTCAGATTCCTTGTCTAATTGGCTAGCACCCGGTTGCTATCCAATGGGAAAGAATCCTTCATTGGGATTCGCACTCTGAATCAGAGTTCCCAGTAAGATAAGAGATCTGACAATAAATAGCGAGCCTTTTTGGAAGCAAGGCAGAGCGTTAACTTCTATCGACCTGAATGACTGAACGTGCTCTCCAGTGAAACCTCTGCCTACAGCAAGGGTATCTTCATTAATTACTACTGATACGTCTATGTAGTGAGGCAAGTCCACTTAAGACTGGAAACTACTACAACTGCAGTCAACTCGCGGCAAGCTGTCAGAGTGAAGCTGGAAGAGTCCGAACTAGAGACGACTCGAGGCAAGCTGTCCAGGACAGCCGGAAAAATCTTACTTGAACTTGCAAGGCAGGCTAATCATATAGCTGGAAGTGAGTTTCGTCACTCGGTACAACTATCTCAACATTAATTGTATAAACTATATTTATATTATTGATTAACTAATGTGTGTGTATTTTGTAACTAATAAATTATACATATTAATTGTTGATAGTTTGTTATTATTTTTTCTGTTGGTTTGGAACCAAACCTGTAAATCAAGCTAAACACAACATTTTCCATATTAAATTCAATTATTATTCCCGTTTCAACAATATAAAAATAACTTAAGTTACTTTGCCGCTAAAAAATAAAAAATAGATACTTACCTCTTTTCCAATTAAAATCACACGAAAAAGCTTGCAGCTAATGAAAACGATTTTTTTTTCTCATGCCACTAAACTTTTATGGCTTATAAAATATATAGCATTATCAATATAAATCTACTTCATAGAACAAATAAGTCTGAATACAATATGAAAATAATTTACAAGCAAGATCTCCAAACAGTTGTTTAAATTAATCCATAAATAATGCCCAGCTTTTTGTTATGCCAATCTATTTTGTCGGATAAAAAGTTATTTATCTGAAAATATAAATTGGCATTGATATAAAAGATAGGTGTTATTTACTATTTAAAGGATTCTTCGGAAATCTTGATAATGTATTCGGACTTGTTTGTTCCATGAAGTATATAATTTATTTAGAATTTTTTACATATATAGACCTGCTATATCTATTATATTTGATTCCAAGACCTCTGGTACATACTGCTGCTTTGTAAATTGATTTTAATTTTCAAAACACATGCGTATAAAGAATATAAACACTTCCTAACATGTGCGTATACATATCTGTGATACAACTTAATTTAAAAATTATAATAGTATCCAAATTAAGATTAACAACAAAAATAATTTTTCAAAAAAATAGAATATAGTTAAGAAAAACACAGACAAACAATAAATTTAATGATCACACATGTATACATATGTTCACTTGATAACACTCACTCAAAAACTAATAATAAAATTTACCGTATCTTTATTTTTATGATGAAAATGAATGTTGATGAAGTATTAGACTATCGACGATGTTACCAATGTATCAGAATTAATTTAAAATTCTATCAGAAACATAATAACTCTTTTATTATTAGTAGATGCAGCATCTCAAGATCTTTTTACAACTCGTATCAATTTCTAAATTTATACAACGATCCTTATTTGTGGTGAATGGTTTGAAGTCCTCTTTTAAATGGATCCTTAGTTAATTTCTTTATACAGACTTAAAGCTTTCTGAAGCAAAATGAGGCTATTCATTTGAACTTTTCCCCAATTCATCCACTCATAAATTTAATGCCTTTCCAACTTTAATCAAAAAATTATTTTGTATTGTACATTAAAACCTTAGTCATTTCAGGAATATAAGAAATGGTGACACTGGTTTATTTTTCTTTTCATTATTTAACGAATGGGTGATTCAAACAAATGGTCAATTTTAGAATAAGATTTTTCTTTTACAATTAAATTAATAATTTTTTATTTTATCACTTGAACCAACAATTTCTCTAAGGATTGGGAGAATTACTATGATCGCTAGCTTTATGTTTTGAAGTCATTTCAAATGAAATTTTAACTTTAAATACTGAATATGTTGAATTAAATATTTTCCATGGATTGTTATTATAATAAAGAACAGAAATAAAGAGATTTTATCCATGTAAACAAAGATAACTTTTGTCTTTGATTTTGTCAGGAAACTATCAATTACTACTAAATAACAATCTCTCTGAGACTAAATAATTTTTCTATATTAACCTATAATATTTCTTTTGTTGGGATTTGTTGTTGAAGTAAAAGTAAGTGCTTTTTTACTTCAACCCCAAGTTGTTAAATGGATTTAAACCCAGAAAGGTATTTTATATTGAACGTATATGCTTATTTCCATTAGACTGCAAAAGTGCACATAAACTTGCAACATTTCATAAATTGAGAATGAGATTTATAAAACAGCAAGACAATAAGATGGCTGTTTTTATATTAGTAATAATATACACATGAAATATTTTTCTAATTATTTTACAAATTTTAATATTTTTATTTTTTACGTGTTCTCATTTTGGATGTTGAGGCAGTGACTATAATGGCTTCACTGTATACTGTAATAATTTTCATAGTTACATTTACTATTTACAGACAGACCATATGGGAAATATCCTACTTTACCTATTATACATATATATATAAGAATTGTCTTTATGTAAATACGGATTAATATATATCATATTTCATAAGTAGGAAATTATTATATAGTCAATGTTTATAAATGATTCGCTCCATAATAAGTCCTTAAGGATTTTGTTACCATAAGTGCTATCTTATAACAGTTTGCGTTAATTTAAGAATCCCCATGATTTTATTTTAACTATAGACAACTATAGTTCAAGGAAAACTTCAATAAATCAAAATTTGATGAATTTCCATAAAAACTCCAATAGTAATATATAAAAAGTTATGGTGACCGACAATTTCACTAAACAATACTAAGCGTGTCTTGTACAATCAATTGTGACATTTTTTGAATTCAGTGCTTTGAATATCATATTCATATGATGTGGGCCTAGCCCAGCAGTAAAATGGTAAGTTCTGGAATCTAAGTAACAAAAAAAAAAATTCGGTTTGATCAGTTAAATGGGCATATTTGCTGAATCTGCCAATAGAATATTCAAACATCATATGACGTCTTGAGCAACTAATCACATTAATTTTTTTATATTCTGTTATGTTATTAATATTCTTTGCAAATTATGTCACCCTGAATTCAGATACTTGTATATATGAAGGCTAAATAATATCATTAAGAACAAAACCTGACTACTAATATTCAATGTGACCACACTTTGTTATCAAGAATATCTAGATAATTTGTAATAATCATAATATTTTCTTAAAAGCAAACAAAATTCTTGAATTACATTGTTAATTATCACAAGCCATTTTAAAACAGCTCCTATGGTAATAAAATTAGATCTGTTGTGAGATGTAAAGCTTACAAACACCCTACATTTACATTCATCCAAATATAGCATATTTATCAAACAGTGCTTAAGTATCAAAAATACATCTATGTTAAAAAATCCGATGATCTAGTTTGCCAACACATTTGCTTGCTCATGGAAATTTTTTCTAGTTCTGATCAATCTTAGGAATTTTCTTTTCAGTTAATGGTCCACAGCCCAACCAGCTACCCATCCAATACTGACCAGCAAATAAGTATTTAGTTAATCTTGGCTAGGGGACAAAACAAAAATTGATATATACTAAAACTTTCTCCAATCAGAAATTGCCAAGCCTGATAAATCTTACCTTCTCATTCTGTTTTTTTAAAAAGGCCAGTTGGAGAAATTTTTGCCTTGCAGTTGAAGGCTGTTTGATTTTGTCATTCTTCCATTTCTATTTTTATGCCAAAAATATTAACTCGTTAACAAAAAAAAAATTTTCAATCCACATATTAAAATTTATTTATTCATTTTATTAAGTGATAAATAGATCTGAAATCTTTCAAAATTATTAAAACAAATATCTGATACAATTTATTTTCCCCAATTATGTACCCTATGTACGTATGCTAATTTCTCTGTTCCGAAAATAGATTGAACACGTTAATACTGTTTTAAATAGTCTTACTTTTCAAATTTTGATTATGCGTTAATCTTCCAACTGGATTCCAAAATGTATAATTTCTATATTGCCGGATCGAAAATGAAATAAAATTCTGCAACACAAACTTTCTTATGTAAAATTTCCTTTTTTTTTTTTTTATTAACCAGATCTAAATGGTAAAAATAAAACGTGTATTATTTATATAACACTTTTTTTTTTAAAATTCTAACACAAAACAGTTGGTAATAAAGAAAACAAAACTGATTTACATATACAAAAGTCACCAATTGTTTCTTCTTTTTTTTTTTCTACGACAGTGATTGACAAATTATTCTTGAATTATCCAGTTTATTTTCTATTTCAAACAAAAAGTTTTTTATTTATTTATTTATGAAAATGCAATAAATAATTCACCATTTATATATATATGTATAGAGAGGATGGTAGATAGGTAAAAACGTCATGTATAAAATGCCTGATAAAGTGAATGTGAATTTGTTGTTCCTCCTAAAAACGTCAAATAAATAAATATATTGCTTATCCTTTAATTCCCAAGGCTTGCTTGAGCAATGTTGCAACGTCATTGGATGTATGTTCATCATTATCTAAAAAAACAAAACAATAACTATAATAAATATATGCAATATAAAAAGATTGCAATATGTATACATTTATAATATATATATATTAACACATAAATTCCTTTTCTAATACGGCTAACTGTATTTTTCTAAAGGCAATTTTTGCCATATGTTACGTGCTAAATTCAACATTCGTGCATGTTGTGATTTGATAAATAATAGTTGCAAACTACGCTGTATTTTGTTGCCAAGCTCCCATCATGTTTAATCACATTTTATTGATAAATAATGAATCAAGATCTTATAATATAAATAAAATTTTTAAAATAATAATAATATAGTTATTAATAATAAATTGAAGGGACACATTTACATAATTTTACTGAGTTGGTGTTCATTCATGCATTCCCTAAAGCAGTAAGAATAAAAAAGAAAAACTAATTACCATATTTTTATTTTTAAAATAAAATAAATAGCAAAATATTTGGCTTTCATAATTATTAAATACACTCTAGGCAATATTCTTTTTTTTTTTCCAATAACTGTTTTTTCTCTTATAAAAACTTTAATAGTCATCTTGTTATCAAAAAATTAGGACCTCTAATTATTTTCATGTTTTTAAATATCAACTTTTAATATGTTCCAAACTTTTGTAAAACTTTTAGCATTACCCTCAGAAAATATTTTATTATGCAAAATACTGCACATCAAATTTGAAAAGAATAATAAAGAATAAAATGCATGTGCTTTCAACATAAGCGGAAGAAATTTTATTTATATAATCGTGTCTGTGCTCAGAGAAGGAAAAATGGCTGCAGAATATCATAAAATTTGTAAATTTTTATGGTTTTTATTTATTTACAGTTTTATATATTTTTCTTTGGATAGCACATAAATAAAATTAGCTAGTTAGATACAAGGTAGTTCACGGCTTCACTGTATTTAAACTGATACCCCTCTTAAGGTATCTACATATTGTTGCTATCATTGAAAAAATAAACCAATGTCTCTTAAATTAGAGTTAGATCTCTTCAGTTAGGCCAGGTCTTATTCTATTGTTTGTATTTATTATATTAATATGATTTTCAATTTAGGTTTTGTTCTAACCCTCACATTCAATGCATATAGTGTGTAATAGTTCTTGTTTTATTAAACAATGATTAGAATTGAATATCTTTTATTTATTGAACTGTTTCAGATCTATGCAACTATGCAAATAAATTGGCTTAGATTGAAAATATTAATATGATTTTCAATTTAGGTTTGTAGTTTGACAATAAAACAAAGAAGTAAAAGATGGCTGCCAAAAGAAAGATTTTATTACATCCAAAAAATCCAGCTGCACTATCCCAAAGTCCAAAGCTCATTGATGCAAGCCGTACACTAGAAACTAGTCTGAGGATATTGGATAGAATAGCACTGGATAGGAATTTATTTAGGACTAGCCATCTCGTTTCTATTGATTATCCAAGCTTACACTAGGTGGCATAACTGAGGTGTGAGGAAAAAGAATTTGCTACTCAATAGATTATGTAAGCTGCAGTCATGTGATGTTTTATTGGTTTTAATATCGCATATACGTCAAAATTTCATACAGTATCAAGATTTAATTCATTAGAAAATTGTATAAAAAGGCTGCACGATAAAAAAAAAAAAGAGAGAGAACAGGATAACTACATTGAGATGGATAAACTCCATAATCACAATGAATATTCCTTTAAGAAACTTGGAAAACCAAATACATAATACATCATTTTGAAAAAAAATGCTACTTGTATGATTATCAAGAGTCCATGTTGACTTCACGTCATCTAATAGTAATTAATAATAGAGATAACTGATGACATAACATACAGATCTGAGAAATTCATAATGAAAATGTGTAATTTTAATTAATTTCACAGTAAGAATAGGATTAACACAATTAAATGCTAAGATCTAGACTGCCCACATGTCTACTGTGGAGAACCGAGAGCAATGATTAATATAAGAGTAAAGCCATATGGGTCTCTGTAGAACAGAGCCAAAAAAAACCCACGTTTTCCATGCTTTTGAATCATGAAAGAGATTACAATCATGATTTTGGTTCCAAGAATATAAGGGTAGTTTGCAGTAAACAGAATGGTGGGAAATAAAAAATGTCATTTTTACGAATAGCACAATCTCAGTGACAAGCTTAAAATTCAACACTATTCAATTAAGTGCAGTTTAAACTACAAACAAATGAATTTAAATTATTTCCTAGTATACATTTACTGGCCTAACATACTGACACTTGCCTTTTGAAGAGAGTGCTCCGTACAAAAAATGCATTTAAGGATTTAATTAGCAAGTACTTTTGAAATTTTAGCTTTGTGCAAGAAACATTTGTATCAACTCACCAAATTATAATTTTAGATTCTGTTAGATACGTTATAATAATTCCACCCAGTTTTTCACAATATAAATTTAAAGCATTATTTTATTAATTCAAATTTCTAAAGTAAAATAGCGAGATTATTGTTAATGATCCAAGAAGATAAATCTAAACTTGTTCCAGTCTTAAAGAAAAAATCTTAACTAATGGATTAATTAATTGTTGTATAATTTTTTCTCAATTATGACACAACTTGGTTATTTAAGAATACGTAAAATTATATAAAATTAAGCCTACTGATGCCAATGAGACAATGGCTACCAATGAAATAGAGTATAACATTATATAAGATATGAGAATAACATTGTAATGACTCAATATACGTATGCTTATGGTCGTGAATTCAGAACTTATTCAAGTAATTAAACCTAAAAAATGTGCCAGCTAGCAAACTTATAATTGTCTTACTGCATTGTCCTAAATAGTAACCTAATACTACATCAATATTAAAATATTAATTAATATTAAAACTTATAATCTTAATATTATTTACTTTCTTTGCTTATGGTCGTGAATTCAGAACTTATTCAAGTAATTAAACCTAAAAAATGTGCCAGCTAGCAAACTTATAATTGTCTTACTGCATTGTCCTAAATAGTAACCTAATACTACATCAATATTAAAATATTAATTAATATTAAAACTTATAATCTTAATATTATTTACTTTCTTTATTATTTTTACAATATTTCATATAATTATAACCCACTATTGATGGTTTCGATTGTCTCAGCAATCTTCTTCAGAACATCTACTTATATCTACAAGCTTTGAAAATATAGTAGAAGTTTTGAAGAAGATTGCTAGAGCAATCAAAACCGTCAATAATGGGTTATATTAATATAAAGCATTGTAAAAGTAATAAAGAAAGTAAATGATATGAATATTATATGGATTTGGCAATGCAATAAAAAAAAAATATCAAAACTTTAAATTTTTTACTTTAAATTCATTTTTTTCTCTTTCTGCTTTATTCTTCCAAATAATAAACACATTTCTATCTATCTTGTGTAAAATAAACTATTACATTCTAAACACTTATTAAATCAGTAAAAAAACAGAATTTTCTCATAACTATTAATTCTCATTTCATTACTTTTATTACAATTCAGATTATTATAATTATTATTACCTTACTCTTAACAATTCTGATTATACATTTAAATCACTTCTCTTATTTTAAAAAAAATCTATATTGTAATTGTAATGCACACAACTTTACGCACAAAACCAATTAAACATCACACCTACATACACTATACTATTCATAGGTATCATGTGATGCTTGATTGACTTTATATCAATCCTGCCCAGGAAAAAATATAATCCCCTATTGTTAAAAAATTAAGTATATCATAATGTATATATATAGAACTGGTTTCAGATTTACATAACTTTGCAAGCATGTTCATTTAGATTGAAAACATTAGTAAATTTTTAAATTTAAACTACCATGTTTCCCTGAAAATAAGACCTAACCAGAAAATAAGCCCTAGCATAATTTTTCAGGATGCTTACAATATAATCCCTATGCCAAATATAAGCTCTAATTAAGATCAGCTATTGAATTATAAAGTTATGAATAAACAATATTATTGACAAATTATATGGCACTTATATATTTTCCCATCGAACATTTTTGACAAATGTAATTCTACCTGTATAGAGAAACAATTTATCTACCACAAGCCAGTACTGTATATCGGACAGTTTATAATTTCATTTATGTACTTGTTTTATTTATGTTTAATACTTAGATTTAGAATGCTTGATTTAGTCATAGTTTCATCATGGTAGCCTTTAAATATTCAAGATAAAAGAAAAATTTATTTAATTTTTTAAACATTTTTATTCCCTCCTAAAGGGCTTTAAATAATGAGAAATAATTTTAATAATCAAAGCTTAGCTTAAGTTAAATCATCAATCTTTCTCATAATGAAAAGTTTTTAAAAAGAATACTCAAGCAGAGCTATTATGAGTAATTTGGAAAGTGTTTACAAAGTACCCTCTTGATAACAGATGGATGTGGTTGTGTCATATATGAATCATCGTAATTAATTACATCATGCTGTAATGGTTGTACTTAATATGCATGTGTGATCCCTAGATAAGATGAGTGCAAAAAGAAAGAACTATTCCTCCAAGTACACAAGAGAAATTGTGGAAGGCTCCTGGGGTAAGAATCTTACAGCTTTCTGTAAAGAGAAGTATGTAAATAAATGTAGACTTTTGTACATGAAAAAATAAGACATCCCCTGAAAATAAGCCATACAGTGTTTTTTTTTGGAACCAAAATTAACATAAGAACCGTTCTTATTTTCAGGAAGACATGGTGGTAGTTGATAGTGAAATTAACAAGAAAAATGGCTGCTAAAAGAAAAGCACATTCGATTCAAAAGATCCAGGTGCACTGCCCCAAGACCCAAAGCTCCTAACTTGTGAAAGCCAAAATCTAGAAAACTAGTTTGTGGATATTAGACAGGATAGCAATGGACAGGGAATTATCACGCACTATAATCTGCATTTCTCAATTACTAGAACCTATACCAAGTGGCATAAAGGTAGTGAGTAAAAAAAAAGAATTTGATGCTAAACTTTATATGCATTACATTTCTTATTACTTTTAACCAGTCTTATTACAGCCACATACATATCATATGCAGGTTTGGCATATTCTTATTATTAGTATGAATAATAAAATAATCCCTTAATGACTACATATTTTTCTAGTTTACATACATAAGATCATTGTTTAAATTCTACTAATTAATACAAAAAAAAAATATATCACGTATCTTAAAATAAGCGGCAATTATGTATAAAAAGCACAACACCAGATTAAATTTCTTTCGCTTTTTAAACAAACTTCATAAATACATTTCTTTCATAAATAAGTGAATGTGTGTCTATAGATATATATATATAAGAAAGCACTGCATGGTTTGGCATAGCTGATAGAGTGTTGACTTGGGAACGGCAGTTTTGGCACTCGAACTTCTTACGAACTCCCGAGCAATAAAGCCATTAGTATATTTTTTACTATTATAAGAAAATGCCAATTTATCTCATAGGAAAAAAACGTAACACTTTATGTATACAAAAAAGTCTGCAAACGTATTTTCAATACATCGCTTCCATAACCAAATACAAACTCAATCAACTTACGCTTATACACATACATTTTACACAAAGTCAACCAATGTTAAAATAAGCCAAAAGAATATCAAGTTTTTTATCAGATCACAAGCGATGGCTGATGAGTAAAACAGACCGAGATTAAAAGACTGTTGTTATTCTATCGGTCCACTGTAACCAATTACTTATGGGCACTCATGGTTATTTTATTTAAAGCATTGAGTAGTATATGTTTGTCTAAAAAGTAAAAGTGATTATTTATTAATCTACTTTCAAACAGTTTATCCTAGTCAGTTTAACAGAGTATTAAAACTTCTAGGCAGTTTTAATCTCAATCTGTTTCAATCAATTCCTGTCATTTAAGATCTATAAAGTATCATAAATCCTGATAATAAATAGATTTTCCATTTATCTGAATGTTACTTTGACATAAGATTGTTGACATTCTGTCGGGTTTATTTTAAGAATTAACTGGAGTCATGTGACTTACATATGATGACAAATTCACTACGTGCACATATGGTTTACATACATATTTGTATAAATAGCTTGCTAAAACTAAAGGAATATTTTTATGCATACATACAGCTTTGAAAAGAGTAAATAAAAAAAGAAGATTGATTGAGGAAATTAAAAATAAAAAGAGAAATTGGATTGGACATATATTAACAAGAAAGCATAGGTTAGTGCAAGATGTTTTGGAGGGAATGATAAGTGGAAGCAAGAAGAAAGGACGGAAAAGATTGACATTGTTGGATGATATAAGAGATGAGCAGATACATAGAACAGAAGAACTGGGCAATGAAGAGAATGGAGTGGAAAAATGGATAAATTGGTGATGTGACTACTCTCTGGACTTGCCCATATATATATATGTATTGAAATGTATATTTTCATGGGCAAATGATATTTTATAAATCATACTTTTGTGAATAACTGAATTCAATAAAAAATAAAACTAAAGGGAAAATGAAATAGTAGTAATTAACATTTCGGCAATATAAACTTGGGTAGAATAATAATCACTTGGCTGTTGATCAGTTTGAGTTAAAAAGTTTGGATAGTGTTTAAATTATACAAGGTCAGTCTTACAATTCCGGACCAGAATTTCTTCTCTATGAGCTTCAAACCACATTTAATATATTAGGCTGCACGTGTGTCTTGTTTACACTTCTAAAATGGAAAGATGATCTCCCTTTTAGTAATGACCGACGTGAAAACCATGCTCATCACAATAAACGGCTGCCATTTATTTCATCAAGTTTCTGCAAAGTCGTTTTGAGATAAGAAAACAACTTTTGGATTTTTATAACAGTTTTATATTTAGCTATAATATTAAAAGACGGAGTCTTTCTAAAAGTCCGTGAAGCAACTGCAATTCTGTCTGTTGCAACTGTTTCTTTAGACAAATGATAAACGTTTTGATTCTTCTTTTTTTTTTTCATTTTGATCTTATAAAATTTTATTTCTAAGCTCTGCAGTAGTCATTATGTTAAGAGATTTTTTTCAATCATTTTAAAGTGTTTCGTTTAAAACAATTTTACATTTTAAAAAAAGCATGTTTAAATTGATCTTACTTGGGTCATTTGCTGTGATATTTTTCTCCAATCTGAGCTTATTCTGAGCACAAGTCAGCATATTTTCTTCGATTGTGTGCTTTGATATCAATCGCATAACGGTGACTTCTCTAAATAAGACAAAATTGCAATTACATTTTAGCATGTGATAAATGAAGCTTAGTGTAGCAATACAGAATCTTCTATTAAATTATATATACTTATTTATAAACTACAATAACTCTATCACAGAAATGTAAAAAATTAAATGTTTTAATAATATTGCTTCTTATAAGAAAAAAATCTTAAAAATATAATCTTAAAGCACATCTAGTGCCAGGCATTCTTTTCGATGGCAAGTATATTCTTAACTAAAAAAGAAAAAATTGGAGTGTAATATTTGCCTTTGAAAAGAATGCTCTATACTGAAAATTGCATCCGCATTGTTAATACTTTATACATGTAAAAAGCAATATTATTATTTCATTTAATTCATATTTATTACTAATAAATTATTGTTTTCACACATGCATACACATATTTACGATTAATTATATTAAATATCTTAGTCAATTATAGAACTAAAAAGAGTTTTAAGACAATTTTATTGGAAATTTTTTTGCTCTGTAAGTTTTAATGCATTATTAGAATGACGAACTCAAGAACTAAAACGTTTTTGAATTGAAACTCAACTGTCATTCTCAATGCCCGAATATCACATGACCTCCTATGCAAAGAACTATCACAATTTTTATTACTATTCATTTGGCGATGTTAAATATAATGGAATTTACTACGAAGAAAATATTTTTATTGCTATTTTCATCAAAATTACACATCATTTCTATTTCTGATATTAACCTTCCCTTTGTCGCTCGTAAAAAGTTTGTGCTATTTCTATGCTATCTTTGACACTAAGAGATGAATTTATTCGACAAACACCTACTATAATTTATAGTTTGATCAATAGATGGAATCTCTTGTCTTGCAAAAAAAAATTGTATTTCTGTGGATTAATAACAATGGAAATATAGTGACATCAATGTTTACAATTAAAAAATATTACACGCAAAAGAAATTAAAAAGATAGGTAATTTGTTTTTTTAATAATAATATATATTTAATAATTAATTTATATGTTTAACCTATTTTTTTATAACAAGAATGCAATCTTAGCAGAATCTTTATTTATCTACTAATAAATTTGTGATATTATTATCCATAACATTAATAATAACAATCAACCCTTAAACTATCAACAATCTCATCCTGTAGTCAAGGCAACCTCCTTGACTACAAATTGAGATTAGTGAAAGTTTAAAGGTCGATTGTTATCATTTACATTTATAAACCTATTAAAGCTTTGAACAATTGGCTTTATTGTCTTATCTATAACATTTTAAAAAGTTTACTATTTTTAAAATTACTTTTTATTTTTCCACAAACATGCACTAATTATTTTATCGAAAAATCATATAAACAGAAACAAAACAAGAAAGAAAAGACACTGCAAGAATTATTTTTATTTAAATTATTCAATTTTTATTTAAATAATTCTTTTATATTGTTGAATAAGAAAACAATATTATCCTATAGAACAGTTGGAATATCATTTTGAATTAAAATTCAAATTTTTATGATTTTATTTTACATACACTTTGATATACAAAAGAGCTTGGGATGTAGAGATAGCACATACCTAAGATTTGGGGTTCAAATCCAGGCCAAGTGAAATTCTTTATAAGAAATTTAGAATTTTTCTCTCAAGTAACCCAGTCTAGCTATTAAACATTGGTTAGTAAATGGATGATATCCCTGCTAAGAACTACTTATTAAAAAAGTCCTGCTGTATCTTTTTTCCAGCTTGATAAGAAGATTTGTAGAAATAATATTAATATCAAAACAAAAGATTAATTTTTAAAATAAATATTGCATGAAGAGGTTTGAGAATATTTAGGTCTTCTTAAATAACTTACACTGTTTCTTACAGAAATATATCAAAATTATTTTGATCTTCCAAAAAAGATCTATCTATTTCTTATTATGAAATGTTTAGCTGTTGTCAAAGCAATTGTTCTAATTTTTAGAACTAAATAAACATCGTAACAAAAAAACTCTATAGAACATTTACACACAAACACACATAGTATATGTTACAATGTGTTGTATTATTTTTAGTATAGTTTAAGTATGTAATAGATGTCATGATTTAAAAAAAGATTGGTTGTTTGTGTAATCTTTGTTTTACTTTAAAAAATAAGATAAAAATAAAAAATTGAATACTTAATATTAACTTAAATATACAAATAAAAATGAATAAAACATATATATGATAACTAGATCTAAAAATACCAACCCAAAGCCAGCATTTAACTAAACGTTATCTATTGAGTGCAAAATCTGAAATTTTCAGACACCTACATGTCTTCAAACCCAGCTATCCAACTCAAATAGCTATATGGGGCTGATAGATCTTCAGCCATACCATATATTAGTAGTCTTAGCAATATAATATTGCATAAGACTTAAGGCAGAGACTATAAATAGTCAAAATAAGAATCATAGATCACATGACTCTATTCTGTTAAGCTTGTAAGTTATAAACAATGAAGATTGCCAATTCCTCAACAAGCTTTGTGTTAAATGCTTAGCCAGAGAGAGCATTTAAAATATCTCTGTCAGGAACCCCCCCAAACCCCTGACCATGGTTTCGTGCTTTGACTCTCCTCAGAGTGGTGCCAGAGAACCTCTCTGAGGAGTGCCAAAGCATGAAACCATGGTCAGGGGTTTGGGGGGAGTCCCTGACAAAAGATATTTTAAATGCTCTCTCTGGCTAAGCATTTAACACAAAGCTTGTTGACGAATTGGCAATCCTCATTGTTTATAACTTACAAGCTTAAGAGAATAGCGTCATGTGATTTATGATTCTTATTTTGACTATATATATATATGATAAAATTGATAATGATAGTGATGATAATAATAATATAAAAAGTACATATTTATAATGTATAAGAAATGTGTTTTCTTTATTCACTTTTTACAATGCAGTAAATTATTGCTTACAGTTTCGACTGTCCAGCAGTTTTGATCAGAGCTACAATATTTAGACATATATTACTACAGAATTAATCTTTTAATACATAACTACATATAATTAAACACATAATACATTATGTAATATTCTATATAACTACATAATACAATTATATTTTAATATATTTAATTATATGTAACTATGTATTAAAGGTAATTAATTATATGGTTATATATATTTGAATATTACAGTTCTGATTTTAGATTGCTAGTCAGGCGAAACTGTAAGGAAATATTATCAGGGAATAATTAAAATTTACTGGATCGCAAAAATGAATAAAGAAAAGTACAGTATATTAAATATTATTATATGAATATATACAATTAATGCATAAAGGATCAAGAAATAAAGAAAAATTAAAAGAAATGCATATATATTTTTCCAAATATAAATTTATTTAGTAAATTAATTACATGTTAAAAAAGATGGTGTTAGGTAAAGGGTGTTGGTTGTTCATCTTACATATCAATCTTGAGTGAATCTTGTTGCTTGTTATGTACATCTTGGTTTAGAATGTTTTTTTGATGAGATTGAGCTTGGGCATTAAGTCTTAGGTATTTGTGGATGTAAACAATTGATCTCTATTCCTCATTTGGGTTAGTATTTGAATGAAATATATATAGAAATGCATATATATAGAATGAGAATGACAATAGAGATCTTAATATCCTCATTGTTTAAATTTTTTTCATTTTAATTATAAGATGTATGTGTTCAATATACATACATGTCAAATAAATCATGAAGATGATCTATATATAAAGAAATCAAAACAATGGAAGGTAATAAATAACACTTTAAAAAATCAATAAATTTCAGTGTTTTAATAACAGTTAAAAAAATGTGAATATAAAAAACAATACAATATTATATTAATAATACTGAAATAGAAGCAAACCGGTAATTTGTAGTAAATGTAAGAGAAACTTCCAATTGTTACTTTTTCCCAGAAAAAAAAGAATATGAAATATTTATTAAACCGTCCTATATGCAGAAAGTGATTTGTCAACCAACAAAAATTTCTTTCTTGCCATGATTGTTTTGGGTATACAGGTTCATAAAACCCTTAAACGTAGTATTTTTCCAAAACACATCCTTGTATATTAACATCCACATATATGTGCGCAGAGTTCTCTATTTGAAAGCAGATCAAGCTACTATGACCAAGAGAGAATGCTTGACCACCATAAGCAGAAACCATCTTAACACAATTTCTTCTTGTTTCTCAATTTTAGGGTCACATTATAAAACTTTAAAATGCTACATTCACACGAGATGTTTATATTTATCATTATTTCCAACCATTATCGGTCCATCACAGAATGAAGACGTGTCCGAATTTAATCTAATTTTATCAATCCATAGCTTCTCTTGTTCATATCATTCCGGCAAATTTTCTTATTGCATTCATCCATCTCACATTCAGCCTCTTTCTGGGTCTTTTACAATCATTTGAAATTATGACTCCAATTGATCATCGATTGACATTTCTTTTAGCAATATGTCCAGAGCAGCTGTACTTCAGCCTCTCAATTCTTTGAATGATATCAATAATATCTGTTTTTTCTTTCATACATGCAATTCATTTTCAGTCTCTCCTTATTACTTCCAACTAAAGTTTAGTATAATGTTAGTATCAAATTCTGGAATGCAAAGCCCTCAGATCAATTCCGGTACTGCCACTTATGGTGCTCAAACTTATTATAAACTCTTAAGTAACAAAGCTATCTGATTATTATTATTTCCAACAAACATTTCTCTGTAAATTCATTAAGATGTCTGAAGTCACATCTATTAAATATCTTCCTTTTCAAACACATACATATTAGTTAGTAAAAATAATAATATTTTTGCCAATGCTACATTTTTTACGAGTGTGTGAAGAAAAGTATCCACAATTGTTCAAAATGGTATCATCATACATATAATATTACAAACTATGTTGAAACTTACCTCATCTGTCCAACTCTGTGACATCGATCTTCCGCTTGTTTATCATTGTATGGGTTAAAATCAATATCATGTAAGATGACTTTATTAGCTGCGGTCAAGTTAATACCTAAACCACCTGCCCTCGTAGACAGCAAAAATACAAACACATCCTCCTCACTGTTATATCGATCAATAAGTTCTTGTCTGGAAAACAAACATATAATAATGAAATCTTAATTTACATTAAGACAAAGTGATGATAAATCAGAAATAAGAACATGCACATGCTAATAAAAAATATAGGAGCTTCATTTCTATCCTGTAAAATTTTTAAATCCAGGAAAGATTATATAAATAAATAATAACACAAAAACTAATAAAAAATGAAATTTTAACTTTCTAAAAATTTCATTTTATTTTTCTAAACTTTAATTTTTTAGTTCACAGTGGACCTGCTGGTACTGTAAAAGCAAAACATCACAAGAAAACGGTATCTTTTTCGAATATATACAGTACTTTGGATTTTAGTATTTAAGATCATTTAAGCATTATCTTCTGAATTTGATCAACAACTTCTATCTCAAGAATAATGAAAAAGAATACAAAAGCAGTATAATTTAAAATATATAATGCTTTTTTCTTTTACGACTGTAATTTATCAATATTTGTGTTTACACGCTATTCTCAGAAAAGCTCAATATTATACTAAATTGTTATTTATTGAGGCTTTAGTACTTTCGAGGGCAAAGTATATCCTCGAGCATTAATTAAAGACTGTTTTAAGTAATTTTAGCATCAGTATGCGTATTGTAAATATCTTTAAAATTTTTCTAGTGTATGTGTTAAAAATATATATCGTATTCTAATTTCTAAACCACTAAACATCACATGATCACCATTTCTTATGCTTGCTCATAACTGTTATTAAAACAGGCAAAACTTTCGATACAGTAGTGCCACTCAGTGCAAGCCAGGGTATTCAATGGATAGCAGAAAGGCTTGTGCATAAAATCCCTTAGTGCCTACTCATTCAGTATCCCCAGACTAGTTTCTCAGCTTGTGTCTTTCATCAGTGAGGAGCCTTGGATCTGAGAGAAGTGCACGAAGATCTTAGGATCTAATGCAACCCTCCAGCAGCCACCTATTACCTCTACTTAGATCCAAAGCTCCTCACTGATGAAAGCCACAAATTAGAAACTACTCTGTGATATTGGATGAGTAGGCACTAGATAGGGCTTTTATGACAAGCCTTCTGGCATCTATTGATTACTCTAGCTTGCACTGAGTGATACAACTGTAGGGATAGTTTTACCTGTTTGAATAACAGTTATGAGCAAACATAAGAAATAGTGATCATGTGATGTTTAGTGGTTTAATACCAATCCTGCCTAATAGGATAGTGGTGGCTATGGTTATTAAAGAACCAAAAACACCAAAATATATTGAGTACTGAACTGAGTTCAGACCTATATGACTATTAAGTTAATGAGCTTGGATTGAAAATATTATTGTCTTCAATTTTAGACTCATACTTTTGTAGTTAAGTAGAGAGAAAAGGTGGCTGCTGGAGGGTTGCATTAGATCCCAAGGTCTAGGTGCAGTGCTCTCAAATCCAAAGCTCCTCACTGACGAAAGCCATAAGCTAGAAACTAGTTTGGGAATATTGGATGAGTAGGCACTAGATAGGGATTTTATGTTCAAGCCTATTTGGCATCCATTAATTACTCTGGCTTACACTGAGTGGCACTACTGTATGGAGAGTTTGCCTGTTTTTATTCTAATTTCCTGATTATTTTTTGTCGCTGTCATAAATGTGCACATTGTAATTTTTTTAATTAAAATATATATATTGAATTAGATATTTTCATGGATGTTTAATTTGATAAAGCAATAGAAATAAAGATTATATCCACGTAAACAATTAACATAACCTTTTCATGCTGCCAGGAAACTAATTGCTAATTGACAATCATGAGTGTAAACAAGTTTTCCTTATTAACCTATAAAATAGCTCTTTTGTTTTGGGTTTTAGCAAATTTAAACCCAGAAGTGAGAATGCAGAAGACTAATATCTTCCTTGACATCCTGCAAACAATAATTAAGCTTCTCCAGAGAGTTGTATATGGTGGATTAGATATTTTCATGAATTTTTAATTAGACAAAGAAATAGAAATAAAGAGATTATATCCATGTACACAGAAATAACTTTACTTACAACATAATATTTACCAAATCGAATAATATTTTACATTTCCTGATATCAAAATTTCACACGAACAGAAGAAAAAATGAACCCATTTTATATTTAAGGCAATTTAAATGGAATTGCTGTAATTTCCTGAACAATTTAAATTTCACACTTGCTTGTCATACTTTATATCTATATCTATTTATAAGCTTATACAGCAGAGTAAAAGTGAGGCTCTTTTTTTCTGTTAATACCTATCACTGACAGCAGGTGGCAGATAGTGTTATTGAGATAAGGGGGATTTAGATATAAAGGCCATAGAGTTGACAAAGATTATGTTGTGGAAATGGGATGGAGTAAAATATGGGAAAACTTTAGAATGGGGAATGTAAAATAAAGTAGCTAACGTTTCTCTGGGCATAATTGCTGAGAGATGCTTGATTTCATTTAAGGAGAAGCTACAGTACATCACATCACATTATAATGTGGTATGCAAAAGATTTGGATAAAGAATTTATATCAGTATATTTGTATAAAAGATGAGATGATTGTGTTATGAAGATTGTTGAGTGTTATAGTGGTAAGGAATAGGATAAAAGAGTAGATTTATTAATAAAAAATAAGAAGTTAGAGAGATAGAAAACTAGTATGGAGAGTAAAAAGAGTTTAAATATATATAGAAATAAACAGAATATTAGATGTGAGTTAATATATGATAATAGTAAGGAAAGTAGTTTATTGTTTAAGGCTCAAACGGGATCTTTAGCAACAAGAGAATATACATGTAAATGGAAAAATATGGGTGATTCAGTCTGTAAATTATGTTAAGTTAAGAAATAGAAAATATTAGGCATCTGTTAATTGAATGTAAATGCTTGAAAACAGAAAGGGTACATATAATGAAGTTATGGAAGAATAAATACGAAAAAAGTGATTATATAGAAAGTGGATTATTGGTTTTTATGTTGGGTTTGGGAAAAGATAAGGGGGATTTAGATATAAAGGCCATAGAGTTGACAAAGATTATGTTGTCGAAATGGGATGGAGCAGAAGATGGGAAAACTTAGACTGGGGAATGTAAAATAAAGTAGCTAACAGGTTTCTCTGGATTCCTGACTCCGTTTAAGGAGAAGCCACAAGCACATCACATCACATAAAAATGAGGTTTTGTATAGTCTCCAGTCAGCATTTGGAAATTTTTAAATACATATATATGTTAAATGTACTAGCCAAGAATTTTGATGCCAAAAATGGGGGTGTGGGGAAAATTACTGTATTTAAATATTTCATAACAAAGTTATTTATTTGGACACTAAAAAAAAAATACAAATAAATTTAAAATTTTATAACTTCAATAATATTTTTCCAGATTGAGATAAAAGCATTGGTGAACGATTTGCCCATTTAGATGTAAGGTAATAGCAGAAACGAATTTCTTACAGTACCACCCCCCCAATATAAGATCACTTTCTCAAATTGTGGCTAGTGACTATGAAAGAATCGGATAGTACAGTATTCATTTTAGATGAAGTAAGAGTCTAAGCAATTGTCCTTGCTTTAAGCAAATAAAAATTTTTCGAAATCTATAAAATATTATTAATATAAAAACTGCTTATCTGAATGAATTAATAAATTCATCGAGTTACGCAGTTTCAGAAATATCTAAGGTATATTAATATCAGAGCAATAATTTATTCTATTTTAATTTACTCAAGAGTTAACTATTATAAGCCTAAATAATTAACAGACTTTAGATAGCGTAGCTTTAAGATAGTATTAGCATTAGATTCAACAATTTCGCTGCAGCAATCTCAATTCTTAATCCTTTCAATAAGTGTAAATCTTTTAATATGTGAAGAATAATATTTAGGAATCTATTAAATCTACTTATAGGGTTTCAAAATAATAAAAGTTCTAGATTCATAAGTTGTTTTTTTTTACTTAGGTAAGATTTGAAATCCATGATTCCAGCCGCCCGGATACGTGAATTTTTTATACTTTGAGAATAGATCTTTCAATCCTGTAATGTAAACGTAAAGTCTGCTGAGATAAAAAAAAGACAACTCAATGCAATTAGTTTTATTAATTTACAGACCTTTTCTGAATATGTTTTTTTCTTTAGTTTTTTTATAGTAAAAGATTACAGATTATCTTTGAAATTTTGCTTGGAAACAAAAGTTTTTGAATAGTACATATTCAAATTAACAATATTCTACCTGTAGGAATATGAAGACAAACCTAAGCAAAAATATATTTAATGCTAATCGAATATTTTAATTTTTTTAAAAAAATATCCTGATAAAAGTTGAAACACGGAGAGAAACATAAAATTATTATTAACTTACCTCTCAACAACCGGTGTTGAACCGTCTAGCCGAAAATATTTATGTGCCCTAATTTTCATATATTCCTCAAGAATATCTAATACAATTACAAATTGACTGAAAAGTAATACACGGTCACCCTGAAAAATAGAAATAAAAATATGCACCTTAGTAGTTTTAGAAGTTATTCTTTACAATAACAAACTACATTTAAAATTATTATATAATAAACACAATCATTACAACAATTTATTTTATAATTATATATAAAAAAAAAAAGAATTCAAATTTGTTTTTAAAAATATTTATTAGAAAAAAAAAACAACTAATTTGCAATTAAATGAACTTGTAAACTGGGAAAATTATAATTATCTTTTATTTTTCTAAGATGTTTGATAACAACAATCAGTTTAATATGGCATTTCTATTCCTATTAGACAGGTAACTACTGTTGAGGTGCAACACATCAATCAAACATCTAAGATAGAGGATAACAGCTGTTTGGGTCATTATGGACACTCTATTGAGAACTGGAATAAGTTTATGAAGATTACAGAACCAGATAAGGCATAAAAAAAATCAGTACTTTTCTTTCTTTACAAGACTAGATAGATGCAGCCTTCTGTTGAACAGCTACATACTGAATGTTTTTTCTCAACTATAAAACTACAATGCTGTCTTACAGGAAGAAAGGCGCTTAGGAGCTCAATGATGAAAAGTTTACGGTAAAAACACTTAAACAATCCCGTTAATACTCCTATTATTGGAAAAAGAGGGAAGAACATTAAAAAGTTTGAGGAAAAGAGACTGATAATTTTTTTGGTTAGCAGATACAAGTTTATACTGGATCAAAGGCATCTTTAAAATCAAACAGTGCATAGACAATGTCTGTAAGGAGTACCTGCTTGTTTAACTGAATTTAATAAAAATAGGCATGTTAAATTTTATGCATAAGAATGTGGATTGGCATGAAAGCAGTTTTCTGATAAGAAATGGGTTAAGCAACTTAACAAAAATCACTTTAAGATTTAGATTTGACATTCTTAGATATTGCACAGCAATGATATATATATATTTTTTTTTTAAGTGTCATAGCATCGGCCGGGACGCGAACCCGCAACCCGGGCAACTGCCTGCAAGTGCAAAGCAGTCGCGCTGACCTCTCGACCACCAATGCAAGACAGCAATGATATTTTTTGCCTTATAATAAAGATATCTTGTCTATTAAAGAATAATTTATTGAATTTTTGCACAAGTATTTAGTTGTACATGATGGTTAACAATGTTAGTAAATGGATAAATAAGATGTGAATATACATTCGAGAAGCATTCATACATCAATTTTATCTGATATGTCTAATAGCAGATCAATTATTCTGACAAAAAATGAATTAATATCTATAATATATGAGGCAGAAACTTGGCATTATTGATAGTTGTCGTTCTGAGTTTATTTACATTTTAAAGCCCATTTCTTATTTTCTCTGAGCAATTGTTACTTCCTCCTATTTTTCGTAAGAAGGCGATAATTGTGATTTTAGTGGCATTAAAAACAATTTAAGATTATCGTTACTATCACTTATTAGTATGCTTAAATATGCATTAAAAGATTACTTTCTGCATAGCTTTTCTGACTGCTAACAGGCAAATCTTATTCGTTGATGATTATCCTTTTCTTTGCCACCAATTTTTTCAAACATTGTACATTATTATAATAAAATGGAATGTGTAATAATGTATTAAATTATCTTTCATGATCAGAAGATTAAAAATTTTAGTTTCTGTTAAAGTTGTAATTATTTATTAAGCGCACAGGAAGTATATGTAAATACTTTTAAGACAGGCTTTAACCTGTATCAAATGCCCCTTGAAATTTACAATAGTCAAGCAATATATTTATTTTGCTGATAGAGGGACCTCTCAAACCACGACACATGATAGTGAGTATTATAAAGATAAGAGTGACCATCTTATCTTTAACCTAACTTTCCACTTATATAGGCCAATCTGAAGCATCTTGATTTGGAAGTGTGAAGCTGTTATTCTCTCCACTGTTTAAGTCCACCATTTCTTATACAGATTAACATTTGCGAAACCTTGCGATTTACAATGAGTTAATATTACGATCTTTATGCTGGAAATATATAAACTATTGCAAAGTTGTAATTATTTATTAAGCACACAGGAAGTAACAGTTAGTACAAATTAATGAATTTTTTCCTATTTTGAGCAAGAAGTTTCATCTTTGACATTTAGCGTCGATACTTTCATGTTCACAAAAATTGTAAAAGTTTATGCACATCTATTTGGCTTAATTTGTTTTTTATTTATATTGACTTTCTGTTGCTCTTATAGAGTTGGCTAAAAATTTTTTGTCCCTGCCAATCAGCTGAAACAAATAACATCTTTCTAACTATTAGACAAAGCATGAATTAATTTCGCTAAGGAATCTATAGCTATATAAGTTTCGACATTTTTGGCAAAGTTTAGGCGGAATTCTAAGCCTAGATCAGATTTTGAGTATCCTTCACTTGTCATTTTCTGAATTAACATTTGTTGGTCAGGGTCAAACTGCCCTTTACTTTTGCCTGCCTGGGACCATCAATCAGTCTTGGAACATTACTATTTCATTTGTTAGCCATTTACTTTAATGCACTGCCCAGAGAACAACATTGTTTCCTGGCTGTATAAAGTGTACAGGGAAAGTTTTCTTACGTTGCCACATGGGGTAAATCTTTATCATTTAGATTTAGAAAGACTTCAATTTAAATATAAATCCAAATCAATCAGGCATAATTTGTTTCCCATTTGCCTGAAATGACAGTTTTTTTTAATTCCAGCAAAGGTCTTCTACTTCTTACAAGATCTCTGAAAATAATATTGATCAAATCACATTACATGGAATATGGGTCCCTTTACTAATACAGTTTATTTTAATGTTTCAATATTTAAAAATAATTAATAAACTCTGATGAGCCGTTTTCATAATTACGATGCAAAAAACTGATTAATGGGAAAATTAAGTTACCGCCTCCTATGAGTCTTGTAAAGTTTATTGCAATTAAATGTTAAATCCCTACTATTTGTAAACATATTAATTTGACAACAACAAATTCTACTAAGTAAATTAATTCCTTATCCATCTTTTTAACACATACACACTCCTAAAATCTATAACTAGACAACTTCAGTCAGTTAAATAATTTCTATTTCCCTTTAAAATTACGCTTCAATTGTAGTGCCAATTCCACATACTCTAAACTTATCACACTGCTTATTTAGATCTGCTCTTAATGATGTAAAATATTTTAAATAAAGTTCCAAACAACATCATTTAATTTCTGTTTAAGAAATGTTTTCAAAAGCAATTACTCCTTGTTACATGTGTCAGAAAAAAAATAGTTTGACGTAAATACTATTTATATTTAAAAAAAAAACGTTAAAATAATAACGTCAAAATTTGTAAAAGTACGATTGTCGAATAAATATCATTCATACCTGTTTTTTCATATCTGGTAATAGTCTGTCTAAAAATTTAAATTTCCCAGAATCAACAATTATCTCATTGGATAGCTTAAAATTTGCAATATGCTAAAAAAAAAAAAAAACAATAAAAAATTAAAATACTTTACATTTTTATATTGTTGCAATATTAGTATATAAAAATCTAACACAATATAGATTCTAATAGCTTTGGAAAAGTATGTATACTACCAACTTGTCTAAATGTACAGTAGTAAGATAATTTATAATATGCATATACATAATTATATCAATCATAATAATACTTTAATAATAGCTTACATAATACATTTTACATAGTCGATTGAGTTCGAAATCAGACATGACTTGCATATCCTCAAAAACAAACATCCGGTTGGCTTCTTTATGAGAAGGTTCCTAAAATATATAAAGAAAATGATAATACTATTCTAATTATAGTTGATATATATTGCATAATAAGATGGTAAATTAATCAATGAGATAAACAATGCATATCCAGCAAAGTTTAAATTTACATAATAATTCTTTAAAGACAATACTAATTATCAATGAGGTAAAAAACAACTCTCCAGCAAAGTTTGAATTTTCTTAATAATCAATAAGAAACTAAATTAGTTAATAAGATAGAAATTATCTTCAATAAAGTTTAAATTTTAAAACGGCAAAACTCTCCATACAGTAGTGCCACTCAGTGCAAGCCAGAGTAATCAATGGATGCCAATATCTTGTGCCTACTCATCCAATCGATAGGAATTTTATGCACAAGTCTTCTAGCATCCATTGATTACTCTGGCTTGCACTGAGTAGCATTACTGTGTGGAGAGTTTTGCCTGTTTTAATAACAGTTATGAACAAGCATAAGAAATGGTGATCATGCGATGTTTAGTGGTTTAAGTTTAAATTTTATGTAATAATTCATTGCAAATTAGATATCACACAATAATAAAGGAAATTTGTGAGACAAAAAATACTTCTCAAACAAAATTTAAATTTACGTGATAATTCATTATAAATATAGATTAGGATAGCAGATTATACGAAGGTAAAATAAGTCAATGAAGTAAAAAAAATATTTCTCCCCAAAAGTTTGAATTTAGCATGACCATATCATATGATTCCAGCTTATTCCTTAATGTTCCAGCTGTATACTTTCTTTCTTTCATCACAGCTATGTCACCTTGTATGCTTTAGCAACTAATAGATACCAGATCAAGTACTGACCTATTCAATATCCCAGACTAGTTTCAAGCTTATGGCTTTCATCAGTAAAGAGTTCTAGATATTGGAAAAGTGCAGTCTGGATTGTAGCTGTGATGAAAAAAAAAAAAGTTTGTTGCTGAGGCGTAGTTAGGTAATATTTTATTGATTTTATACCAATTTTGATCATGGGAGAGAGATGCCTATAATTATTAAAAAACTAAAGACACTATAATATATAAATACTGAACTGGTTTCAGATTTATAGGACTATTCAAGCAAGTTGGCTTAGATTGAAAACATCCATCTTTTTTAATTTTGGCTGACAGCTTGATAGTAAAAACACACAGATAAATAACGACTGCTAGAAGGAAGGGCATTAAATCCTAAAGATCCAGGTGAACTGTTCTAAGAATCAAAGTTCCTTACTAATGAAAGCCGTAAGCTTGAAACTAGTCTGCGAATAATGGATAGGACAGCAACTTACTATCATTTGGCATCTGGAAAGTAGCATAGCTGTAGTGAAAGCAAAAATATATAAATTTACGTAATAATTCAATACAGATACAAATTAGATATGTGACTAATTTTTTTTTTTTGTCGTCGAAATTTGTGAAACTTTTTCGTTATGATTTCATTTATGAATACAACTAATTTGAAATTATATACTGAATATAATAATCATGGTTTATTTGCAAAAAAAGAAAATAATATTCATTAAGGCTGTAGCCTCAATCACATGCGTATAAAATGTGATAATAGGGACCTCTACAGGTCTTAAAACCACAAGCTTACTCTTGGAAGAAAAGAGGGGAACCCTTCTTTACTTCAACCTACTTTCTATTTAAATAGGTGAAGCTGAAGCGGTTCGATATGAGAGTATGAAGCTATTCAATACTTCACTAATTAAAATTTCCTACTCTTAGATACATAAAAAAGAAAAAAAATGTTAGTGCTTGCGATATATTTAGAAGTTGCGCTTTTCAGAAACTAAATAATAGACAAATTATTATTAAAATTTACTCTTTTGGATTTATAATTGTGTTTTTATTATTAGAAAGTACTTTACTAAACTTTGTCATAAAAAGAAAATTCAATTTAGTTCAGGTCTTTTTTTTTTGTCTCAAAGTAAAATGTATTTAATATTATCAATTTTTCATTAAATAGATGGCTATTTTTACTAGCTTTGCTGGTAGTCAGTTGTAAAATGTATTTATCAGATTAAAATGTGGTTAATCAATTTCAAAAAAAATAAATTACATAAAGTTTTACATACAAATATGGAAGCAGCAATGCCACTGGTATCCACTGACTATTTAAAACTTTCAATAGATAACTCTGGAGTACAAAAAAATAAAATTTGGGTGATAAGAAGTTGGTAAGCGAACTGATTCATTAGAGAACTTAATTCACAAAAAGACAGATAGAGCGACAGATGCAGAATTGAATAATGATAAGATTTTTAAAAAAAAAGATAAGAGGAATAGATAGTACAGCAGTTAAAATGTTAATAGTTCTGGTAAGATATGCAATGATTGGTTTAAAAAAGCTTAAACAAAATTACAAATAATAATAAGATTCCAAATGAGCAGATGATTGTGAAAATAATTCCAAATGAGCAGATGATCGTGAAAATAAATTATTATATAAGTGGGGGGGGGGGGGCTTTAGATTGTTAACTAGCTATCGGCCAGTAACAATGATTCCCATATGTTTTGAGTATTTCTTCATGGATAGGATTAGGAGTTGGATAATAGAGAGTGAAGTTTTGGGGAAGATCCAGAGTGGGATTTCCTTCAGGGTCACAAGTAAGAGATTTATTACTACTATTCAATTGAATGAAATGTCTTACTGAGAAAATAAACCGTTATTTATTACATTTTCTAAATGTAAATAAAGACTTACAATAGAATGAAGATAAATAGATTATGATGAAGTCTTAAAAATACTGGAATAGACTTCAAGATTAAAAGTTTATATAAAATTAATTTTTTTAATGCTAATTGAGAAATGTAGAATCCATGTAAGTTTAAGATGAAACAAAATTGAGGAAAAAAAAGATATTCTTTATCACTTTTATTATTTATTTTATTTTTCTACCTAGCATTCATTTTATTAGAAAAGGCAATTACAGGCAATAAGGATGATGAACTTAAGAAAAAAAATTATTTAAATTTTTTAAAAAAAATGTCATATAATACTAACCTTAAGCATTTGTTCAGACATTCTGTGTAATTTATCATCAGTGTAATGCGTTCGCAACAATAACGGATGATTTGCCATTTTTCTCAATTCCATCATAAAATTTGAATGACTGCTTCGATCATGCTCCAACCATCTTTTCGAAAATCGACCAATCATCTCATCATACTGAATACGTTGTTTTGGAGCTAATTCAATTTTTTCTATTTTATCAATTTTTTGGGGTAATTGTTGCAATACCTATTTAAAAAAATAAAAATATATACATAAATTAGCGTATTATTTCCACATCCAGAAGCGTATATCTGAATGTGCGTGTGACGTATAATCACTAGCATCTATTCATTACTCAAGCTTACAATATACAGTAAGACTGGAACAGATTAAATAGTTTGTCCCTATATGGAATATACATTTGAATATATGCATTCACTCCAATGTTGAACAATTTATAAATGCAAGCATTATATATATAATATATAAACACTATAACGGAGACTAAAAAAATAAAATACACTTTAAAAAAAAAAAAGCTTCATAATCATAATTATCAAAAAAAAAAAACCTTACGATTAAAAATTTTAAGTTTCTTGCTTATGATTCATCACATGTTCATTTTGACCAATAAATCAAACCACTTTAATCTTTCTATTGTCCTTCTTCACAAATTATCTCAACAATACCAAAATCGAAACCAAGTCTACATTCCTTTTCATGACTATAGAACACAGATGATTTTGTTAAATCAGTTTTAGCTTCTTTGTACATAAGCAAAACCTGTGATACCCTTGTCCTCAAATTCAGTTTTCATTCCCTGCGGTACAGATATGGCAATCCAACTGGCTAAAAACCATCACATATATGACATTACACAAGCCCAATTTATTTACTTGATCTTAGTATTACTGACAAACCCATTCAAATTCATGTGTACTAAAGTCAACACTGAACTTATCTGCATATATTATTCCAATGGTAACCATGATTACAATATTAACGCAACAAAAGTATGCTTGTTTTTTTTTAAAGTTAATTTTATTTTTTATTTTCTGCTATAGGATTTTTATATTATTTATAACAATGGCAGAGGTTCAGTTGAATAAATACATACATATATATTTCTTTAGCATACATATGAACGTATGAGTAAAAAAGCGGTTTCTTTCTTATTGTTATCTCATGAGGCTAAATGCACTTTCGGTGATGAGCTCCATAACTATAGTCATGTTATTTGTAATTGCTGCTGTATTTATATTTCAATATAATTATGCATGTTATGTAAATTAAGTCATTTAAATATTCCATTTACATGATAGTTGGACACTGTTTTCTCTTTTATTTATCACCGAAAGTGCACTAAGTTTTATGAGATAAGAAAGAAACCGCTTATTTATACCAATACATATGCTAAAGAATTACGTATACAAGTAAAGGGAAAATTAATATTATATATATATGTAATAAAAAAGTAGACTAATCATGATATATTATTTCAATAAATATTTAATAAATACTATAAATATTAATACTACTAATATCTTAAGGTGGGATTAAAATTTATCTTTCCTAAGTGACTTTCAACTATGAATTATGCTTGATATATATTTGACATTTAAACACTTCATAGAAACTTAGACTGAAGCTATAGTTCTATTATAAACCCTTTTGATTGAGGGTAGAAATTTTTTAACCAGAAGTGGAAAAAAAATCATAGGGTCAATGACTCAGGAAGCTGTGTAAATGGAGAATTTTTTCACCCCTTTTCAATCCAAAAACGTTTATTTCTTGAGTGAGCTGCTCTCCAAACTATACCAAATTATACACGGCAATTAAAAGAGATTAACATAATGCTATGCATATAGCAGCCATTAATTAATAAACACAAATTATTAAAAAAAAATTAGGTCAAATAAAGTGTAAGGATATAACTGGCAGCAGTGAGAAAGAAAAAAAAAACAAAAGTCATCGAATTGCCATTATTATGACTAAGTCATTAAACAAGTTTTTAAGAACAGCCTTCGTCCCTGCACTCTTGAACTATCTACTATAAGGTTGAATAAACAATGGGCATCAGGTAGCATAATACCATAATATCCATATCCAAAGTTATTAGTCAGAAATCCAAAAAAAAACCCTCTAAACTTTAGAAACCAACTAACTGTGTTTAACATAATTATACAGATTTGACATTAGATTAGTTTCGATATATTTTAGAAACCTCAGTTTAATGCCACCTGTAAGCCCTTTCTACCCTTAAGTAAGTAAGGTTAATATCAGCTATTATATCATATGCTTCCATAAACAGCTCTCTTCCCTCCATTTTAGAGATGTAGTATATAGAAGAATCATCTTTAGATATGAAAATTATCATTCAATTAGACATGCCCAAGCCAAGAGTATCTCTCGCTGCTTTGTAGGACACATTATTCTCTCGATACAATCTGCATACTGTTTTTAATTCAGCAATCTTCTCTTTCTGTTTTTTCTCACATTTGCCTTCTATTTTCTCTTCTTTTATCTTATCAACTTAGATTAAGTAAGTCTATCGTCATCCCTCCATATTAATTGTTATCTTGCATAAGGTAGCATAATTAACAGTAAGTAGGATATTTCTTTTAATAAATGATTGAGGTTTTAGACAACCATATTTAGAAAGGGATCTTAAAAAATAGCATCTTGTAAAATCTGGTCAAATTACCCTACCTGATGAATTGCTCATTTAAGTGATAAAAATAGCTGTGGCACTAATAATGGTCATGAAAATATGACAATAATAAAGATAACTACAAATACATAGAATGCAATGTGATGCTACAATATACTAAAGATATATATATATGTGCACATATAGTATTATTATAATGAAGAAAAAGAATTTCCCTATCAGTTTACAATTCAGAATTTAGCTATTAGTTATAATATCTTACATTATATTTTTTTAAAAATCTACTAGAGAGCGCTTAAATACTTTCATTTACAATCAAAATATTTATGAGGGACAATACACATGGTCTAGAAATAATGTATTTCACACAATAGATTATGCATTAGTAGACAGTGAGGTAATGAATAAAGTACAGAAAATTAAAATGTTTGAAAATGAAGAGGAGAGTATGTAATAGTGATCATAATTTCTTTATAATAGAAATAGTTAGTAATATGATTGAAAATAATAATAAAAGTAGAACGGATAGTGAAAGATGTGGATGGAGAATGAATGATAAGAATAAGTTAGAAGAATATAAAATAAAAGTAGAAGAAAATTATGGAAGATTTTGTTGATGGACTGGTGTGGTAAAGTAGAAAAAGTGGCAAATAGGGTTTTAGGTGAGAATATTCAGAAGAATAAAGTGTAAATGATAGGAAGAAAGCATGCAGAGAATATAAATGTGCTAGTAAAAAGAAAAAAGGGGGAAAATAATATTAAATGGTAAAACTATTTAAATAAAAAGATGTTAGCTAAAATAGATAATTATAGAGAGAGAAATGAAATTAAACGAATTATTGGAGGGTAATAATAAAAGTGGAAGAGATGGAATAAATTTTGGAAATATATTAAAAGGAGGAATGTAGGGGAGAGAGAAATAGTATTACTAAATGGTGAGGAGAAAGAGTGTGGCTCTAAAGAAGAATTAGAGACAATCTTAAATATGTATGTAATGGATATGGAAAAGATGTTAGCTATGAAAGACAGTGATAACAAACATAAAAGCACAAAGTAATGTAAATATTAGTTTTATAGACAATAAAGTGAATGAATCTGGGAAGAAGTTGAAAAATGAAAAAGCAAGAAGTTTAAATGGGAAATAGGATAAAATTAAATCTATTATCATGTTTTAATAAGATGGCACAGAAGAATTTTCAGAAAGCTGGAATAAGATAACAGTGAGACTATTATTTAAAGGCAAAGAGTAAGGACCATAAAAATATAAACAATTATAAACCAGTAGCAGTAAAGTCAGTTATATAAAGTTTTTGCATATATGGTAGCTGGAAGAATGGCAAAATAAATGGAAGAAAATAATATAGTGAATGAAATGCAAGGAAGTTTTAGATGGATAGGCATATAGGGGACAGTTTATTATAGTCACCCAACTTACAGATATGAGTAGGACTACAGGTAGACAGTTATATATGGTCTTTATAGGTCTAGAGAAGACATATAATAGAGTAAATAGAAATAGATTATGGGTAAGTTTAGTAAATTTGGATATGAATAAACCTTTAATGGATCTTATTAAGAGATTGTATGAAAATAATTACTGTATGTATCAATTAGGAAATATAGAATCAGTTAGAGTTAAAAATGGGGTGAGGACTAAGGCAAGCAAGTCCTATGTCACTATTTGGTTTTTGTTACATTTGAGAGAAATGGAGAGGGCAATAGAAAGACTAGGAAGAGAAACAAAGATACCATTAATAGATGACATGGGAGTGTATACATTATCATGTCTTTAACTCACTGATGATATCTTATGCAAAGAAAGTACAGAAGATATGAAAGTTGTATTGAAGACTTGCGCAAGGGTGGGTAAAGAGATGGGGTAAAAATTTAATGAAGAAAAATCAAAATTAATGATAATAAATGCTGGGTAAAGAGAAGAGAAAGAATTTAACTATTTGGAAATTGTCTTAAGTAAATAAAGGAATTGCTTGGATGAATGACAGAAAAAATTGATAAATGAAGCATATTAAAGGGATTGATAAAGAAATTAACAATCTATAATAAACATGATGTAGCAAGAATTGTATGGAAGAGAGTGGCAATAGCAGAGTTAATTTATGATAATGATGCATTATGTGTTACCAAAGGGATGTTAGATTATTTAGAAAAAGTACAAGAGAAGTAGGAAGACTTGCATTAGATGCAGATGTGTGGATGGCAAGGGAGGCAAGTCAGGGAGAAATGGAATGGTCAAGTTTTTATATGACAGTTACAAAAAACAAAATGAAAATGTTTGGTAGATTGCAATTTATGAATAAGAGAATAGCCAAAATAGCATTTAATTGGATTACTAGTAAAAGACAGGCAACAAGATATGCGAGAAAGGTGGTATGATATACATAAGATTTGGATAAGGACTTTATGTCAGTATACTTATATAAAAAATGGGATGATTGTGTTAGGAGGATTGTTGATTGTTATAGTGACAAAAAATGGGGTAGAAGAATAAATACATTAATAAAAAAATAGGGAGCTGGAGAACTAGTATGGAGAGTAAAAAGTGTCCAAATATATATAGAAGTAAACAGAATATTGGGTGTGAATCAATTTACAATAATAGCAAGGAAAGTAATCCACTGTTAAGTCTTGAATAGGGTGGATGATTTAGTTTGCAAGTTATGTAAGGAAGATATGGGAAATATTAGGTATCTGCTAATTGAATGCAAATACTTTCAAGCAGAAAGGGTACAAATAATAAAGTTGTGGAAGAATAAATATAAACTAAATGATTATATAGAAAGTGGGTTCTTAGTCTTTATGCTGGGTTTGGAAAAAGATAAGGGGGTCTAAATATAAAGGCCATGGAGTAGACAAAGATAATGTTGTGGAAAGAAATGGAGCAGAATAGACAAATATGGGAAAAACTTAGGGTGAGGAATGGAAAAGCATAGTAAGGTGGCTAACACATTTTGGTGGGCATAGTAGCCGAGAAATTCCTGATTTCAATAAAGGAATAGCTATATCATATCATAACATCACAATAATATAAGATATAACTCTACTATGCACTAACTACATAATTGGTAATATATGTACACTAAGATACTGCCTTATAATACTATAGTACAAAAAATCAATTAAATAATTAATTATTATAAATTATTAATAATTAATAATTATTAATAATTAATTATTAATAATTAATTATTATAATTAAATAATTAATTATTATTATTATAATTAATTATTCAGAAGTTACTGGTTTTACAATATTTAGTTATTTAATAAAGATTACAGCACTAATTATTATCTTTGAGTAAATATTTCAATACATTACATTACTTGACAATTTATTATTATTATATATAATATGAACATACAAGAAAATATGTGATTAACTTAAAAGAAATACTCACTTCAGACTTTAACCTACGAAGAATGAAAGGCTTGATTATCCTTTTAGCGTGCTCAATCTTGCTTTCTTCATATCTACATTTAGTCTCTTCAAAGTTTTTCTTTAAAGAAACAAAAAAAAAAAAAGACAACACAATTTTAAAAATTTCTATTAGTAGGATATTATCAAGAATCAAAGACAATAGTATTAATAAAGAATACAAAATGAACACATTAATTTATCAAAAAACTACATGTTGTTTTTACAACTATTAACAATATCTACCATAATAATAATTGCAAAGAAATCAAGTCATATATCACATGACTTAATTTAATAAGCTTGTATTATGAATGCTATATAATGAGTATGTCAATAGCTCTTAACAAGCTTTTCCGAATATCCCTATCCCCGTAACGGTTTCATGCTTTTGGCATTCCTCATTATATAACATTTGTAATACAAGCATACTAAATTAAGTCATGTGGTATTGTTTTTGCTCTTCTCACTGAGGAATGCCAAAAGCATGAAATCGGTCTGGGAATAGGAATATTCTGAAAAGCTTGTTAAGAGCTACTGGCATGCTCATTATATAACTGCCATAATAATAAAATCACAACCAATTTACGATACTCGATAACTCATAATGGATATTTTAAAAAACTTTTCCATGTTTATTTCACTCCTCCAATAAATTCTTAATACATTAGAATTGCTTTTGACAAATGCTGTTCATTGATTATTAAAATCGGCATTGCAGAATTTATTTAAATTTTTGCAATACTAAATGATATAGAAATTGAAAGATTCTTATGGAGTCAAACAAATCTTTTTAATGAATCTTGAGCATTCAAATAAACCTCTTTATTCCTTCAATTAATCTTAGTGGTAAAAAAATGTTTATATTGTAATGAGATGTGATAATTATTCTCATTATTGTTGAGAATGTATTGTATGTTAATTTAAAGATGTAACGGCTTTAGAATTAAGATTAAAGTTACAAACTATATACGTAAATTAGCAATCAATTCCCTAATTACCCTCGTTATAATATTAATGTACTATATTGTTATCTTAATTATGTACAAAGCATAGATAAAATCAAAGGGGCTTAGATTGCTATGCCTTTGTTTAAAACTCACTGGAAATTATACCAGTTTAATTTATTTGTATATGTCTCATGAATGAGAAATTAAATATTGCCTGAAAGGCTTATTTCTAAGTTATGCCACTTTGAATTTGTTATATGTTTGGTTTGTATTGATTCAAACAAATATGCTTGCAAATCTCTTTGTACAAAAAATTAAAATACATTTTTAATCGTAAAAATAGACTATAGTTAAATTATTATCATTTTGGTTTGTAAAATAATAAATTGTAATATTAACTAATCAATATATATAGATAGAATTTTGCAATGATTTAATTTGTGTTGTCCAGATATAAAATGCTGGGGTGGAATGTTTGATTGCAGAAATTTAAATGGAAAAGAGAATAATTTTTTAATATTGACATCCGTGATTAATCTCAACATGTTAAAAATTAAATGTTGTGTTATTATCTTTGTTTTCTAACATGAAGTAAAATTCCTATGGTAATTGTCTAAACATTCCTCTCAATACCTCTCCAGAAAGAAAAAAGCAATGAACAATTTGTGCAAAATTAAACTACATTCTATTTATTATTCAATTCTACGCTGACATATGACTGAAGAATTAACATTTGTTATTGTTTTGAATTACAAAGTGAAATGCATATAAAATATTTCTGCAAAACTGTTACAAGGAATATATTAATAAATCCGTCTAAGGTAATAACTTTTTCTTTCTTTGTCTTGGAATATAACGTTGCATTTATTTCAAGGAACGCTATTTTCATAAGCATATTACTTTATTCAATCACTGATTCTTTTATTCTACTACAACCTATGACAACTGTAATTGTAGTTTTCAAAATTTATTAAAATATCAATCCGGAGAATATTTTTGTGAAGAATACATTTAAAGCTTTCTTCGTAAAATGCTACATGTGTATAATCAAAAGAAGCAAACATTGCATAACTAAAGAAAATATGATGGCATTAAATAAAACTCTCAAAATCAAATACTGGATTCTATACATTCACGCAAGCTTACATTGTTACCACAAAATCAGTGATATTTAAATAAGTAAGCACTAACTAGCATAGTAAGGGTATTAATTGAGAGGTAGTATTATACTCAAAATTTATTCTTATCTTTGTTTTTATGATATATAAATTTCGATGTTCTATTATTTTGCTTTTTTAAGCATTAGAAACAAACGCCTATTGATACTGCCTATTTTATCAGATGTATATTTTACATATCATGAAAAGTGCCATTAATCGATGTAATGAGTAATTTAATATTGAGCTTATTGTATACATATTTTAGATTTCTTATTACTAAGTTTACTATTAAAATAATAAAAATACGTAATAGCTCGCCTGTTATTTGTCTAATTTCACAAATTATCTTATCAACTTACAAATTATTATTATTTTATTCACTTCACCATCCCATCTTTTGAATAGTGTATGAGTCCATTCTCTCAAATGAGCTGCTTCTTGAATTGTTGATGGTGAAATAAAAGGGATTATAAAGTTGAAGTCAGTCCTTATTTGATAGTGTGTGTATATGAAAATGGTGCCCTGAAATTCTGGTCATTGTCACAAGTCTCAAAATAAAACTACTGGTATGCAGTCATTTTAAGGCTGATTGTCACAGAAGTGATGATGATCAGGAAATATAGCCTATGTTTCAAGTACTTATAAAAAGGATTAAATACAACCTTGATCATTATCATAAATCTCAAAAGAGGGTGTTAAGTGAGGCATTCATAATTATATTTTCTCAACTTCGCCAACACTTTGAGACTCTTTCTGTAACAGTATATATAGATAATCTAATGGTTCAGCATTCGGGGAAATTGTGACATTAAAGCAAAGGAAGTAAGAGGCTTAAGCTTCGATGCAGAGACTTTTGGTTCTTGAATCTGTCACTTTGTCCTACATTAAACTACGCATAGCAGGAAAATGATCTTAATAGGCTATAGAGATTATAATTACTTGATCTTATAAAATTTATTAGAATTTTTTATAAAAAGCTATCAACAAAGTATGTCAACATTTTGGTTCATCAAAGAGATTCCAGTTTTGTTTTATAAATTAATTATAGTTTCATCAAAAAATATAATATACAAGTATTCATTTTTTACTGCTAATAATATAAAAGATTAAGATTATTTCTTGGGAGTACATTAAATATTGCAAATTTAATTGGGATTTTACAGAACTTAGCAATTAGCAATGTGGTGTTCCAATCCCTTCCATAAGTTCTATTTGTCATATTGTTACACATTTTCCGATATGTAAAACGAACATAGCATTCTTGATGTGATCCACAAAAAAGATAAAAATCCTAGACATTGGTTCGGGAAATAATAGAAAGACAATAGAATGTATGTTCGTTTTACATATCACTTATGGAAGGGATTGGATCACCACACTGCTAATTGCTAAGTTCTGTAAAATTCCTGAGCTTTTGGGATTGAATCTGCAATAGTTAATGTACTCCCAAGAAATAATCTTTATACACTGCCTACGTGAACGTTCGGGTACTGGTCCATTCAACAATGAAAATGTGACAGGCGATTGCACTGATGCAAAATGAATTCAGCTATGTCATTCTTCATCAACCATACTGTTAATATAGCCAGATAAAATAAAGCAACAACCACATGACCTATGGAAGATACAATGAGCTTCTCAGCATTACATTTTTTTTGCCAGTATAAATATCAGGATCACCCCTCCAAGTGTGAAATCAAATATCTAAGATTTCAATCATTGCAAATAATTGTCTTCTTGTGGGAAGATCTGCTTTTGCACACTATTTAGCCAGTAGCCACCTTTTCTAAAATATCATTTTTCCTTAAGACACCCTAAGGTTTTCAGTCCAAGTCTTGTATAGCTATATGAGTTTGATCCTAGGTGAGTAATCTTCAGTCAAAAACTGGTTATGAAATCTATTTGTCATTATTATTTCAAGCTTATGGATATAGTCTTGGGATAAAAAAAAGATTATTCTTTTCAAATGTAGATTAAATGTATGTCAGCATATAACTGAGATCACTCATTAAAACAAACAGCTACAGATCTGTACAACTATAAAGATTGAAACAAGTCCAAACATTGGAGTCATTAGAATACTTTGATTACTAGATGACTGCTGGCTTAGCATCGGGTAAAATTAACACTTCCAATCCTGAAAAAAAAATCCAATAATCCAGAATACAATTGTGGAGATCTACTTCTAATGTGCTTAGTATTGTTTAGAACAGAGTTAAAATGACAGAGACTAACATTAAATGTTCGTAGATTGAAGCCTAACCTATCACTTCTAATGGTCAAACATCACACGATCTTCCAAATAACTGACCATTTAATAATTTTTACTGCTATATGTTTTTGCTCAATGATAGAGTGTTATATTCGAGAACTAGAAGTGCCCGGATTGAATTACATCTGGTGCTCAAATGTCACATGACCCTCCTAATGATCTTCACTCCTATCATAAAAAAAAAAAGATTCTAAGAACTAAGTAAAACTTTTTATCTATAAACTTCGTGAAAAACTTGAAATATTAAAAAATGTCTAATTCTTGAATTGTAATCATTCACATTATGTCCGGTGCAGAACTAAAAGTGTACATTCGTCAACTTGTGATGCATAAAAATTTTCTGAATTAAAAAAATTAACGGTACAATCAATAACTCGATTAACTTGCATAATATGCGAATCAAATATAACAACTAGTGGGCTTTCTTATTTAGACTGGTAAAAATATTCAATTCAGCTTTTAAGTATTTTAACTCATTTTTAACAAAAAAAATCCAACAAGCATTATTCAGCTCTATTATTGAGCTGGGTCAATAATAGCATTCTTCCAGGTCAGTGGAAAATCACTATAGGTGACAACAGTGAAGAGGAAGCTGTAGATGGATGTTCATTTTATGAGATTCGGCTAGCATATTAAGCCCGAGATAGAGGTCATTAGTGAGCAAAGAAGGCACTGAAAAACCACTTTGCTTTATAATTCCTTTGTTTATTAAAACTATTCTACAAGAATTAAGTTTGGTATTGAGACCTTAGCTAAGGGTGGCTTTGTTGTCTTGCTAATCAGTAGACATGACGCTACTCAGGTCGTAAACCTGTGACATCCTCATAAACTTCATTCATTGAGAGAAAATACATTGAAAGTTGGTATGTGGAATGTTAGATGATCGAGAAGAGTTGCGAAATTTAAAATTTTAAAAGGGTAATGAGTATAAATAATATTAATGTTATTGGATTAAGTAAAATAAAGTGGGAGAGATATGGAGAAGTTAGTAGTGGAAATGTTAAAGTATTTTATTCTGGTGGGCATGTTGACTACCAGTAACGACGATATTGAAATTGATGAAATATGAAATGATAGAGAAAATTATACAACATGAAGGAAAAAATACACGTATATTGCTATTGGGTGATTGAAACGCTGTTGTGGGAAAAGGTAAGGAATAACAAAATTGTTGGAAATTAAGATATTGGAAAAAGAAATGAAAGAGGTAGCTGGTTTGTATACTTCTGTAAGGAGAATAAGTTTGTGATTGCAAACACTTGTTTCAAAAATCATATAAGATTGTATACAAGGGGGATAAATAAGTTAATTATTAAAGCTGTATATAAAAAGAAATTGAATTTAAGAAATTTAATTAATGAAACAAAAAATATAGAAATTGAAAAAATGAATGGAATTTATTTAATTGAATGTTTAAATTGTAAGAGGGAGGGAAAAAAGCTTTCATATATTGGTACAACAAAACATTTAAACGATAAAAATTCAAATGTTTACATATATTGTAAAGTTTTTGGGCGTAAAGATTTTAATATAAAAATGTTGGAAAGGGTTAAAAATTACAGAGAAAGGATGAAAAAAGAATATTTTTACATAAAAAAATATAATCCTGTTTTAAATAGAAATAATGGTGTGGATAAGGAATGTTAAATAATATATAATTAAAAATGGAATGTTTAAATTGAGTTAATTAAATTGTTCAAGTTTTTTTTTAAAAAATGTTTATATTTGTTTTTAAATACATTTAAAGCTATAGCTAAGGAATGTGGTTTTTGAGATGGGTTTTTAGATAAAGATTTAAAGAGTGTAGTAATTTGCAATTAGCGTTAGTTTAACATTGGTATAAACAGTTTATTAGATGCTTTTATAAAATAATAAGATTTGTAATTATATAATATAATAAGAGTAATAATAAAAAGTAGAAGTGGGAGATGTAAGTAAAATATAATTATATATAATTAATATATACACATTTTAATGTTTATGCTGATATAAAAACAAAGTTTTATGTAATTAAAGTATTATTTATAAATATATATTTCTTGTTGTTGTAGATCCTTGAAAATGACTGTAAAAATATAAACAGTTTAAAAGTTGGAATTTGTATTATATAAATATATATATATTTTCATTGTTAATATAAGAAAATAAAGTTTTTGAAAAAAAAAAGGAAAGGATTGGGTATTTGTTGATATTATTGAGGAACTTATTTATTTTAAAAGAAAAAATGATTGTATATGTCAGTTAGACTATTAATAAATATTGTGGACTGAGAAATTTAGAACTGTTTCTAATAAAATACATATATATGTTCTGATGGAAATAATAATATTGAGATTGAATTCTAAATGTTTCAGTTAATGTGGATGTGATAGTGGTGTTATATATTTTGTCTTTTTATTACAATAAATAAGAAATTTTCATTATATTGGTTATTTGAATTAATTTAATTCTCAATTATCTTATTTTGCTGTGATTTGTATCATCTTTTTTGTTAGAAGATACATGGCACTTCCAATGTCAACAATTGTATTTTTGAAATAAAAGTTTAATCGCAGTTCTTAAAAATGCATTCATGCATGAACTTACCTGAGCAGCAGCAAATGCCTGTTTCAAATAATCTGTTTTCCCATGGAACATGTGAGGCATTACAAAACACAGAAGGGACATTAATTCTACTAAATTATTTTGTAAAGGTGTTCCAGTTAAAAGCAATCGTCTCTGACCCTAAATAAATAAATAAATAAAAAACCAATTCAAATTATTATTAATATTAGCAATTATAATTTTTTTAAATGCATAACTTATTCTACTTATAGTTTAAATAATTGACATATATAGCTTTTTTACATATAGCTTATATATATAACTTATAATCTTATTTCTAAGAGTTTGTGAAGTTATCAGCCAAGGCAGCAATCGGTGGTTAGACAGAGAGTGCTAAAAATCCGCTGATTACGAACCTAGTCTGGCATTCAATGATGAACTTTTTTTAGCTACTTACAACTGCAGATCACTTTCGAGTAAAAGAAGATTACATGAATTAGAACTATATGAAGTCAGAAGAAAAGACGAAGAGACGATTTATAAAGTGGGCATGTACTTTACTACAAAATCACAAGTAATTGGAAGCACAAGTGGAGTGGAAATTATTATAAATAAAAGAGGAAAGAACAAATTGTGCATACTGATGGTATATCTGATAGAGTGGCGAAATTAGTTATTCAATGTAATAAAAGATACCAAATGCAGATAGTACAACTTTATGCTCCAACAAATTCTCACTGTGAATGAAAAAGTTGAGGATTTTTATTTAGATGTACAAAATGTTCTTGATCACACCAAACAGGAAAACGATTGAAAGATCAAAATACTGCTAAATAAATTTGTCATAGTAACAGAAATGAGAGGAGCACAGACTTATGGAATTTGCAAGAAAAAACAAATGTATTGTGATTTTTTTTCTTTAAAAAAAAATGCTAATGGAAATAGATATGGAAATATCCAAAAGAAAATACAAATTTTAAGGCTGTAAGGTTATTGATTCAATACAGAAAATGATTATCAATTAGTGAGATAAAAGTTACGTGTTAATGCAAAAGTAAAGAGATACAAATTATAAAAAAAACCCGTACTGATAGTTTATATTCCTAATATCAAAAACACTCGAACAATCATAACACTGCTAATCATTTTCAAATACTGACAGATTTTGAAGATGGTTCAAACTGAACTGAGATTAATAAGAAAATAATTGATACTCTACTAAGAACTGCAACAAAGACCGCTGATATAATTAGTAAATTTTCCAATGAGACAAGATAATACACAAAGAGATGAAGAAATACGGAAATATTTGAAAATGATCCATTAAAAAGGAATTTTTAAATGGTACAAAAATAATTAATAAAGATATAAGAAAATATAATTGTGAATTGATAAGAAAAGTTGTAGAAAAAAATAAAAGTATAAATAGTGTAAAGTGTGCTCAGCCATGTCTAAAAAGTAAAATATAGTTGTCAGATGTTAAAAACATTTTGCTAATTTATTTTAATATCGGAAAGTTATTTCAGCAATAAAAAGAAAGGATGTAACTATTATCAAAAAAAGATAATGCAAAATATGTTGAAAAACTTTACAAGTATTAAAGAACACACACACATAACCACTATTACATCTTCTCAATTGTGAAACATTTTAAGTGAAGAGGTGAGACATACAGCTAAATCTATGAAAATGGGAAATGCTCTGGAAAATAATGAAATATTATTATCGTAAAAGAAGCAAATTAAGAAATAGTAAAATTGTTAACAAATTGTACATCAAATGTCTAATGATATAATTACAACTTGTCTATAGGAAACTTCAGTTTCAAATCAACCAAAAAAAAACCAAAGTGGATTAAAAGTAGTTTTAGCATAATAGATCACATCCAAGTATTGAAAAAAATTATAGAAAGAGCCAATGAATATGAATTGCCTTTATGATTTGGATTTGTAAATTTTTCAAAAAGGCATTTCTGCTATGATAAATGCTTTGGATCATCAAGATGCAGTTCTAAATAGCGTCCTGTTATTAGTTTAAGATGTAATAATGATTTTCAACTTTTTGATAAATATATAAATATTTATTAGTAACTATTTATTAAGATTATGAAAAGGCATTTGATTCTATAAACATTTCTTCAGTGATTAAAGCATTAGATCATCAAGGTATAGATCCAGGATATTGTCATATTTTAAAGAATATTTATAAAAATGCAACAGTAACAATTAGACTACACAATGATACAAGGAAAGTCAACATTGAGAAGGATGTAAGACAGGGTGACTCCATATCTCCAAAACTTCGAGTGCTGCAATAAGTATTTTGTGGATTAAAATGGGAATCTAAAGGAGTGAAAGTAAATGGAGATTATTTGTCATTTAGATTTTGGAGATGTAGTTGTTTTTGCAAATAATGCTTTAGAGCTGCAGGAAATGTTGCAGGAGTTATCAGATGAAAGTAGAAAAGTAGGACTAAAGATAAATGTTAAAAAGACTAAAGTAATGTTGAATAGATTTTCTCAAAATATAAAATAGATTGATTATGATGAGTTAGAATTAACAGTTACAAATACCTTGGTCAGATTATTAATACAGATGGAAACATAATGGATGAAATTAATCATAGAATTAAACTTGGTTGGAGTGCTTTTGGTGGAAATAACTTGATACTAAAAGGAAATATGCCTATCTGTTTGAAAAGGAAGATTTTTAATAAATGTGTTTTACCAGTTCTTACTTATGGATCTGAGACTTGGACACTTACTAGAAGAGCAATACATAGACTTCAGACCACTCAAAGAAGTATGGAGAGATGCATGTTGGGAATAACAAGAAGTGATCCAAAACGCAATATATGGGTAAGAGAACAAACAGGTGTTACTGACCTCATTGCTAGAAGAGATGATAAGAGATAGACAATTGAAATCTTAAATCGGATTCCAAGAGATTGTAAAAGACCCAGAAAGAGACCACATATGAGACGGATGGATGAAATAAGAAAGTGTGCAGGGGTGATGTGGAGAAGAGATGCTAGAGATTGGAGAAGATGGATTGAACTTGGAGAGACCTTCATCCTGCAGTGGCTTGATAATGGTTGATGATGATGATTTATTAAGCTAGCGAGTATTACATTATTGTTAAATTTCACATTAAAAATCAATATGGTATATTCTTTCTTACATACTATTAACGCTAGCCTAATTAATTACCAATAACTCATTGATATATTTAGCTTAAAAGCAGTAAACTTCATCAAGACTGTGCAGGAATTGTAAAGCTTGTTTAATCATGGCAATCTATAGTGAAATAAACACTGAATGATGATGAAGATAATCTTGGACAATGAAGACACTGGTCAACTATAAATGAACAGTTTGGGATCGTGCTTTTCCCCCAATATCTTATCTGAAGTGTGTCGGTGTAAAATAAAAGTTTTCAAATAGTTTATTTTTTCTTATGCAGTTGTGGTAAATATTAAATAAATAAATTTAAAAAAGGGGGCTAAAATACCATCTTATAGTATTCTGATATAAAAAAACAAACAGCTAAGCAGGATTTGATCTTTCTAAAAGCTCAATGCTTTCATATCTCTCAACTTTAAATCTCAACTTTTCTAATTCCTACAATATTTATTTCCTGTTATATATTTATTTTTCTATTTCTTCTCAATTAATCTTTCAGTTTTTTAATACATCATCTCTATTTCATCATCATTATCATATTTACTTATTAGCACATAATATTAAAAACCTCAATCTTTTCTTTTTTCTATAAATAATCTATTTTTATTCTTATTACATATATAAAAAGTTGATAAATGCTATGCAATGTGATGCACTGTGACTTCTCCTTTTTCAGAGTCAGGAATCTCTCAGCCACTATGCCCAGAGAAACCTGTTAGCCACTTTACCTTCCCTTTCCATTCCCCACCTTAAGTTTTTCCCATATTCTTTTTTAACCTGCTCCATCACATTTCCACAACATAATCTTTGTAAACTCCATGACCTCTATATCTAATTCCCCCTTATCTTTTCTCAAACCCAGCATAAAAACCAAGAACCCACTTTCTGTATAATAACTTTGTTTATATTTATTTTTCCACAACTTCATTATTATTTGTACCCTTTCTGCTCGCAGGCACTTACATTCAATTAACAGGTGCCAAATATTTTCTATGCCTACTTTACATAACTTGCAGGCTAACTCACCCATATTTTTCCATTTATGTGTATATTTCCTTGTTGCTAAAAATCCTGTTCAAGCCTTAAACAGTAAACTATTTTCCTTGCTATTATCATAAATCAACACAACAGCAGCTGTCAACTGAGGCATCACCTATAGTGAGATTGATTAATCAGTAATTATCATATGTTAAAGTATTTAAACCCACATTGCCAGACAAATGTCCGGCTTCTCCTTTTGTCAACAAAGCTTGGAATTCAAAACTGAAATTAATGCAGTTATGCAAGCATTATATGTCATATACTATTTATGGTAAAGAATTGACTACAAGTGCCAAATTTTCATGCTCACTCATTTGGCAACAGTCGCTTTTAGATAAGACTACTACAGACTATTAAATATTTTTAGTCAATGAACTTGAAATTTAATTAAAGATTAATATATCTATTTTTATTACACACATCCATATGATATCATTGATACAACAAAATTCTTCTTTTTGTTCATCCAATATGTAATATTTTACATGTACTTAAAACTTATATTCGACGATATGCTTTTGAAACATGTAGATAAAAATGACTGAAAAGGGTAAACCAATCTTTAACCTAGTCCACTTCAAAGGGACAATGAAAGAGAAGGCAATACTAATCAGATTTGACAGCTGCTGGTCTACCATAATGCTACTTAGATAGTCATTTACTGACTGATAATGGATGGTTAGCTAGGTTGACTATGATCCAGTTATCTGATTAAAAAAAGTCATTGACTACTAGAAAACAGAAAGATTGGAAATCTCTAATTATAAGAATAAAGCAATACAAATAATACGTTTTCATTATAAATATTCTGGGAAAACTATGAACAGAGTAATTTCATAGCTGATCATAATTAGTGAAATATGAGTATAAATTAAAGTAATAAGTTTCACGTTTAAGAATTCTATTCTTAATCTTTATTTAAGTTATTTTAAGTAATAATTTAATCAAATAGCTAATTTTAAAGACTATATAATTACAATAAATAATTTTTTTCAGATTTGCCTATACATATAGTTAGGGTGAAAAGGATAGAGTGGATCCATTCTATCTTTTAAAAAGACATTATCTTGTGTTTGGAAAGGAGAGAATTCATTATAATTAGCGTTCTATCTGTACAGCACATGTGCAGTGGAGTAAGCTACATTTATTATTAATATTTATAAAAAACATCGCGCTATATAAATTAAATATTTACATATGTTTAAAGTTTTCATTTATTAATGACGTATCGTAAATAGTAAAAATTTCGCAAGCAACATCAACAAAAATCAGATTATAAGTAATTTAAAGTGATCAATTGTATCTTCACGCTCTCAGTTCCAAATGCTTCACATTTTCCTATACATATAGTTTGGGTAAAAAGGATAGAGTGGATCCATTCTATCTTTTAAAAACACTTTATCTTGTGTTTGGAAATGAGAATATTCATTATAATTAGCATTCTATCTGTAAAGCGCATGTGCAGTGGAATAAGCTACAGTTATTATTATAATAAATAAAATAATAAAATTCAAAACTTGAACCATTTAAAGTTTAAAGGAAATGTATGTTAACTTATGCAAATACATGGTAATTAAATAATTATGTAAAAATATTCATACAATGCTGGTAAAAAAAAAAGGTAAAACTTTACCCTAATTTTCATAAGATTCTGATACCGTAAAGTGCCCATATTTTTTAACATATGAGCTTCGTCAAACACTACATAATGAAATTTAATTTTCTTAAAAATAACTCGATCTTCAGGTGCACCAGAAACCATATGATACCTGAAAAAAAAAAAAAGAAATTAAAATATATATATATTGTGCCCTTGTCTATAGGTCATAATAAGGTAGAATGGTCAATTACTAAAAAATTTTAAATTTTAAGATATGTTTGTATGATATATAAATAATAGTAGGATAATTAGATTTTATAGTACAATTTAAAGCTGAAAATACCTGGTATGTAAAAGTGTAATGGATTATTTAGAGAAACAGTTAAATAAAGCTTAGTTATATCCTTGCTTATGATTGTAAAAGCTGGCCATATAAAATAACCCAGCTATAAATAGTTAAAAATATATTAATAATTCGAGTATGATATTGTAAAACTAATAAATTAAATAAATGCTATATATAATGTTATAATTATAGTTAATGTTCAAATTTAATCTAATATATTTTAAAATAAACTTTATGATGGTGAGAATTATATTTAGTTCTACATTTTAAATTATTTTCCAAATTTTTATAAAATATATCAGTTTTGGTAATTTAGACCGAGACTTAAATTAAAAAATCATCTGTTAAAGTTAGTAATCATGTGACTGTATATTATGTACCTTCACACACACGCTTGTTAGAATAATAATAAAGTTTGTGAATTATGGAACTAAATGTAATTGCTGTCTATCGTTGAAGTAAAAGTTGAAATATTAAATATTGTTTTAATAATTATTTTAAAGTTTAAATGATTTTGATAAAATTATAATTGAATTTAAAAATATTATTCTAAGTAATATTTAAGACATGACGTCATAAATTCTTTATTTTAAAGAGGTTTAATCTATTATAAAACTAAAATGTGTAAATTTGTTCGCGCTAAAAAAGTCATTAACCAATCAACGGAGGTATTTAGCAGACAAAAAAAAAATAAGAATTAGACGAAGCGGGAGAAAAGTAATGTGTAAGTGAAGGAGGGAGTAACATATTTTTTAGCTGGATAAGACCGCAAGCTAGAAAAGGATATAATTTTAAAATTTTATATTTATTGTAAAAGTTTTTTTTTTAACATATAATATTTGGAACTGCCTTTACATGGAGGGCTAATTTTTAAAAAGTTTTCTTACCAGTAATTTTATTCAAGTTTAGCCAAATCCTTGCAGTAAAAATGGAAGTACTAAAGGAAAAAATACCTAAAAATATTGCTAAAGGAAAAATATTTGTAAAGTGCCTCGATACAGTAGCTTTATTTATGCTCAACCAGAAACTTATTATTGTAACTCAGAGGAATATAATTTGGACGCTATACAAAAACTTAAAAGAGAAGTTATTTGCCGTCAGGAAAATTATGACGCACAAATTTTATAAGGCTACTCTGAAGTTATTTTATTCTTCTCTATGGGAAAATTAAGATGCTGTATATTATAAAGAATTATGTAAAAGTTATAATGAGAAAAAAATGTTTGTCCTTTTTAAAGGAAATATTACAAAGTATATAGTACCAGAACTTTAAAAGAAAAAAAAAATTACCGAATAATGATAGGAAAGAGTCATTATTTTTTTTTAAAAAAGGAAAGAAAAAAACTTTATCTAAGAAGAATTAAAATATTATAAAGTGTTCATTGGAGAAATGCTTGATTTAGAAAATATAAATTTAAATTACTTAATGAAAATGGATCCATGGAGATAGAAAAATTTACTGAATATTTAAATAAAAGTACCTAGAAGATGCATCGTAAAAGTCGCGCGGGAAAATATTAGCAGAAAATATTAGAAGAGAATATGTAGACGTTTTTCTTTACGGGATTAATTGATATCATAATTAATAATGGTATTAAATATTAGGAAAAACCAAGGATTATCGTCTATGAATATTTATTAAACAGAGCAATAATTGTTTTGCCTTAAAATAGAACATTAAGTGACTGACGAAGAAATAATAAACATTTTTTTTTAGCTTTAATATGAACGGTTTTCAAGAAAAGTTGATAAAGAAGTACAGTAAATATAGTTTAAATATTTTTACTAATTTATTTTAAATATAAAATGTTATGTGAGATTAGGGAAAACATATAAACATAAATTTAGTAATATTAAAATTTAAATATAATAGCTTGATAAAATTATAGAAATATTGTTTAAAATAAAGTGTATGGATGTGAATATTATATCTACAAGGATCAATGGGATGGTGAAGCATACGGAACGCGATCGAGAAGATAAAGATCGTTTGGTAATTTTGATATTTATTTATAATGCATAATGTATTTTTTTTAGATCATCTATTGATTAAGAATGAAGTGTGAAAGTTTAAATTATATGTATACATTTTATACAACATTTTAGCATATTATGAGATAGGAGTAATTCGGAATATGCATGCAATAATTTATTTAAAGTATATTAATAATATAATTTAACAGAACAATTGTGTGATTCTTTTGAACTTTCATGTGATAAAGTATTCAGATATTTTAAAATAGTTTGTATATGATTAAATATACGAGAAAAGTAGTAAGCAAGCTGTCTTATAGAACAGTGGAATAGTTTTGAAATAAATGAATTTTATTATTGTTAGAAATGCAGATATGTATTTGTCGATGTACAGTATAGAAAAATCTTGAGAAATAAGATCGGATAGTGACTTGGAAGTACTAGTGGAGAGGAAACCAAGATGATGTTTTTTTTTAAGAAATAGGAAAATAAAGGATTTGGATCATATTTAGTTTGTGTGATTTCAGGATAGTTAACTAAGCCCTATGACTGAACACATATAGTTTGGACAGTGTTTTTTTTGCATATCTTTAAACTTTTTGATGTTATAATAAAGCTGAAGAAATAGCTTTAGCATCGTTCCTATAATAGAGGTTGGTAGACAGGTAAAGGTCACTCCTCTATAGTGTCTTTTAATTCACTGTGCCATGATTGTCAAGGTTTATGACGAGTAATATTCTAGTTGTATTTTGATCCTATGCATCTATCTTCGCTATCCTTATTTTGTGAATCTGCATCGGTCAGAAAGATATTTTCAAAGAAATAATGAATAAAATAGAACTGAAGATATGTTATCGTTTGTGTAAGAATAGTTTATTTGCTGGAATATATAAAATTGTGTAACTTTAAAATTGAAAGTCCAAAATATCATAAAGAGAGAAAGAATCATATAATACATTGTAAAATTAATTCGGAAATGAATATAAGATTTTTTTTGAAAAGAAATTTAAACCAAGTATTTAAAAGTGATAATAAAATTTGAATGAATTTTTTGTTAAAATAATATTTAGAAAATAGGTATTGCATATTTATTAAGAAAATAGTTCAATAAGGTATAATAAACATATACTTGTCCATGGTATGTTAATAGTTGTAATTATATCATCCGAAGTAAGGCTTGAATGAGAATATTAGGATTAATAAACATCGGATAATAAACAATAAAAACCTAATACCGAATGTAGAACAATGTTTTGACTTTGTAAGATTCCATACAACCAATATAAAACTAAAATTTGTTATTTTGTAGAATTTTACTACGAATGTAAATTTTGTAATTAAAAATATAATTTTAATAATATTAGGGATGCAAAGTGTTTGTGATAAGTACATATAAAAATGCATTTTGTAACAAGCTAACCATGATAATAAATCAAATAATAATACTGTATTTTCTTAAGTGTTAAAAAGATAAAATTTAACTAGAAAAAAAATAAATAATATTTTGATTTCATTTTATAAACTAATAAATTAAGTTGAGATATGAGAGTAAGGGATATCCAATGTAAATAGTGTAAAAATATTGTTAATTTATTTATGTTGTTAATAAACTTTGTTTTAAATTTGTTCTAAAGTTTTTGTGTCCGAGTTGTTATTTCTCCACATGGATGCATGAAATCACGATACCTTTATAATTGAAACAAACATATAAATTTTGCACAAAAGGGTAAACATAAAAGTGTTATAATAATTTTGAGAATTTATTGGTATGTTAAAATTAAAAGATCATAATCTTATATTATTTATTGGTCATAAGTCGGTTGCCACAATATTATATTAAATTATATGCTAATGTTGCCACACGTATTCTGTTGTCAGATTATTAAAATACTACCACGTACGTATTTATTTATTTCATTTAGGAAGAAATAAGATTATATTATATTATTATTTATTATTATTATTAGTTGCGGTGTAGTAGATTATGACATAAAAATTCCCTTTTCATATTTTACTACCGTAATTTTAAATCAGTTAGAATACAATTTATGAACCTGAGATTTTATTTATTTTACTTCATTTTATTTAATTGAGCTAGATTCTTGTTATAAAGAAGATTAAGATATGATTATTATTTTAATCATAGTGAATAGAGCTTAGAAAGCCGTAAGAATACTATGAGTTAGTTATTTGGTATAGTAAAAAGGGGGAATAGTGTTCTTATGCCATTGAGGTAGTATCATGTGGATAATATCTCAATGTAGTCTATCTCATTTCCCGTATTATCACTCCATGTCTCATGAAAATAGTAAATATTTGTTAATTCATTTTAAAATTGAATCGAATTTGTATTTTAAAATTAGAGCTAGTAATCATTTTAATTAATGCTGAATATTTCATTTATTTATTTGTTAACTGAGCTAGAACCCGGATTATTCGTAATAAACAATATATTTTGGGGTGAGGACGCGCGGGGGGAGGTTAGAATATATATCAATGGCATTGTACAGTCTCTTCTTAAATATGTGGTAATGTGATGAGTATTATCTGAATAACCAGTGAGTTGGTATATATAACCCAATGGGATGAATAGAATCAAAAATCATTATATTGTGAAATACTGTTAACTGATTAAAAATTAAAATTATTGAACATCCTTTTGAAGGCTATAACAAATGGAACATGAATCCTTGAAACTCCAGTAATCACATTTCATTCACCATCTTTCAAATGGCAATATTTATTAAAAAAAATCAATTAATCTCTGGTAGGTATGTTTCTGTCAATAAATGATATCATCAGCAGCCTGTAAAGTAATTGAGACTCCATCAAATATAGATTGGCTGGGTTTTTTTAATCAAACATTATTGCTTGAAAGATCTAGAAAATTTTTATAGAGGATATAAGTTAAAATTAATATTATTACATATTTATGTTTTAATTATTTGCATACAAAGCTCTGCTTAATATATTAATACTAAGTATATATAAAAGAGATTTTGGTTAAATTACTGCTAAATTTATGTTCAAATTTACATTGGAGATTATATAAAAATTGCTTGGCTATATTTGGTGGGATATCAACTAGTTTCCAGGTTACTAGTGAATTTGGTTCTTGGCGAAAATATACGTGCAGCAAATATTGGGTAGTTTTGTCATCAAGCATTGACACTTGAAATATCACAAAAATTTCTACAGGGGGTATACATAAAAATTTATGTTAGTAATATTATTTTACACAAGTGGCATATAATTATTTATATACATGTACAAATTGAACTGAAGTTAACTTTGCAATATTTATTGAACCCATACCAATTTATCGATAAATATGAAGCTATTGTTAGTTTTCATTCTATCGCCACTAGTATATAAATTCTAAATAATAATACATTTTATTTTAAAAGCAGATTACATATATATTGTTGTGAAGGATAGACTTGCTATAAGCTAGGTATAATTTCATATTTGTGTAATTTTAATTAATACTAGCATATCAATAATTATGCGCTTATAACGTTCGTTAAAGAAGTTATATATATTATTAAATTTATTTAAAGCATAGTAAATTTTATAAGGTTAACATCAGTTTCATTTTATTACATATTGTATTATATATATATAAACAAATAAAAAATAAAACATAGTTACTTGTTTACACAGCTATTTTTTTTTTAATATTTCAACCTGACGACTGTATATTAAAAGTATATCCCTCACTCCAAACATTTCTGTTAAAATTAATATGGAAATACAATAATTTTTAATAAAAAAAATAATGTTCTATATTTGTTTTAAAGTATAGAATTTAGTCAAAAGAAACTAGTCGCAAATATTAAGTATGTATGTATATATATATATACATGCACACAAACTCACAGCATAGCGTTTAAATTATAAATGCACGAAGAAATATTATTTTGATATTTTATATGACCCAAGTCTTATTTTATTTTCAGAGCCATTCTCTGTTTAAAATATTCTTATATATCCTAATATTTCACAAACTTTATAAAGTTATTATATACTTTGCATAGTAAACACCATAATTTTGAGCTAAACAAACTAAACGATATCTGCATTTAATAAAAAAAAACCGGGACTAACACTAGAATACAAATTCGTACAATGATATTAAGTGTATGAGAGTACATACGGAGCAAATAAAACAATAAAGCATTGATGGTGATAATGTTCATAATAACCGTTACGAATATTCACTATCACTGTTAACACTTTGTTTTATTTATAATTATTACTAGTAATAATAAAAAGTCAGATGTCACATGACATATATAGCTTGCATTTACAAATATGTAAAATTAAGAGCATGCTAATGAGTTCTAAACAAGCTTTTTTTATTTATTTATGATAAATGCTACTACAAGAGAAGGCATTCAAATCATTTTTATCTTGGATTGTCCCCATCCCCAGACCGGTTTCAACCTATGGGTCTCTTCAGTGAGGAGTTGGGACATTAGATTCAAAAAACCAATTCAAGTAATTAACTGAAATTTTCGCTAGAGATAAAGGGTTGGTCCTACTTCATGGAAGAAAAGGTTGACCAATCATCTTTAAGATTTAATAAAGAAAAAAACCTTTTGGAATATCGCACTAATAAATTTAATCTTAGCATCAATCAGGCATTATTAATGCATATTATCAAAAAAAATTTATAACAGCTTTCGTCATAACTCTTCCTGGTTTATAATGGTGAATGAAAGTTCAATGCGACGTTAATTGTTTTATCCTATCCTAATCATATTAGGAACACTGATTCAGTCTACTGTGTGTGGGTAGTTCAATCCCATTACACTAGAACGTTTGACTTTACTATCTCAAAAAGCTCTACACATTAAACGCTTGGTAATACAATATCAACAAAAAAGAATAACCAAACATTGTGCATTAACGAGATGACAGATGGCCTGAAATCCATCACAGTAACTCCATTTGCTTTCACCAAAACCTTCAATGTTTATTTGATATCAATCTTCAATTCTAGGATCAATGACACAATGAACCTTATATATTTGTTAATTTCTGCTCTGGTCATATTAAGCATAGGTACCCACACTCCACATGCAAAGAATGCTTTCATCCTCATAAGAATGAAATTTACCATCTTAATTTTTGTTCTTAAATTATGATACATTAGGCTGAATTTTAAAATTCTGTGCCATAAAGTTAAAAACATGAAAGGAAGAGGGTCTTGTTGTAATATGCTACACAAAAAATAAGAGTCTAATTTAATTGTGAAAAAAAATTATCTATGCACCCTTCAATTAATTGCAATTTCTTAACTTCTCTTGTTATAAACAAGACATTAATCAAATGATTCTTCCATGCAGATTAGTTTTAAATATCTTAGATATAAGATCTTCCACGTTTTGAATAAAGAATTTACATAGATAGTAGTATAACAAATAAAATAGAAAAAAAATGGCAAGCATTGAATTACATTTTTTGTAAACAGGAAACGTTATACACCCAATATATAAATACATAATTTCTATTTTCATTTTTGTCCCTACATTCCAATGAAGTAGGCTAAATTTTAAAATTTATATCCCATAAAACTTGAATTGATTACCTAAAAACTTGAAGAAACAGTTCTTATTGTAATATATGCCATGTAAAAAGGTTTATTTAATGAAATGGACAGAAAGTATTTAAAAATAAAATACAATTAGTCGATTGTATTAAAAATAAGTAAATATTTGAGTTATTTATTTGTATTTCAAACATCACAACAACAAATAAAAATTATTAAGAAATAAATCTCTAATCCTTCATTTTCAAAAATTTTAATCTGAAATAAAGTTTTAATTTGTCCAACTTACGTTGTTACAACAATATTGAAATCCTCCGCATCGTCATTGAGTATTCTATACCTAATTTCTTTACGTTCATCCTGATTACCAAAATAAACCAAAATTTGAAATCTGGGACACCATTTTTTTATTTCACGCACCCAATTATCTAAAACATATGAACAAATGTATATAATAAATTTTATAATTAATGTATATATATATATAACAATTTTCAAATGTATATATAAAATTGTATATCATATCAGTTCTCCTTGTGGCCACTACAAAGTAGGAAAATCTATTAAATATTTACTTAATTGAATTGTAACAGAAACTATTACCAATGTGCCACTATGGGCTCTTTTATGCTAGCAAAGCTAATAATCAATAATTTCAAACAGCCAGACTTTCTTACTTATTCAACCATATGATTCAGTCTAAAACATTACATATTTTGGGTAACATAACTGACCAAGAGTCTGTTGACAATGTCCATAATCTGTGGTTCAATTCCAAGAATGAGTGAACTTTTGGAAATTTTTTTCAAGCTTAGCATTTTTATTTCTGGTAGTTGACTAATCATCAACTTTACTAACCAACCAATATTGGTCAGTAAATGGATAACAAGCCATTATTACCCCAAGGTTAAAGATCTCTAATTAATGTGAATTGGTCAAAAGAATGCCAATGTATTGGCTGTAAAAATAAAAAATATTTTCGTAGAAGTGGTCAACAGTTTACTTTTACCTTACAATTGCCATCTAGCTCAGAAGTTATAAACCTTATTTGGCGTACCATTCCCTTTTAGAAAAAAAAATTACTTAGTGGCTCTCTGGAAATCCATCTTTCTTAAACGAGCAAACAAAAATATTCAGTAATTATATATTGGACTATTTCCATCGTCTAATATTAATTGTTAAATGTCTTTAGAAAAAATCAAACTGTATTTAAACTTTTCAAAGACATTCATCTGTTAGTAATAGCACACAGATTAGTATAAAAATCCAATGTTTTGAGTACTAGTATTCTCCTCTCTTCTTCGGGTTTTGCTCACATGACCAATGAAAGGAAATCAAACCTGGAACTTTTAGATTCATAAATATTAAATTTAAGATAACCAACTAGGCTATTTTGTCAAAGACAACAATCAGTAGAAATTTCCTATATTTATCTATGAGGTCCTCCTGATTTCTCTATTTTTTTCTTAAGGGTAAGGGTAATGAATGGCATCCAAACATTACAAATTATCACACTAGGTTGAGTTACGAGAATATTTGCTAAAATCATGCGAACAGATTCTTTGAATATTCTTCTTTCTACAAAAACTCTATAAGTCAATTTAATGATAATCCAGAATGTATGGAAGCCATCCATTAACCTTGCCATTAGGAAAAAGTGGCGAAATCAGGAGGGCCTTTATAGATAAATACATAAACTTTCTACTTTCCCTTTGACAAAGTAGTCTAGTTGATTAGAGTATGATCTCACAAATCTAAAGGCCCAAATTCAATTCCCATGCTACTTAGACCCTGATCAGGCTAGCTATAGCTGAAAGAAAATAATACCACTCAAAACATTGTGTGTTATATCTAATCTATGTGCTATCACTAATAGTTGAAAGTATTTGAAAAGTTTAAATAAAGATGAATATTTCTAACGATGTTTAATAATTAATATTAGATGATGGTAATAGTACCACATATTACTATTGAAATACCATATCACAAATTTTTAAACAAGCAGAAAGAAGCAATGATAAATGTGTGTTCTTTTATGCACCTACATTTTTATTTACATTCTATAACATAGAAAAGAAAATTGATGTCATAGATAAGATACCGTGCAGTTTGAAGTTACAAAATTATTTTTTAAAACCAACCACAGCCGCATTCACATTATCCACAGAAAATTAAGATAATGAAGGTAAATATTAACATAAAAATCATAAATAATAAAAAAAAAATAATAATCCTAATGGGAAAGATGAAGGTGGTGTAGTATCAATTTATTAATATTCAGTTCTATTTTTGTCAGCCGCATTCTTAAATCGCCACGATTAGTTATTTGCAATCTGTTTTTTTTTTTTTTAGTAAGTAGATTAGTGATTTTATTGAACCCATGATTCATGAAATATGATGAAGGAAATACAATTAAAAACTTTTGCGCTACAGAGCATAATCCAGAATAAAATGTAGATACTGCTTTTGCAGCCGGAATCGTTAGTAGCCATATTTTAAATTTTCAATTCCTCACTTCTTATTACTTCTGTTTCAATTTGAAAAAGGGTTCAAATTCGAATCGGATATTAAAAACATCTTTAAATAATTGGGTTGAAGTCTAGAAAGCCTCCAGTGCTGATAAAAAATAAGCAATTCTTCAATGGTTTTCTATTGTTGATAAATTTGGAAATTGACTGATTTCATCTGATCCTAAATTCCATTTGTATAAAAGTTTTACCACAAATGCGGAAATAACAGTTTTTTATTTTGATTAAATTCAGCCTATCACCTAGATTTGTTTCATTAAATTTATTAAACAAATCTATTTAAGCAAGCTACACCATTTTTGGAATCAATCAAGTTGGCTCGTAAAGTATTATTTTAGATTTCTAAGAACTCTGACAGCAATGCAAAGTTTATAAAACCAATCCAAACAGGCATCTTTTGATAACCAATAAACCTCTGTAGGGAGGAGCAAGTGATTGGATTTTTCATTGTTTTCAATAAAAAGTTGTCCAAACAATCCGTCATTTAATGAATTGCTTCTGATTTTGTTGATTGCTTTAAGGTCATAACATAATGATCTAAGTGTCACTCAGATTTTAGGCAACTAAGTGATGACGATGAATAACTCAATGTACAGAAAATACATTCAGAACTGCTTTTTCTTCAAATATGCATCGCCCCCTCCCCCATAGGGGTACAATCATCACTAGAGGAGCATCAATAGCAACTGCCAAATTATTATTCAGGATTTCTATTTTTTTAAAAAAAAATTTCCAATTCACGAAGTATCAATTCTCCTGTAGTATCTGTTGATATATTTTTAGTAAATAGTTCTTGACATTTTTTTTTTCTTCTTTTATGAATCTCATGTTTGCTAGAAGTATGGCTTCATTTCCTGGCAATGGTATCTTATGAAGCCGTATCGAGAAAAGAAATGCTTTTAAATACTCACATCATGTGCCTTCAACATCTTGAGTCATTACATCAATTCTTCTTTGCATTGCATTATACCTTAAAAGAAATTTTTTTTTGGTAAAACCAGACACTGGCTTGCGTAGCGTGGTGCATATTATCTCACGTATAACCAGTAAAATTAGTTTTTCATCACAAGAATGTGGTTTTCCTGATTTAGCAAACATTAACAAAATGTCGTAAAAAGCGTGCAATCCATCGTCATCTTGTTTGGATGCTGATGAAATGAATTTTACGAATATCAATTGTCTCAAAATTCTTTCTTTAAATGCTTAAAAATAATATAAATCTTATCTTTCTTGGCAGGATAAACCTTTGTCAAATGTTCTCATAGTCTTGAAAGTTTCATAGTTTCTTTAATAAAATTTTTTGGCCAATCTAACAGTAACGCCTTGTTTGTAGCAACTGAATACATCCATATTTCAGACATTCATTACCACTTTGTCTACATTTTTTTTAATCATCCATAATATTATCTGTAAAAAATGGTAAAATTTATTATGGGTTTATTTACCATAATAGGGATATATAAAATTATCACACATAATTGAAACTGTAAGTTCTCTCACTGGAAGCAAATTTTACACGACATCAGGTATATAGTAGTTTTTTTATATGATAGCAAAAGACAACTTAAAATACTGGTGTAACTAATAATCTGGGTTTTGATTTTTCTCAGCATTAGATATACATTTGATATTAAATCGTCAAAGACCAAACTAAATCTATCAAAAAATAATTAATTAAAAAAGAAACATTAAGGTGTAATTAAAAATCAGTTATTAGTTTTAATTTAGGTTGCCATTAATTAAATAATTTTTTCCTTATTAATGCATGTATCTTATTTGCATATTGATAATTGTCAGTTTTTTTGGGGTTTTTTTTGTTCAATTTCATTCGCCTGTTTTTATTAATGTTATAATAAAAAATGACATATTACATATAGTATACATTTCAACTAGTGGTGTATTAACATACATATGCCTATGAAATTTTATTATTAGAAAGCACTAGAACAGGGACTCCCAACTTGTATGTATATCCTTACCTCCAGGGGGTACAGGAAGTTTGATTGAATAAATGAAACGTAATGCAGACATATAGTTTAAATTATTTATTAACACATTTAAATAAAACATTATCTCACTTAATATTTTAGCATGGACTAACGGCTTCATTATGGCAGGATTTACGATTGATTATATTTTAAAGAATACATTTATTTGTTTAGACATTATTTTATATTGATGATTTCAAATGCGCAGTATTTCCGATACTGTAATGTTATAAAAAGGAATACATTATTTAGTGACGTAATCTATCTACAATAAAAATTCTATAGAAGTGGTATTTCTATTAGCTTCATAAGAAATTTATACAACATTGCAATACAAAGTCTAAAGTATGGGTTGTCCTTATTACATGAATAACATATATTTATTTAATTAAAATATTTATTTTATAACAGGGCAAACATTTATTTGAGAGTGAATTATGAAGATAATGCAGAGGCGGAGTGATATATAGAATAATAGAATTGAGCAAAGGAACACGTGGTACGCTGTAGAAAGGCGATATGGAATGGCAGTCATATCGAAACTGCAATGCCGCGAATGGGTTTATAAGAATATCAGACTGGTCTCTGCCTCGGTCCGATGAAGTAAGGTGTCACATAAGCATAACCAGGGACAAGCGATACGTGGCGGCGATTTGACGGCTGGCTGCCGACATTGTCAAATCCTACGGGAGCACCCATTATGCCCGCTTGTGTAGGGCGACTGGGGTTAATTTCAACCCTGAAGAATCCGGAAATTTCACGGCGGAATGGGTCATCAAGGTCTCTAAAGACGTAACACATGTATACTGATAATTGATTATGAGATTTAAATAGATTTCTAATTCGGCTCTACATTATCAACATTTACTAAAGACCATTGGTGACTCTCAAAGAAATGTAATTTTCTGGAATTATTCACTGATTATTTAATAAATACAAAACATATATAACTTGAGAATTATTATAACTAATACGTCATCCATTTGTGAAGTAGTAGACCCCTCATTACAATAAATGAAGCATTGAATGCGTGACGATTTATATGAAAGTTAAGTTATTAAAGAAGTAAATATTAATGAAAATTTGACACGCATTCATTGTTTTAAGCGATCATAGATTTAAACTTTGAAAATTGAAATAATTATGAGCATGCAATAATTAAATAATAACTATAGATAGAAATGTAGATTATAGAAATAGCACCCAAGAAAGATAGAGGTAAGCTAGATTATTAGATACAATTTACACATGACATTAATTATTCAATTTAGTTATACTAAATGGTAGTTTTTACATTTTACAATTTAGATAAGTAGTATGAAGAAGAGCTATAGCATATTATTAGAGTACTCTAGAGTTTGAACACAGACAGGTACCTGTTTTATAAGAAGTTTTCTGATTCCATTAGTTTAGAAGCAAAAAGTTCACGAAGTGGCAATTCTTTCTTGTATTGAGATATTTCATTTAACTTCACAACAGCAGCAGCTTTTTCATTTATTTCAGGCAGCAGATCTTCATGGTGAATTTATGACGGGCAATGGAAAGTTCAGCATCCGATAGGCCATTATCCCGATGGAGAATAATCTAGGTGCTTTACTCGGTCATACCTTGGCGGAACAAATTATTTTTATATTTTTGGAGACTCTCAGTGATCGAGAGCAAAGCTAAAGTTTTTAAGTGAATGTCTCCAGCAAGTCTAAGATGGCCTCTTTTTTTTTTATCTTGATCTTTCACATTCTTTGTTAAGATATTTTTAGGTTCTACTTAATCTGCCCTGAGGATAATCAATGCATTTAGTTGGTTTTTTAATTAAAGAAAGCTGCCGTTCTATTGTTTACATTTTACATTTACTAATTAATTTTGGGAATTTTTCTTTAATTAATCTATTATCTATCACTGACCGATGCTTTTAAATTTCAAAAACAAAAAGGGAACATAAGATTATTTTAACTTTTAATTAAATATTACATCAGATATTTTTAGAATTATTATTAAATGAAATTTAAACAAAGCAATAAATACGAACTTTATAATCCAAAATAAATGATTAAAATTATACAAAATTATATAACTAAAAGAAATCTAAATTATATTATTTTATCCCTATTTATTGTGTTTAATTTGAGATCGAAATGTGTGCGTGTTTATGCTGAATTCTACATATATTTATACCTTTTTAATATTGCTACACACACAATTCGATACCAAAAAGTTTAAATTTGGGCGGGATAGATCGGTCAGTGAGAGACGACAGAAAAAGGTGAAACTTAAGATTCGAATACGAATCTTACTGTTTCATTTCCCCATACTTCCCGTGAACAATTAAGGAAGAACCAAGGAGGCAAGAAAGAGAAAAAAAATTTTACATTATATAATTTAAAGACGAAAACATTATTATTGTTTTTACAGATATATTGAAATATAGAAAGCAGAGATTACATGAAGCAACGAAATAATTAATATACCCGGATCTAGAATTCATAGTTCAATTAAAATAGCCTTAATTTTGGCCTGTCTGGTTAAAATCATAGTAATAATAAGTTAAACTGAATGTGTGTATAAAAAAAACTTTAAAGATAGGATTACATATAATATAGTGTACTTTTTTAAGTATAATAGGAATTAAAATAATAATATATATATATAATAAAATTTCTAACTAAAAAACCCTATTTGATCTAAAGTACAATCCATTCAAACTTGTTCATTAGACTAAAGTTCATTTCTGCTTTACATACGTTAACTGGCCCTAATAGTCTATTATTTTTACAACCCCGGGTCAGGTGGATAATACCCATCTCTTGTCATCGATGACTGCGGCACGCTATGCTGGATCGTTCTAAATTTCCACTTCCCCATATTCCACCAGTTTTTGGCAGATCCCTGCAGATGGTTACTAGCTATAGCTATCTGCACATCTGGCCCTTTCTTATGAAATTTTAAGAACTTCTGTGAGCTCTCTAGGTAGGTTTGAGGTTTTCCCCTTATTTCCACTCTAAATATTTTAACGTGGACCATCTTTGTTAAGTGGCTTTGGTATCCACTGTCCGTTTTCATGTTTTCTTCCGTGACTTTTGGTCCTATTCTTTTGTCCCCGTCCATGCTTGTCTCCTTTTTACTGCTTTCACTCAACGGTTCTTGTGGGCCTTCATGTATTGGAATAAGGTCTATTTGCTCATCTACCTTTTTCATATTTACTACACTATCTGCTTGCCCTTCTACTATCATCGGTTTGTCAAGTATTTCTAATTCCTTTTCCATATCTTTAATTTCTTCTTCCTTTTTACTAACTGGGGATATTCCATAATGTTCGTTGATCATTTCAAGATACACCAACATATCCCTATAAATTTTCTGACGCTCTCTAACTCTTATCTCCTCCTCCTCCTGACTCGTTTTGGGTTCTTCATATCTTCTTGCTTCCTCACGTATTTTCCTCCATTCTTTTTTACTCTCTCTAAATATTTCAAGTAACCTTAGACTGAAGTTCATTGATGCTATTCTATCATTTTCTGCTTCCATTTTTCTTAATATTATTTATTTTCTTTATACTATTAGCATTTGACTACTCCCCACCGGTATATTGGCCCTAAAACACTCTTTCGCTGTCCTCACCTACTCTACATTGCCCTATTTCTATATTGCTGCGTTTAACATATATATTATAGCGAACTATTGGTAACGCGTATAATAAGCTACTGCTGTCTATGATATATATATATATTTGTACTTTAACAAAATGTTTACTATTAAGATATATAACAAGCTTCTGCTGTCTATGCTATATATATAACGGTGTTTTAATAAAAAAAATTCAATGCTACTTGCTTTCTCATTTAACGACTGATTACTTTTTTTTCTTGACATATATATATAAAGCAAAATATTTCATTAGATCCGAGTATTTTCGTTCCTTCTTAAATTACACACACATCCCTGCTTTCCTTAAATTTGTTATTACGCCTGCTGTCCTTTCATTCACTCGACCCACATTATTTCACTCGATTTATTTTTTTTTCATTATTTTTATCAAAACAAAATTGTATATATATAGAATAATTAGCTAACTCGGAGTAATGAACGCTAAAAGAAATTATGCGTTATATTTTGCTCAGGGTATATATGGGTTTTTTGTATCGAACGCTCCACGTTGGAAAGCGC